>CM063709.1:14284494-14884494 GCA_032441835.1 Slavum lentiscoides
GGTGAGTAAACGAAATATTCGTGTTTTTATGTTTACTCTAGTTTGTAATTAATAGCAAAATGTGTTTAAAAGCAAATAATATTGCATGCAGTTCGTGTGGCTATACAAGTGTTTAGAATGAAATGCGTTTTGCGAATGTGGCTTCAACACCTGTAGGAATATTACAAAGAATAAAATTGTTCCGCACATTTTCAACTGACTGAAAAAATATTAAAACTAAAGTACAAATTGTTCAAGTTATAATCATAGGTTATTCCCTAATTCCCATTTGATGAAATATAGAGATGAAACGGAATGAAACATTAATTTTTGTGTATTAAAGTTAAGCCCTTATAATATATACGGAATGTAACAAAAAAAAATGAGAATACGGGATTTAGCGATCAAACTAATTATATTCAGTATACCTGTGTATGTACATAGGTACCGTAGATTTGTCAGAGTTTCTGTTTTTTTTGTTAGAGCCGGACATAGTAGTGGCCCAATTATAGTTACTAACAAACCACCAATAACTCATTAAAATAAATTACAATTAAGGCAATTCAGTGCACAAGATAGAATACTGCAATAGAATGAAACTTTATGTTCTTAGGCGACAAAAATTAATAAAATTGTTGTGCAGACCAGAAAACATATTATATTAGTACGTACTACGTAGTTATAAATTATATTAGTATACTTGCGGTGCAGTATTCGCGCGTGTAAATTCGGGTGAGTAAACGAAATATTCGTGTTTTTATGTTTACTCTAGTTTGTAATTAATAGCAAAATGTGTTTAAAAGCAAATAATATTGCACGCAGTTCGTGTGGCTCTACTAGTGTTGGGGATGAAATACACTTTGTGAATATGGCTTCAACACCTGTACGAATATTACAAAGAATAAAACTGCTTTGCACATATCGAATTAACTATATGTCATTTAAATAATAATTTATTATTATTTTGTATTTTTATTCTTTTATTAAGTTCGTCCAGAATGTTTTTACGCACGTGGGGCTAGTGGGTATGCGAACCCTCCCCTGTGTGGGACTCGTAACCCGCTTGATTCCTACTGGTTGTATTTCTCACTAATCTTACAAGACCTTGATTGGGAACACCCGGCTTGGGATCTGTTTTCGCATACTTCGAACTTTAAGTTTGGGTCACTGCAGTTTGGCCCTCATTACGGACTTCCGTCTTTCTCGTTTTCTCTGTCGTATCTTTCTTGTCACCCCTCTAGTGCGGCATTGCCGTCAGTCTTCTAGGCAGCCTACCTCCTTCTTATTCTGAAGGACAGTTTGCACGTAGTTTACTGCACCGTTACACCTCTCCTGGTTTTATAGCATCTTCTGGACAATATTATCAGGATCAAATAGTCTTACTTTACTTCTTAATTTCTGACTTTCATCTGCCAATCGAGTACAGATAAAGGAACGAGTGTTATGCGTCGTCTTTCTCGAAGCTGCAGTATTTGCATTGTGGCTTCCTTACTTTCCACATCCTGTGTAGATACGCGCGGAAATAGCCGGGGTTCGACAGGAATTATGTGAGTTAGAAGTCCACTTTCCCGTGTTGTCGCACGATACATTCCTTGAATTTTGGTATAAGTCGCGCGGTTCATCTGCCTTTAGTGTGCTCCTACCATCTTTGTTGCCAGCTTTTCCATGTTGTTTTTCGAGCTCCTTTTCTATCCTCTATCACCCCCAGGTTTCGTTCGCTAAGGTGATGTATCCGTCTTTCTTTGGCCAGAATGTCGATTGGTATATCTCCTGCTATTACCATAATCGATGGTTCTGGAACTGTGTAGTAGGCGCATGCATCCCTTAGAGCTCCCGTCCTTTGTACTTGGGCTATCCTTACTCTTCATCTTTCCACCTACACAGCGTCTCCCCATATCTCTGTTCCGTATAGAATGATGGAGTTAATGGTTGACATGAGGAGCTTTCGATTGGCAGGTTTTAGTCTACTTAGGTTAAGCATGATACGACTAAGGGTCGCAACCATCTTGGATGCTTTATCCGCCGCACCTTTAAAAGGTGATCCCAGAACGTGAACTTCTTATCTATTGTCACTCCAAAATATTTAACCGACTCATTTATCCAGATTTCCTCGATTTGCACTTTCAATGGGTTGATAAAATGGGATTGTATTGTTTTATTTTATTTTTTATATTATTATTATTATTATTATTATTACTAATATACCATTATATGTGCCATACGAATAAATAAATAAATATAATGATTGTGTCGATCCTCTTTCTTGTCAGTAGCATTATCTCAGTCTTCTTTGTTACAACCTGAAGCCCATGGTCTTGCATCCACGAGCCTACTCTTCGTATCACCTGGTTAAGTCGTATCTGGATTAGTTCCGTCGTGCCCTCAACCAGTGGCGTACATTCAAATTTGTTCTGGGGGGGGTTTAAAAAAAATAACCAACACTAAAACCATCCCATTAAACGGCGCATGAAGGAATTTATGAGTAGGAGCCGATAGTGCACACAATACCTGTGCACCGTTGTAGAGTGTAAAAATTAAAACATGTTATAACGCGCAACGGGCCTTATAATAATATCACAATTTTTTTTTTTGGTCCTGGGGGGGGTTTGAACCCGAAACCCCCCGTATGTACGCCACTGCCCTCAACTATCACTTCCGCAACATCGTCAGCGTATCTAACATGATACGTTCCTTCCGGCATCTGTTCGCGGAGCAGTCCGTCATATGCTACGTTCCAGAAATCCGGCCTAGTATAGATCCCTGAAATGCTCCAAAATAAGCAGGGTTGGCGAAGTTTGTTCATACATTGTTAAATTTTTTAAATCTGTTGAAGAATTTTTGAAAATAAAAGAATAGTCAGTTATGTGAACAATTTGACGAAGCTAAAAAATCGAATGAACCATGAAATAAGAAAATAAATTTTTTATAGATAAAATGGGTATGGACGATGTACTTTATGAAAATAAATTGATCAACGATTCAAAGTCAATACCTACAATCTACATATTTTAGATTAATTTACAAATATTGACGCATCACGCTTCGATGACTGCGAGAGCAGTCAGCTGACGCGATACATTGTGAAAAACGGTCGGTAGATAGCGTCTACCTCAAAGGCTATAATTAATCGTATTTAATCGTGTGAAATATATGTAAATTTTGAATAACCTCTCATACTAATGAGTGGTTCAAATTATACAGAAGTAGGGCCCAAAATTATTGTTTTATTCAACCTTTTCTTTTACTACATTTTCCTTCCTCGACCTCGTAACGGTGTTTCACTTAAAGTGCGACCGTGGCCTTGAGGTAAGGAAGGTAAAGTAGTAAAAAGTTCATTTCGTTCGCGGTGTTTCACCATCTTGGTGCAACCGCGACTACGATATTTTTATTTGTTATTCGTATTAACGGAGCGTATTATTTCAGCGTAGGTGCAACCGAGACGCACGTAGTAATCGTTTAAAATCGCTATTAATATGTAATTTCTTATAAAAACTGTGACGTATATATACATTGTATTAATATTTAAATTTGTAACAAAAACTATAATTTTTGTTTAAATAAACCATTGACGTAAGTGCAAACCAAACGTTTTAATTTCTTCTTTATTCAGTGTTGAACTACATTTACCGAGTGAAGATAAAAGGAAAAACCAGGTAATAAAAAATAATAAACATAAATTCAAAGGGTAATAAAATTCGATAACCCTATAATTATTCGAAACGGCTAAAACCTTGTACAAAATAAAATCATTAAATTTAAAAGGGGGAAAACGTTTCAATATTTTAAAAAAAATTGTACAAAGGGAAAAACTAAGGGACTGATAATAACATTTACTAAACGCGCTAAAATAATATTCTAAAATGTATCAAACTGATATTGTTCGCGATGGTTTAATAACAAAATATAAATCGTTTTTCTCTATTGACTTACACAGAAATAAGGAATATTTTCATTAACAATATTTTGAAATGTCTGATTTTTAATTACGTATGGTTTTTCCCTATTTCTTTTCACTTGGAGTCGAAACCACTGAACCTTTTAGCCAAATAGAAAATAAAAACACATATCATAAAAAAGTATTACTTTTTATAATTGTTTCATAATGCGATAATAATGTTTTTTTTTTTTTTTTTTAATGTTTTCTACAATAAGAAAACAAAAGTGTTCGTATCGCGTTTTTGTGTTGATAAATAGATGTGTATAATGTTAATGACTATATCAAAACTTTTATAGGTTGTTCGATTTAAAAAAAGTCTTGGGATTGCATGACTTTTACAGTTTTGCGTACCTACGTCGTAAGGCGTATAACACTGATTGATAAAATCAAATAAAACTGTGATAAAAAAATAAAATAAATCAGTCTCATATATTATTTTCCGTCACACCTGGCATATACAAATATTTAGGTCATTGACTGACACGTATATAATAGTGGCTAGACAACATCGCGTTTTTATTAATTTCTATTTGTATAAAACTTCCAATTCGCGTTTTCCCACCCGTTTTGATGTACGAACTGTTAGGTCGGGTGTGGTATTTATTTGTGGAATTTAAATTTTTGAATTTTTCACGTTTTACGTTCTCGAACTTCATCTTGTTTTCAGTTTGTTTCCTATCAGTAATGAACTAAAGACAGGACAAAAGTGTGAGAAAGAGAGAAACGTGTGTATTATTTTGTTTTTCAAGACTTATAAACATGTATGTAGGAAATGCCGAGTCAAATGAAAAAGAGTAAAAAATACATTTTTCGAATTTCAATGGGAAAAGTTTCATTTGCGGGTGTAGTTATATTTTTATCGATAATATTTATATGTTGAAAGTTTGACAGTTACATTTTGATAAAATATCACTAAACTTTTCCTATTAATATGATTCGTGAGTCGTAAATAGACACCTCGGTTTTGAAACTGGGCGTTTGTGAAATAACGATGAGGTTTTCTTTTTACGGAAACGTTATTCTTTAATTACGATTGATATTTATTTATTATTATTGTTTAAGGAAAAAAAACTAAAAAACTAAAAAAAAAAAGCATACGCTGTTAATAGCCGTTATTATTAAATTCGAACAAGAATATTATTTAATATAATGTTACAAAACGAGAATGATATGTTTATAGCAAAATATTCGTTGTGTCTATTCGCAATAATCTTGTCGCGTAAATTTTTATCAACAATATCGCATAAAAATACGAATTTTTTTTTTTTTTTTGGAATTTTCGTGAAATGTTAGCTTGTCCTTTACCTTATGGCGGTGGAAACGTTTAATATACTCTCAGCTCAGGAATAGGACTTATGTCGAGAGATAATTCTTTATGTGAATCTGCATCCTTATTGCGCGTTAAATATACACATTTTAATCCTTTATTTGTCGTTTAAATACGTTCTGAAAAATTTCACCAATTTTTTTCAGTTGTATTTAAATTTTTTTCTGTATTTGTCATTTTCATCTTTATAATCTAATCCATTAATATCTATTACGCGGCGAAAGCACCCTTCAACATTATAAAAAAGAAGCGAATACGTATTTACGACGTGTAATTAGTGAGGAACCGATATTTAAAAACCGCTTACTCTTCGGAGGGCTTCGATTTAGTAATGACGACATTTAGGGAAGAATTTAGAATAACATAAAAAAAAAACAATTTAGAAAACACTTTTCAATAATTTCGCCATAAACTCGTATATAATAACGTCTAAAGCGCTAGTCCTTTACACAAATGCATACTTGTATAAAATATAAGAATATACGTCGTGAAGAGTTTTTTGCACGGGACGAATAATAATAATTCGTTATTTGTTAATTATGCGTATAATATGAGGCACTGAGACAACTGGGTACTAAGTTTTCGTCGTCACTTATATTTATAATTGAGCGATAATGACACAACAACGTGCTACAATCTAGTGGAAGACTTAGAGACTATAATGTGCCTGGTTCGCATTATATTGTATGATTTAAATAATATTCTGAACGACTACTCACTTTTACAAATTCGTCACTGTACTGACGGATTAGGCCACTATTGTGCTCACTGCCTTTTATATTATAGTAATAAATATTATTTAATTTCAATATGTGTAGCAATTAACAAAAATAAATAAATAAATTATTATTATTAAAATAATAATTGTAAGTGAAAAAAAAAATTATAATATTTGTACAATACCTTTACTTTTGATATAAATGTATTACTTCAAATAATCGACCACGATTAATGAGCGTATGGAAATTCGCGCTTTAAATAAATTTATCTATATATGAATTTATTATTATATATCGACAAAATTACGCCGCCGTGCGACGTCAAAGTACAACGCTCCGCTGTTATTACACAAGAAAACGACCGCAATTTTTCTGTATTACCAATTCTTGGTTTATGACGGTTTCGTCATTAATCGTTGTGGAACGGTTTCGTCTTGGATGCTGCAAGGCTTCTTCAGCATCTCTTCAACAACAATCAAGGAGATATTCGGTCGACACCAACATAATTGTCATCAGCGCCAGGCATCCATTACGCGTATTATATGTCGTGAGTCATTAATTTTGTCACAATCGTACTCGTAATTTTAGTTATAGGAAACAGTAATTATTATGTTATTGCGGAACATACCGTCATTGTATAAACGATTTAATAAACGTATTTTGTAATCCTACCGAACATATATTTAGTAATTTGTACGGTACCTATTTCCATATAATTTATATTTTAATTTAAATGTGGACGGGTCCGTAACAATATTAGTAAACTCGGGATTTTTCTGTCGATTATTGAAAAATAGATTTTTTTTTAAATGATATGAAAAAGGTAAAAAAAAATGATTTTCAAATGTAAGAAAACGCCCTAAAAAATAAAAAAAGCCAAATAATGCAAAATAAAAATTGGTTATTTAGATTCGTATGTTATTGAATCGCATTTTTAGATAGGAAAGCATCACCTAAGACGTTCTTAAAAAAAAAAATGCACGAATCGTCAACATTCGGACCCTAGTAATAAGACTTTGTGCAGGGGAAACAGGATTTTGACGGGAGAAGGAAAAAAGAATGACACGCGAAAACAATTCGTCGTCGCTGTGCACAGCGTAGTTAAAGACTGGAACCGAACCGAAAAGAACCGGTTCCTGAAGGTATTTTAAGAATCGGAACCGATATTGGGACCTATATTTTATATTTCGTAGAACCTGTACCGGAACCAGAACCGTATAAAATTTCAAATTAAAAATATCGGTTCTTTTGGGTTCTTAATGGTTCTCAAAATTGAAATCACCTAGACTTTTTATTGATTTTATGACGATTAATTTTTATCTGCACCATACAATATAGGCATTGCTGTACATATATATATATATATATATGTATATATACGTATATGTAGCGAATATCTGACAATGTCCCGCCCAGAGACCCACGAGACGATATCGTACACTTGCCGTGATAACTAGCTATATTAGCACGTTGCGAACCCGTTAAATAAAAATATTACCCGTTATAAAAATTTACGTTCGCAACCATATATCGAAAAATATAAAACACAAAGTATAACTCGATATATAACAAAAATGGGCCAATAGGCACCACAGAAAATATATTATTTAGCGTCGAAAATACAACAAGTAATTATAAAAAAAAACGGGCGCCCATATATATAAAAGACCGAATAAAAAATAATAATAATAATAATAATAATAATAATAATAATAATAATAATAACTAGGAGGCCCGTGCTGCTCCGCAGCATTAGTCGATCTTAGAATTAGTAGTAGGAAAAAACGCGTCAGTAATTATAATTTACCTCGTCAAAGGGGAGAAAGTATATGAGGATTTGTCTCATAAGAAATTACATACTATCAAGAAAATATGGTTATTAGTTGACATGTCGTTCCAACTTCGTTCACAAAAGTACACTGCCTAATTTCATAAATCATAATACTTCCTTCCAAACCACATTGGATGTGCGTCGACCTTTAGGTTTAGTTTCTACCTTGACTTTTTTGAAAGACTTCCCGCGCGATAGGGCCACATACAACTGACCAGTATATTCCAACTCGGTCAATGGTTTGTCCTTGCGCCATGTTAATTGTTATGCAAAATGCCACTTTCACAGGAAATTGTCTTCGCTTAAATGAAAATGGAACAGTAGTGTCTGATGGTGATAAGTCAATGCGAGGTAATAATACCCGTTGTCCAACCTCTCTACCAGTAATAATCTCCAAATCTAAACTGTTCTCGAACATTTTTCTGACAATTAGTCTTGTGCCATTCAGTAATCCTTTCATTGCATTAAGATTTCTTAGCAACATTACAACCGCACCTTCCTTTAAAGTCAACTCATGGGATGGTAAGCCAGTCATCTCAAGGCTATTTAAGAATTCAGTCAAGAATTGTAGAAGTTCGCTCTCATCTTCGGTTATTAGGGTATTCACACTCATGTAAGTTCTGGATGAGCCTGGAAGTAGATCTAAAACCCTTTTATTTGTATTGAATATTTTATTTGTAAGTTATTGGCTGAAGCCAGCAGCCAATCAGAATTTAGTATTTGTATATTATGAATTTTTAAGCGGAGAAGAATCTGAAAAATATCAGAAAAATTATAAGTCAAGTTGAATGTTCCCTCACAGCTCTTCTCAGGCTCAACCGATCAAGTCATATGATATCTCAAATGAAAGAGCTTCATTCACTGAGTGTTCTTAGACCAAAATGATTAACATATCTCGATTAGAACAGGAGATATAAAAGGCCAAACGTATGAAAACATGGAAAATTTATAGGAAAAAAGTCGCATTTGAGTATAACTTGAGGAGGGTGAAAGTTGAGTGATTTTCAATGCTTGATGACAAATCTATGCATAAATACCTTTCATTTAAAAAAAAAATGAAGAGAATCGGCCGGATAGAACGGCCGGACGGACTTGTATTAGATTTGTATACATTTTTTTTAATATAGTTATAGCGCCGCCGGAGATATAAAAAATTCCACAACTTATGGCAATGTATATATGTATATATATATATATAACGTTATATTATGTAAAAATATGAGTACTTTAAATTATGTAATAAGTAATTTTGATGTAAACCTGATAGTTTTGGCTTAATAAAATGTTAAAAATAAAATTTTTTTTAAAAAAAATTATAATTTCTGCAATTCTATAAAAATTTAAGCACATAAAATAGTCAAATACTATAGTGAATTAGATGGCCTTTAATTTTTGTTCTATACATTTTGGTCGTAAGTTCAATGGTTAATGAGTTATAAAGAAAAAGGTGGAAGGGTAGATTTCTCCCCTTTTTGAGGGGTGGAGGGCTACGCACAGGGGGTAGACGTCAGGACTTTTGTTTTATGTTTAGTAGAAAGGTATACTCTAAATGTATACAAAAATTCAGTTGCGGGCGAATTTTTGCAGATCTTTTTCCTAATTTGACTGGACTATAACAATAATACGAGTAATGACAATAAGAATAATATAAACAAGAAAATAAAAGTGTGATACCGTTGCCCTTAACGCCGTTGATAGTGGACCGTCGAATTATCGCCAGCTGATTGTCGTTGCTCGGTCGTTGCACCCATATGCCGCCGATTACGGAATCGCGCTCGTAATAAAAATGATATTGGCGGTCGCGGCGTACGTAATAATAAATGCCGCGTACGTATAAATAATTATTTTCGCGATGGCATACAATAATTGCTGTGTACGTGATAAAATTCGTAATTCTTGAGTCCACGAAAAACACGGCCGGTTGCCAATGCATCCCGGCACTAAAAAAGAGACGAAAGATTCGTCGCACACGAAATAATAAAACACGTCGGATCTCGGACGAAACGCACCGCCGAGATTGACTTTACCGAAAACCGGTAACGGAAGACTAGGTACAACTAAAAAACACGTCGGATCGCGGACGAAACGCACCGCCGCGATCGACTTCACCGAAAATCGGCGCCGGAGTCACTCCTAATACTCACTAATAATATGGACTCGGGGAAAAGAAAACGGCCGTGTCAATAGAATTTTCTCGAGCCGTGTCCATATAATGCTCGTCGATAAGTACATACACCGCAAGATAAAAGGCGAGGGGCACTTGTATGGCTTGCATATATTTAATATATATATATATATATATATATATATTATATATACTAGCTGTCCCACCCGGCGTTGCCCGGGCAAAAGTCACCTCAGGTGATAACCGAGATTTTTTTTTACATTATATTAATAATAGCTGACCCGGCAAACGTTGTTTTGCCATATTAATTATAGCATCCGTCCGCAATTTCGTTTACGTGAAATTCGAATCATATATATCATTTATCATTAAATCATATTAAAAATAAAAGAAAATATTGAATCGTAAAGACATTATTATTGATTTAATAAAATTGTAAAAAGAGTGCTGCTGACCGCCGCATTCAGCACCGTCATGCCATTATCATTCACCCGATTATTATGAAAAGTAAGAAGGGGCTCGCTAAAATATTTAAAAAAAAAAAAAAAAAAAAATGTACTCCACTCCCCCGAACTGGAGCACTTTATTTGTGATAAATTGGTTTTAATTTGATTCTTTTCGCCGGAATGTTATCAAAATAAAATACAACCTACGGCGTTGTAATCGTATAAGATTTCCTCGACGTAATATACTACGCGTCGTTGCGAAGGCCGCACCATTTTCTAATTTCGATAAACACTTAAGAAATTATTTATTTATTACGAATGACTGCACCAGGACGAGTCTGGGAAAAACAAGGATCAATAATAATTATATCAATATCAATTATACAATTTATTATACGAGGACGCTTTTTAATGGGTTCCATTTAAATGGACAATTTTTATGGAATTTAAAAAAAAAAACTAACAATTTTCAAAAATATTTTTTAAAGTCATTAAAAAATAGTATGAATATGTATTATAGGTGGCCAGCACGTGATCGACGATAAACAGTATCAAACGACAAAAAACGTGTTTCCGGAAAACGGAAAAAAGTGCTCCTCAAGTGATGTTAGAGGCAAAACACCGATATTAAAATAGGTAGCGGACAATATTTTCGAGAGAACTTCATATGCGTTACATATGAAAATACATTTTTTTTACCTTTTTCAAATCTCCGTACTCACTACTTTTCTGTTTAATATTTTGACGTTTTCATTCAATTTTATCTCTTTTATAATAGGTGTTTCGTCTTTAAAATCACTCTGAATAGTAATTTTTTTCTGTTTTTACCACGGAAAATCATCGTTCCATTATACCCACTAGAAACTAGACTATTTCCAACATAAAATAGGGGTGATCATTGGCAAACCGCATTAGACGAATCGTATAGGAGATTATTTAACCATAATTTGAAGAAGAAGAAAGGATTAAGGACGTGTGTTACGAGTTGGCACGAGGAAGTTATTCGATGATAGAAGAGAATGACAATCGATTTTATTAGTGAAAATGTTTGAAAGAACTGATATATTACAGCCTTATGTCTATACGGCTGCAAGCGAGTGTATCAAAAGCGAGAGCATTTTCTTTGTAGACGTTCCTTAATCGTATTACTAGGAACAGCACTTCAAGAATCTCAAATAACCATTCCGTATACCATATTCCAGCGAAATACGGCACTGGATGAACCCAAGAACTTTTAACGATCCACAGCATAGGTACCTCAAGAATATGCTTATTAGGACACGAAATGAGAGTATTTGTAAAACGTGTGTGTCGCACAGAGTCACCAGCAAATGTAATATATAAGAAGATTTATGCTGCGCCTACGTACAAATAGAATCTGTGATCGGCGACGTGAAAAAGACATAACGTGCGGCATTTAGAGATATTCAAGGAAAAAAGTCCCAGGCTTTATCATCTCGAGCAACAATTCGAGACCATGTTACTTTGTAGTAGTAAACATTCATTAGTGGCGCCAATACGCAGGAACATCAGCTCTTGAAACAATCAGCAAAGACGAGCAACGTATAAGGGGTTAACGTGTATAGGACTGAAGTAGTTAAATATTACCAATATATATATAGTAACGGTGACACGGCACAGCCGCTAACTGCTCTTACACCATATGTAAGAGAGAAGAAGACGAAGAGGAATTTTATTTTAACGTATTGTATTTTATTTTTACTTTTTAAATATTTAAAAGTCTAAGGCGGCCGGAAAATAACTGTTTTCAGTTATTAATATCTGTTTTCAGTTATTAATATCTGTTTTCAGTTTCAAGGAGATAACCACAACGACTGTCGTGTAATTTGATATTATAATTATTATTAGATTAATATAAAAAGTAACGAACGTGTAATTATTAGAACATTATACGCGCGGCAGTTATTTTGTATTTCGCGGATTATTTATAATAATTCTTATTATTACGTCCCGTTGATGCGGTTTGTAGTTATTTCATCGGTTAATGTGATTATTATTGCGATAAATAATTGTCATTTATTCGATTAAATTGCATCGTGTTTTTAGTGTTGAGCGCATATTTTGCAGGCGATTTAGGAGGTTTGTCACAACTTTTTGTAAATATTTTTTGGCAAATTTCAAAAAACAAATTGTTTTTCTAATTACAAATAGCGTGACGTCCCGATGTTAGATGCCAGCCACATAAGACGGAGAAAAGAACAATTTTTTTTTTTTTTAAAGACATTGTTTAAACGTCAACTTATTAAATTCTACGTATTAATATTTCCGTGTGCTTGAAAAATATTGCACCGTTAAACAATTAACGTTTGTTTAGTAGTTTCGATGGTATCCCGTTAATACAATTTCCCCCCTGAACGAATTTTTTTAGGAACCACAATAATACTTGATAATTGTTGATCTCGTATGTATAACGTTAAGTTAATAGAATACAATAATATAAAGTTGTATATAAACTATAATAATACTTATCATTTTCACGATATATTTTGAATTGTCACTTGGTTGCATTCTATCGAGCCGTTCTAATGCTGGTGGTGACGGTGGGACAGATAAGCAAATATTTTTCACACATGCCATATTATAATTTCAAACGTTAAAAAAAAACCTATATTATTATATTATTATTTACGGTACGATTCGAAGAATATCTATTCGAATCGTCTAATACTCTGACGGCGCACATTTATAAGACGGCAGTGTACGTGATATGATATATTTGGAAATCATATATTTCACTGGGCGTAAGATAACGCGATTTATTTTACACGTTGGCATATTGCATATTCGAGTTTTATAATTACATATATATTGACAAATAATTCGTCTGCAATGACTGTGAGCTTTATAGTGACTATATGTGTGTTGTATAGAAAAATAAATATTTTTGAAAAAAAAGAAACGTATCTTATAAAAAAAAAATAGTGTGATGTCTTGCCTAGTCGTGAATCTCGTATGCTCTGAAAATAGAAAACTTTTTCCAATTCGTTATGGAAATAGAAAAAACCCCCCTTACTAGTTTATTTTTCTAACAATTTCGTTCTAACATTATTGTCTCTATAACGGTTGTATTTAAGAATTGTTGGAAAATTCAAAACATAAAGTATTAGTTTTAAATAATTCAAATACAAATTACAAAACAATTTCGCGGACATAAAATACTCGTGAATACATCTGAATGATCACTACTGTTGTGATTAAATTTAAAAACTCATATCATCCTTATATATATATATATATATATATATATATGTATGTATGTATGTATGTATGTAAGCCCAAAACTTTTTTACATTACTATACATATACACCGTGACATAAAGAACTCGTATATATAGGTACATACTAACACACTTAAGCTGTTCTTATAATTTCAGATGATAAACGAATCGAAATACTAAATTACAGCAAGTCGTTTCCGTTGGTATATGTTGTATATTTTTTTAACGAAAAAAAAAAAACTATTTCGTGACGTAAAGCGTAATACATAGCGAATTGGCGAAAGCCTAGCAAAATCGTATTTGTTCAAAAAACGTCATACGAAAAGTTTACCAACAATAATAAATAATAATTTATTGATCGGACAAAGAGAAATCTTAACCGTTAGCTGTAATTATATAGTTTTTTTTATCTGTTATCGTGAATTTACGCTCAAGTTTACAGACGTGCAATTAAAACTTCTTTCAGCATTACTAAATTAAATATATATATATATATATATATATATAAAGTTCAAACTTGATTTATAAAGTTTTACTTCCAATTAATTGTGTTTATTTTTTAAAAATTGTCGCAAAGACACAAAACTTTTCGACCTCGCCTTTAAAAACGTGTACAATTACACACATTGAACAAATGTATACGTGTATTTAGGACGATAAGTAGCCGAAGTAACAGTCGTTTAGTCGGCAAACACCGATGTGGCCCCATTCTAAATTTCGTTCCGTTAAATTTTGTACAAACTTTTCTCCGTTTAAAGAGTCAACAACTATTCCTATATTTAAGAAATATCGTTTTAAAAATTTTAAAAGAATGATCTGTATTTTAGAAATCGTGTGCTTTTAAAATGTTTGGTTTTTCAAAATTGGCTTTTTTGAAGTTACTGATAACTTTATTTCTATCGAATTCCCTCCCTTAAATAAATGTCAATTTTTTTTCAATATTTTAACTTTCGTTGATTTAATTAAGATATGAGCGTGTCACGTATTACACAAGGAATATCGTACTTTACACATTTTTGTCTCTTCTCTAAACTAGTATTTTCTAAAAAGTGTCCATTTATAGGGATTTTCTAGAATTTTGGAAATCAATATTTTTGTCTAAAACCTGAAAAGACTATTTTTTTATAATCGTTATAATGTTTTGTGATGAACATAATGTACGGAATCTACAATTGTACAAAGGGACTATACGTTTACGGTCTTTTGCTACTTATATTATAAACAATTAAAATCCACATAATTTTGACACGAGACAAAAATTCTATATTATATTAAACCCATATTTATTTTTAAAAATTGTTTTTTTTTGTTTTTTATTATTTCCTCTATTGTAAATGGGCTCATTGCAAATACCTCATCTGCTTGTGCTCTATACATACGCCCTTATGCTGAACACAAAACCACGAATGATATACGTCAAGTTTTTGCGGTTTTCTAATGACAAATGTGGTGCGGATTTAAACGACAACTTGTCACGTCACGTTATGTCATGTTATGTACAATATATTCATATATATATATATATACATATATATATATATATATATATATATATATATATATATATATGAAGCAGATGGAGAATACATTCAACATTGAATAAATATAATATAGCATATATTAAAACAAATGTTTATAAATTATAAGCATGTAAATATATACATATATATGTAAATGACAAAAGATATATAAATTATTTATTTTCGATATAAATCAAGTTCTATAAACTTTAAGTTGTATTGAACGGCGGCTAAATTTAACTCAAAATTCTGAAACTTCGGCAAAGTAGTTTTTATGAAGAAAGAAACCCAATGATAAGGTAAATAATAGAATAACTTTTTATTTTTTAGTAGAATTTTAATATAAATATATTATAATACGGACAATGTATATCAATTTAAATTCTTCTAAAACATATGCAATAGATATTAGGCCAAAAATATATTTTAGAAGGACAGGCAAAATGTTTTGAAAATTGCATCTTAAAATAAGTACAGTATATATTATAGTTTATACGTAATGTGTTAAAATGTATAATATAATATACCTACCTATTATTGATCAAATTTATTATCAGAAAATAATTCGTTCAACATTGAATAATTATTGTCCAAAATCCAAACTGTAATTTTAATTTTTTTTTTTTTTTCATACGTATTTTTAATAGATGAAATATAAATGCTCTTTTTTTTTTTTTTTTTTTATTTTAATTACATTTTTTGCGGCGAATCTTTCAGACGGTGAATTCATTTAAACATTTGTTTTTAGTGCGTTAAATCCGAACACTGATAATGTAATAGACTTTAATGAGTACAAAGAATATAATGTATTATATATTATTTGGAAATCCATCATATATACCTGTATATTCATCTCGGGGTTTGAAAAATTTACGTACGCAAATTCAATAAATAATATGTGACGACACGCTGTCACGAGGATCAGAACGGAGGTAAAATAGATTGCACGTGAAAGATAGATCCGAGTATTTTCATATATATATATATATATATACACGCATTATAATATATTGTAAAGTAATAGCATTAAAAAGTATTGAAATATGCGCCATAATATAACCTAAAAATACTTGAAATATGACCTAGAAACAGTAAAAATACTAGCAAGAAAAAAAACTGTTTACACAAAATATGTTTCGTTTATTAATTAAAAAATTAACTGACGAATGAATAGAACCGCACAAACTACCGTGACATCGCGATAATTTATAACACCTAAGAATATATTATTTCATGAAACGTCTAATGAAATGGAAATACGGTTATTTTTCTACATTTCTTGAGATTACGAGATTTACAAAAAATACTAAATGAATCAAATTTAATGCGTATTAAGACAAAAACAGGGATAATTGCACTAAAAATTTTAAATGCTTAAAACATGTAATATAGAATTTTATATTTAGACTCCTGGACGCATAAAACCAATGTTTAGATTACTTTGCTGTTTTAAAAATTATCGAATTCTATAGGATCCGAGCCTTGGTCGTTTATCGAATACCTGCCATGGAATTTTGCAGGTTTTTAAGTAAACAGACACTGGCATCAAACCACGGCTATAATTATAGTTAATATACTATAGTATTATCAGTTATCAAAAATTCAAAATTGCGGTTGTATTATATAAGTACTAGCGTACCTATATTACTATTATAGTTTTCCAATTTCGATTTCCTTCCACACATTTTACGATTTTAAATTGACTGCGTGTATACAGACATTGTATAATTTTCTACGCAGTCTATTGGTGCGTCGTCTGGCAACGTATAGGAAAATTTAATTTCCTATAATATGCTGTATTGACGATATACTTATTGTTTTTTTTTTTTTTTAATAATTATATTATTATGATAAATCGTCGTATATTCGGAAAAACAGACCACGATTATACGACGCTCGAATTATTCCATTTTTATTGATTTTTCCAAGTTTTTCCTCACATATACCGTCCCCAATGTCGACTATATAATACGAGCACAAAAGTACAAAACGTATAACACGTTCTGCTTCTGACAGTATTATGCACTATAAATATATATATATATATATATATGTATATTTCGGTTACCTGGAGAAACCTGCTAACCGGTGAGAAAAATTTAAAGTTCGGAGTGTCGTCATAATGATGATTGTTATACAATTAATTGAAATAGTTTGTTAAATTTAATGTTTTTTTTTTCCAATCCCATCGATATTATGTTATAATATACATTATACTTTATACACATGTAAAAAAAAAATGTAAAAAATTATCAATTCATAAATTTTTTATGCGTAATTTAATTTTCGGTGCTTTCAAAGTAGTCATTTTGTTCACTGTTCATGTACCGGCTATGATATACCTAAACACGTAGTGAATAAATAACGAGCGGAAATTAAACCTGAGTACTGCGGATGGAAAAACTGATTGCTTACTCGTATCACTATATAATAATATATAATCTACAATCTTCTCGGGGTACGTATATCTAGTTACAGTGTTTTATTATCATTTTAAACGAGTGCAATTTTTTTTTTTTTATATATTATGTCATATTTCATTATTGTTAAATAACGATACTGCGAGCACGCTCGTATAACCATATAATATATGTGTAGGGTTACCAGACGTACTGATTTTGGCAGGACAGTCCTTACTTTTATATCTCGTCGACTCGTCCCGAAAGTCGGACGAGTTAGGAAAATGTCCTGACTTTTGAAAATTTACATTTCCAGTTGATTTTGGGGCTATTTTATGCACATATGTTTTTATAATGAGGTAGCATAATAAAGAATTATCGAATATTTTCCAAAGAGCGAGAAGTGCCCTGCTTTGGCTCTGAAGAATTATGGTAACTCTAAATACATCCATAAATCGTTACTGAGAATTTTGATATAGTTTCTATAAACTTTTTTTAAGTCGCCGTAAACTGGAAATTTATTAGACTAGTGTACACGAGCCGTCCAATAAAATACGCAAAAAAGGCGCATAAGTGTAATTAATTTTCATTCGAATTTCGTGTAAACGTAAATAATTCTCTGATCATTTCAAAATAATTTACATATTTGTCTTATAAATATGCAACGACATCATCTCTGTTCAAACAAAAACTTGTCAACCGAAAACGGTAGATAATTTAATGCGGAAAATATAGTATAGAAAATTGAATAATACAATATTATGTAATCGAATAAAATTATATTTATAATTTTAATTCGTTAAAAAATTAAAATAGGCTTTTGGTTATAAATATCAGAAGAAAATTGAAGTTAAACGAAGGTGAAATAGATATTATTTAAATAGTAATATATAGGCACATTATATCATATTATATGGAATTATAAATTTTATAGTATACATTTATTAGAATTTTGAACATTTTTTAAATGGAATAAAAAACAAATGCGTATATTTTAATGGTTTTCAAATGAATTATTCTCAAGAGCGAGTCGCGAATATTATTATTAATTTTTGGACAGTAAACCGATGCATCTTTTCTCCGGACGCAATATGAAATAGGTGTAATATTTTGTTGTCGTACAATATTTTTATTGACGAAATTAAAATTAATTTCAATGAACGGCTTATAAAAAAAGTGTGTGTTATACTATACTAATACATCCAGCTTATTGAGTATATAACGTGTTTGAATATATTACTATAAAACGTTCTCGCGAAAATCGATTCATTGCGGTGATGACTTTGTAACAAGGGGACGAATAAGGAGATGATTGGAAAATAATTATCATTACGGTTTTGCTCTTCCTCCTTGCGCTCACCTAACGATGGTGATTGTTTGATTTATACAATAGTTATACACCTACTCGATTCGTTTGAAAATAAATATTTTGTATATAAATAGAGTGCTTATATTTGCAGTACATACTGACAAATCAAATAACTTATTATTATTGCAAGTTCTATACAACGTTTTCCCCTTATGATTATTATCTTTTTATCCGTCTGCGTTACAATTATAGCGTATTTTTAATCATTTATTTAATTCATTGGTATTTGTCAAACAGTGAAATACATTTTATTTTTTTAACCTTACACTAAATACTACGAATAAATATATTAAGGCAATTAGGCAAGTCTAAGACGACAAAAAAAAACAACGTTCGGAAACATCTAGTTTTGAAAAAAATTATGAGACTTTGGCTTATCTAATAATAGTCTAATAATATTTCTATAGAATCTTTTTCTGAACAATAAGGGACATGTTTTTTCGAATTACAAATTTTCAGCGTCAGAATATAATTTATTGTCGTATATTATCTATAAAGTGGATATTATATTGAAAAAACGCTTCTGTTATTATTTTTTTTTTTTTTGAATATATAAAGGAATCTTAAGGTTTTTCGCTAAATTAAAATCGGATTAGTCCCAATTATGTCAGAACGAAAAGTCTAAATTGAAATAATATTCGCTCCGTACCTTTTCCTAAATGTCTCATTCCCTACATCAAGTATTGGACATTGAGTTGATACAAATGTTATACACACGTCATTAATAGTTTAAAAGTTTCAAAACTTATTAAATATTTACAAATTCGTTGAAATTTGACAAAAACGTTTACCGCTAATTGTTGTTTTCTAAAATTCAACTTAAGAAAATGTCTTTTTGAATAGTATACGGATATTCTTTTATTTAATTTACGTATGTCTTTACCGCAAAAATAAAAAATGTATTGCTTTATAATATTAAGGCTGTGATTTTAAAATCAAAAAAAATGCACTTAAAAATCAAAACAAAGGATTCGAGTATGAAATCAATGTTTTTTTTTGATATTTAATTTAACAAAAATCACGTATAAATGATAAAATAAATTAGAAGTAAATTTTATTTAATAGTTTAAAAAATATATTTTATTTTTTTGTGCACATTCAATAACTTTTGAGTTAACGCAGTTACGTTAGGTAAAATATTTGAAAAGACAAAACGATTAAAGAATATATTAATAAAATACGTAAAATGCGTAGTGTAAAATATGTTTGTAAAAGATGATACATAATATATATTATAAAAATAAAATTTATTAAAATGCGATATAAAAGGAAATAAAGACATACAAAATATAAGAAAAATGATCTAAAAATCGAAAATATATAAAAGAATGCGAAATAAATAATATTCTTACCAAAGTTCAAGCATTTTTCAGTTATATATATATATATATATATGCTCCACCATAAATATATAACGTGTGTTCTCGAGTAGATCAATATTTGTGTAAGAGCGAATCGCGTTACTCGTATAATAGCTGAATAACTCATAATATATATACATGTAGTAATAATAATAATAAGTTAGCTTTTTTTGATATTTTCTTAAAATTCGCGAAAACTATATTAATTAAAGAAAAGATTTTCTTTTTACGAAACTTAAATTATTTATCGTAATAACCGAAACGAGCTCGGTAAGGTTTCGGTGTAGATTCGAAATCAATTAATACATAAATCCTTTCAAAAATTATTTTTTATCGCGCGTAATATTTAGATAGCTGTTATATAACGTACCAACCTGCATGATAAGAATTCGGTTTTTCGATTAATTGCAGCACATTATTCTACGCGAATGAATTTTGAAGACTCTTCAAACGGGTCTCCAAAAAAATAAATAAACAAATAAATAATAATAATAATAATAATTTGAATATATTGAATATAAACAGACTGTTTCCAACAAAATTGAAACCGATTTTGTTTTAGTCTGTAACGAAGGCGCTGCTCTTCAGTATACGGTCTAAGGGACCGCCTAGAAACAATTAAAAATTCATTACGAGACTTGTCGCGCGGTTAATCGTTGAAAGTAAAACGTAAATACATACGTTGACGTCGGAATTACGATAAACACCGTTTCTAAAAAAATCCTATTTAAAATACGTTAAAAATAAATATTGAAAAAATATTCTTTATACAATTTTTTGTTTTTTGTTTTGATAAACGCAAACAAAAAAACTTTATTAACTCTCCTCTCGAATTTTATTTATTTACATGGCTTCCTGCGAAATCATAATATACGACGAGCTTACTTCGGAAATTGTTATAGGGCAAAAATTTCGAAAAACGCGATGATTTTACTAAAAAAAGAAAATAGCGTTTCCGACGCATAGAAATTACAATTTTTCGGCAAATTTTTTTCTCGAACGAATGAGTGGAGTGCTGATGCAGCCCGTAACGAGCGTGCAGGACTTTTGATGATCCAAATTTGCACGTACTCGCGCATTTCACTGAGAATCAACCGGATATTTTTAATTAAATTCCCGACACTGGATGGCAAAACAACAAAACGGTTACAAGTATTACGGGGCTTAGAATTTCAACGCCAATGAATTTATTTCTCTGGAATACGCATGAACGCATTTCAGATAGTAAAATATTTCACGTGATTCACACTGGTCGTGTCGTTCACACAAATCGAAAATCGACTCCGATTCGACGTGAAATACATTTTAGGGTGAACGTTAATTTTCTTTTTTTCATTATTCGTTTACGTTAATTTAAATTAAGTCACTTTTTTTAAAAACTAAAATTGTACTCAATATTTCTTATTTTTTCTTTGCGGTTAAATTTTATATTTAATTCTTTTTTTTTTGTCAAAGTTATAACGTATGCGAATCAAGTGTTTGTTCTATATAGTTATGTAGTTTTAATTCTTTGTATGTCGTTTGGTAACATAATATTAAAACTTATTTTATCACTTACTGGCACAGTTTTTACTTTTAACTGTAATTAGTATGAGTAGGTATACCTATATTTTTTTTAAATTTCTAGAAAAATATAAGTAATTATCAACATATAAATGTATTTTTTCCTACATTAACTTTCCCCCTCTTTCCCGCCCACCGGTTATTACATTCATTGTAGCCATAGGTTCTTCGAAAGTTTGAGAATGCCGTTAAACCAGAAATATTTTCATAAAGTTTTGTATGATACTTGCGTCCACCACTCTCGAAATAAATATAGGAGATCAATAAGAACACGCGTTACATCTGCAGCAACAACGCAAACTTTGTTAATTGTTTCATACATGCGTCGCTATTAATTATATATATATATATATATATATATATAACAAATACCGTGCCCCTCCCAGAAATCTACTCGGTTTTTCACTTTTAATTGAAAAACACATTTTAATCTATATGCTTCAAATAATAAAAGAATAAATAATTTTTGGTATCCATTTTTTAGGTATTATTTTTATAATACATTTATAAACGATTAAATAAAATTTCAAAATTTCAAAAATGAGCCTATGAAATAGAGTGCACCTCCCCCCCCCGAAATAAATGTCTAGCTACTGCACTGTTATATTAATAATTAAAGTTCTCAAAAATACATAATATTATTTCGTAACGGATATATATTTTTAATAAAAATATATATTTGTAATTATAGCTTTATTGAAGACATTTCAGCTCGTAAGATGTAAGATAAAAAGAAAAAACTTGATACTTTTCTAGAACGCGATGGATTTGTTTAGTTTTCCGTTTCTTTTAATACATACGTCTATATAGTAACGTGATCACACAAATTGCACTTGCACTGCACGTTCTTAGAAACCGATATATATATATACATTATGTTCTCGCTCGGAATATCGAAAACACGATTTATACGCAATATAATTTAAGTATTATTTTTACACGTGATTTGGTATGGTGCAAATATGCGTATACACGTTTTCGATTTTCAATAAAATAAAATTTTTTTTTCATAGATATTATTTTATTATTCAACAGCCCAGTACGCACGTCGTAATAGTCCTGTATTATACCCTCACAGTATAATATCTACGCGTCAAACGAATATTTTTTTAATGCGAATTCTCGACAATATTGTCATCTATGTAAGAAAATTTCAATTTGACAGTGACATAATTTTTTTTATACGGAAATAGCCATTTCATTATCCGTTCATGTACGTTACGTCATAATATACCAGCTATACGACATACACACGCACTGAATAAATAACGAGCGGAAATTAAACCCGAGTACTGCGAATGGAAAAACTGATCGCGTAGATATACTTGTGTCAATGATCACTATATATGTATATATATATATATATATATATATATATATATATATATATACATATATGTATATATAGTCTACACTTTCCTTGGCATACACATATGTACCGAGCCACAGTGTTTTATTATTTTTTTTAAACGCGTGTAAAAAAAAAAAAATCTTATATTATGTCATTATCGTAAAATGATGATTCTGCAGATCACACTCGTATAACCATATATGTAATAAACCTAGACGTCCTGATTTCGACAGGACAATCCTTGTTTTTATATCTCGTCCCGAAAGTCGTCCGAGCTAGGAAAATGTCCTGACTTTTGAAAATTTACATTGCCAATTGGTTTTGTGGCTATTTTATGTTGCACAAATGTTTTTATAATGAGACACCATAATAAAGGGTCATCGATTGTTCGCCAAAGAGTGAGAAGTGTCCTGGTTTGAATCTGAAGAATCGTGGTAACGCTAAATACACTCGAAAATCTTTCTTAGGACATTCCAAAATATTTTTAATATATATTTGTTTAATCAGTTATTTGAGAAAATCAGAAGACTACTAAACTCGTGTACACACGAACCGTCCGATAAATATGAAAAATTTATAAATAGGTCATTTATGCTCACAAGAGCTTGTTGACCGAAAACGGAAGCCCGTTTAATGTGGAAAATAAAAAAAAGAAAACCGCAAAAATTTAATGATACAATATTATATACTTTGAATAAAATTCATATTTATGTAAAATTTAAATTTGTGTGAATATTAAAATGGACTTCGGTAATAAACAGCGGAAGAAAATGAAATTAAACTATAAGCTGAGAAAAATATTATATAAATAATAATTACATTATTTCATATTATTATATGGAATGTTATACATTTTATATTATACATTTAATTTAATTTTGAAAGGTTTAGAATTTTTATTTTTTTTCAAATAATATAAAACGCATATTTCTTCGTATATTATGTATACGCATATTTTAATGATTTATCGATAGCGATTATAATTATTATTAAATGAGTGGAAAAAGAACAATAAGGACAAGGAACACTATAGGAACATGTGGCTTTATTGTCCTAAAGTGATCTATTGCGATTGTATAGGAGACAGGAATGTCACGGGTTGAAAAATGCACGACAACTGGGTTAAATGTATAAATTACGCCATAGACAATGAAGTCGAAATAATAGTTGTCACCAGAAAATATTTCCCAACTGTTTGATGACAAATTGTTATGTTGACTTGATAGTCATTAAACGATCCTACTGTTTTTATTTGACACCATCATATTGTCCCTTGAACTAATATTATCATCCTGGCATCTGTGTAAATTTGAAAACGTCTGTTTCAAATTACCGTTCGGCTTTAAAAATATATAGAAAAAAAAATGAAACTACTTTCCATTGAAATCGACGTTTAATAGATTGTTTGGGGGAAATGTAAAAGAAACGAAGAAACGGTAAAAATAAAAACGAATATTCCATATTCAAATCTAAATAAATATTGACAAGCGAGACGGCTGCAGTAGAACGCCTGTCTTTTTTTTTTACTTTATATAACGAAATTGTAACTGTTAAATTAACATAGAAAGAAATGTGAAATATATTATATATATATAAATTAAATCTAAAAAGCGAATTGAATACATTTCGAATATTGCCTCCTGAATTTCTTCAATTAAACTCAATAATTTATCACGATAATGATTTGTGAATTGTCGAGTATACGAGTATACTACATACAATACATATAATATAAACCGCAATTAAATTAGACAATTTAAATTAAAATTTAAAAAAACTTCCTAACGTATCATAGATAATAGACCTTTGTAATTTATACAATATATTTGTAAATCGGACAGTTACTTAAAAATACAATCAACAGTGATTGTAATTTTCACAATAGCAATTATAACCATAAAGGATCATATTGAATAAAATGTATATCTATTAAGCAATATACATATGCAATACGCTAGGTAAGTCGAATCTTTTTTCTAACACGTTAATATAGATTGGGTGATATAAAAATATATGTAACCGTGTGAGTCAAGTTAAATTATAGTATTTTCTTTAATTTAATTATTTTTTACTTATTTACAAAGTATAAATATACTGTAACTTTTCTGCAATGACATTATTGATAACTTCACTTAATACACAGATACCTTTGTATTGTGTAAAAAGTATCTTATAATGTCAAAATTCGATTACAACAATTAAAAATAACAGTAACGTCTAGGGTGACACGATCGAAATTAAAATTTTTATTTTTTAACTCGTTTATGCACATTACCTTGTCAGTTGTCAATATATGTCCTTAATTCTATAATTCCTATAATTCTACGTCCTGCGGCGAAATAATATAATGTCTTCCTTTCGTATACCTATAGGTATACGTATACGTATCTTTTTATTTTTGTTTGTCGGCAATATTCAACGCGTTACTATAATTATTATTTTGCAAAATAAATAGCGTATTTATGATAGTGCACGGGGTTTCAGAAACGTATTTTACTACGATCCAATTATAAAATAATAATGAGACATAATAGTAGAAACTCATTAGATAAAGTCCGTAAAAAAGATATTGCGTATATTATATATATATATATATATACAATATTTAAGACGAACAACTCGTCTTAAATAAACTTTTTTGGAATTTCGTATCCGAACGTTTTAATAATATAAAGTTTTCATAATTGAAATTTTAATCATAATACGCATTTCTACATATATATATATATATATATATATATATGTGTGTGTGTGTGTGTGTGTGTGTGTGTGTGTGTGTGTGTACTGTAGTGTATAGATAGATGAGTAAACAGTTTTCATTGAATAATTAATAATGACTTACGAAAGGAAAACATTATATTATCAGAATTATTAAAACGAATAAAATTATGCCTGGACTGTTAAAAAAAAAAAAAAAAGATTGTATTTATTATACTGTTATATGATATTTAAATTAAAAGGAAACGCGTAGCCGTTGGTAGACGAGTACGAATCGATGTTTTAGATTCCGAGCGAATAGAGAATAATGATTTTACCATGTTATGCTTTTCTGTTTTTTTTTTAAGAAGCAGAAAATATATACTTTACAACAAATTATGCAGTCCATTTATTGAAACTCATTTCAAATAAGTAGACGATAGATTGCATTTTATTCAGAAGTACAATAATAGACAAGCGAAAATTATACAGTTAATATAGTTTAAATAAAATTAATAAACGTATTCGATTAACAATTCGAAACGCAATAAAATTGACGAAATTAATTTCTCGGATTTTACAGTTGATTTAAATTTGAATTTTAATGTTTACAAGAAAACTTACACAAAACGACTCTACGTAATTCCGTACGTTTCCAACGAAAAATTGTATTTTTTAACTCAATTTTCTTTTTATATATATAAAAATTTACTGAAATCGTGTTTTCGTGCGTATGAAAATTGGAAATAGGTTGTATTATTCTAACGTTTTGTTTTTATTATTTAAACACGTCGTTGAATTATTCGATTTACCTAATACATTTATCATGAATTTTAAGTATAATATGTCAATCGATTCTCCGTGAAATCATCATCGTGTGACCATTTCAATTAAGCCAATAGAGCGAAATGTTGCCTCTTCGTCGACGATATTATAACCACTAACACAGCGCGTTATTATATTATAAATATTGTAAATATGCTAATTATCTGAACGCGTTAATAAATAATAATTTTAAATTAATAGCCGAGTCCACTAGACGATTTACGTAATTCGGTGACGGGCAAAACTTTTTCCGCAAAAAAAAAAACAAAAAAACAAAAAAAAATACACGTAGTTTTTCTTTAATTTTATTTTTATTTTTTATACATACAAATATATTATAAACTCTACAAACGGGATTTATGTAAGACTGAATAATGCGCGTATAAATAACGAAAAATATATGTACCCTACGTATAAGAAAGCGGTAATTTAGATAATAGATTTCGGCGATTTATGTTCGACTAACGTGCGCAAGTTTTCTTGGCAGAGCAGACAACGCGGTAAACTTTCAAACTTTTTACTAACACAAAATTATGCAATTATTGAAATCGAATATTTATTTCTAGACATTTCCTCCGGTGCAGGCGCGTGTGCGGTAGGAAAGGATCGGAAAATCTGATATGTACCACAATTTAGTCTTTTTTTAAGTAACTTTATACTATCTACTTTTTGATTAAGTTCTACTCAAGTCTATCGATTACTATAATATTCTATATATGGATTTATTTCGAAAAAATGTGATCAACGATTGTTTTATATCAAATATTTTGTAGATTTTGATGGGTTCAGCCGCTAACGACACACTCTAATATAACATTCCCCACCACCCACAAAACCATTGACAAAAACTGCGCACACAACACTGATCGTGATATTGTATTTAAATATTGGTCAATTTTATTATAGTCGTTTAATAAAATAAAAATATTACTTAATTTAATAACGATATTTATATAAATTACGTTATAATTATATTGTCATATAAACATGTTTAAAATGTATATTTTTACAGTTCCACCGTGAGTCTTTCGACATTAGACTTTAATACGCGTCATAGAAAACTTTCATTACTTTGCGTCATAATCAACTGCATACTCGTTGTCTCTCAATTAATAACCACCGTTGTAGAAATTTTGATAATTATAGATTGTCCTGGGCATATCTCGAGGAAGACATTTCACTTGTCGTTATTTTTGTTTCGATAGTGTCGAAAACTTGTCCGAAAAATAGAGGACATGACTTTTATAAGAATCACATCGAGCCGGGTAACTTTTTCTTACGCTCAATAACGGAGTTGAAACGGAGTCGCGATTTAGGCATCGCGTTGAGTAGTCCACTTGTGCCCGCCGCGGATGTACACGCATAAATGCTATTTGTACAGTGAAGAGCATCTGTAAAAGTGTTGAGCTCCATTAAAGCGGGTAGTGAGTGAATTTTATTTTTCCTATCCCCTGTTTTCGCATGAAAATGTGCGAAACGCTGTTTCAAATCGATTTTATACCGTTTTGAATTTTCGCAATATTTTTATAAAAGTTTTTCCTGCGCTTATCACCGAATATAATATTATGTCGAACATAAATAGTGCCGTACGTGTACGATTTACTACGCAGAAAGCGCGGCGTCATATTATATTATATACCGGAGGGATCTTTATACAGTTGCGTTTAGTGGTCAAAGTGGATGAAAGTAAGTGGTGGAGGGGGGTGGGTGATGGAAGCAGTGTCGTAATTTCAAGTTTTGAAAGGAAATAGGGAAAAGTTGTGAATGGTCCATATCGTTGAAAAATCAGTAAAAGAGGAAAAAGTCTTGTTTTTTAACAAAAGGTTCTGACACCGGCCCATTTCCGCCCAAACACCGACCACCCACTATCAACAAGGGGGGAGCCCTGTCCCCTTCATTTAACGTCGCTAGATGGAATTAATCCAGTTAATTTCTAAATTTTTTATTTTTGTTTTCATAGAAATATGAAATGTATGCTTTTTTTAACTACTTGTACAATGTATAAAATATATTTTTTTAAAGCTTGGATTCAAATGTTTTTTCTTTGCTAGAAAAATAACATTTAAAACGAAGTAAATATTGAATTATAAATTTTTGTTGTGTGTAAAAGTAAAATATACACACATAGTTTTATTGATATAAAATATGCTCCGATATGACCCGGTTTAAACGCATATTGTTCCGGGATTAATCCGACAGTATTCCATTCGCCTTTAGATTAGTCTGGATGTTTAAAAAATACAGAAAACAAAACAGTTCTTGTAAAGAAAAACGAAAATCAAAGTATCTACAATGCATGCAGATACATCGGTACATGGATATGTCTCGTAGCTACTGAATTTAGTCGACGTATCAATGTCGAAATAGCAACGGGTCGTTCATTGACGTCATTATTATGCATGCAACGGTTCTCGGCCTCGGTAAAATTTCCGGAATTTTCCCAGCCATAAGACGTATCCGTGTCAAAAATGATTCAAAGATATTTAAAAAAAAAAAAAAAAAAAAAAATTACGCAATAACAACTACGAATTGTAGAAAAAATAGATTTATAAAAATCCAAGAAGGACGAATAATTTTAAACGGAATAATAGTGGGCGGATGGAATATGCCAACTAAAAAAAGTTGGGCGAGGGATGGCATCGCCCGTATCGCCCCCACTTCCACTATACTGGTTGCGTCGAATCGATTCTTTTGCCTAGCTCGTGATTTCTGCATTATTGACGCGCACACGTCAACACTACCGGTTATTCGAAAACGTTTTTCAAACATATTACTGCACGTACGTGCTGCGAATTTTATGCCGCGAAAAATTCGACGACGATATTCTTTCTCGTTATTAACAATTCTTCTAAATAAAATGTGTGAAATACAGACGAATCCTTTGATTGTATAGGTACTCTTCGCGGGACGTTCGAGAGCACGTCGTCGTATAATAATATTAATATTCCATTATTCGTCGTATACTCGGATGATAATAAACACGCGATTACGATCGGGATAATACGCGCGGTTCGCGAGACGGTGTACCGCCGACCATTAGATTTATTTCTGCTTTTTATTTATTTATTTATTTTTTTTTTCATTACAACACGATCGGTTATATATTTTACAATACACGGAATTTTTGCAATATATAGCTTGCTTTCATCCGGTAAATTTTCTCAGATTTCTTTTGTATCGTGTCTATATATATATATATATATATATATATATATATATATATACACGCATATACCATTCGTCGTCACCCGGATATATTTTTTTCTCCAGTGTCAATGCACGTACGGTTAAGTCGTTATATGGAAAACGTTTGTGAATCAATAAAATGTGTACGTTATAAAATAACGCGTTAAAAACGACTCGAGACAGTTTACATTTTAACAAAACTTACCTCGTCTACCCCATAAAAAAATTTTAAAAACGTTTTATGAGATGAACTATTACGAATGTCATTAAAGTAATAAAATTGAATACGATTTTTTTTTTCCTGTAAATTTAATAAGTGGTGAGGGTATGTCGTAAAAAAAAAAAAAATCCCTTATACGTACTTACGTGAAATGAGTGTGGTGCGCCAACGGCTAATACGGATTATTGGGCAGTATGAACGTTCGAATCAGCTCGTGTACCGGTGAGAATAAATAGTGCAATAAAAATTTGAATTACCAATACCCGAATTCATGACGAACCAATTGGATAGTATTGTATAACGTTTGTCCACTGTTAAAATGCACAAAGGTTATCAAAATAATGTACACGATAATGTTTGGAAAACTACGCCGGAACGTAATAATATTTACTGTAAATTTGAACACCAATTTTACATATTATAATATGTATGAAATATAATGTACTGTTTAATATTCATAAGTCGATAATAAAAATAATAAAAATGTGTGTAGTTCGCTATATCGATCAAAATGCACGTGTAACTAAATTTTCGTTGATTTACACATTAATACTATTGTGCACTAAAAAACTATAAACGTAATTTCCTAATTTTTTTTTTTGAAAAAACACCGGTAACTCGATTTTTAAAAATTTGAAGTGACTTCAGGTTATAAATTTGGATATTCTACGGTAATATATAATATTTAAATAATAATCGTTTTTATTTTATTCCATATTATTTCACCACATCGGTCGTACGCGAAATTCCCCGAAATCTCGGTTTAATATTTGAACAAATACTTGCCTGTTTCGTAATACTAGCTGACATAAGCCTACGCGTTATTTTTTGATTAATTTTTTTTTTTTTTTTTTTTTTTTATGAAAATACAATTTAACAAATTTCTACTCGATCACTTTCTTATAGAAAATCTCATCTAGTTACTCGCGCATTCGATATAATTAACGTTTCTTTATATTTTTTTAAACATATTTTTATAATAAACAAATGGGTTTTTACACGACGAATTACGTTCATTTCGAATATTTTCATATTTTGATGATTATAAGCGCATATAAAAGCATAATAATTTTAAGTATAAACACATATATAGACAGTTTATAAATATAAGCTGATTTGTGAGGATCACGGAGTCCAACTGATTGGTTCTTATGCGTATCGGCTGACGATATTGGTTCATATGAAATACGCCAATATATATATATATATATATATATATATATATATATTAACGTTATTTATTTCAATAGAAGAAAAAAACGATGTAAACATTCCAGACAATATTAATTGCACAAGTACTTATTATACAGCGAAAATGCAATTTTAAAATAAATAACCGATATATATATATATACATATACATTTGTTGTATTATTTTTCAGAATCACGACTATGAGGAAAAAGGAACAAATCTCGATTTAGGCGATTTTTCGGTAGTTTCCTCAAACATTTTTTTTTTTTTTTTTTTAAATAATAATAATCGTAGTAGGTATCATTGTGAAATTCCCGTGAAATTCGTGACGTAATAAGATATTGTGCCGATTGAAACGTCATTATTGTCGAATTTTCCGCGAGACGAGATAATAATTATTTTGATAATTCATTTTTTTTTTTTTTAGTAAGGTTTTTAATTCGCGAAAAATAAAATAAACGAATAAAAAACCTGTTGAATAAACGATAAACGGAGGGGGGAGAGGGAAATGTCCGTTACGGTAATCGGAAGGCATGAGGAAAAAAATATATATAACCTTTATGATTTAATCCGATTGTCCCTGACGCGGAATAAATTATTTTAAAAAATGGAATAATTTCCCGTCCGAACGTGCGTATAAAATATAAATATATATATATACATATACACAGAGTGTTTCAAGAAGATCTGACGAATGTCATAACAAAACTTTTAGTATTTATCAGACGTCCTGTTTATATTTTTTTTTACTTAAGGGGCCTGTATTTATACTTTTTTTTTTTATCTCCAAAAACATTCCCTACTGGAAAAACACCTCATAGAGTTAACAACCTAACAACGCGTCACTCCCCCGTAACACGCAGACAAAATTAATAGGAACAAAAAAAAAATTTTTTTTTAACTATTTGAGAGTTTCTGAGGGGTGGAAGGGGGTGGAGGGTCTGGAAAAAGCCCCTCTACAGTCTCCCGTTTAACCGTTTACGCGATAAACGCGACGTAGGAATGTCGAAGAAATTCTGAAAAGTGTCAGACAAATATTGGGTACTAACGCATTAACCCGGAATTTCAAAAAGAGAGGGTTGGTGAAACGCGTGCGTTACGAAGCGAACTCATCGGTGGCGACTAAGGGATTACGAATTACGTGCATTTGCCTCTTACTATCGAACAGCCAACGAGCAGTTTAATTCCTATGCCAGAGCAAAATAATAAATTATTATAGGTGACCGATAAAACGCGTTGTCGGGTGACCGACACACCACACCGCTGAAATAAAATAATTTTCGGTTAAACAAATGTTGCTAACGAGCCACGAAAGGAACGGGTACTCGGCGTCACCGAACGTATCGCGAAAATACAGAAAACGTATAAAAATTTGGAGGTATAAAAACCGTTTCACGCGGGGCTAGCTGCCCTGAAGGCGCTACTGCAATTGTTTTACTTAAGACACCACAATTTTCAAATACCAGATAAATTACAATAATGTTACGTATAAAAATAAAATAGCCGGTTTTTTTTTTAACATCATTAATTGTTAATGGAAGTTACGAGAATTTAAAAACCCGTAAAAATTGTATTTTTAAATCGCCTATTCGGACGACCGTAATAACGTATTGTACCGCAGTTGTAGTTCTCAGTCATTTTTCATTCGTGTCGCCCCTGTGCACGAGAATCCGATATCGCGCCATCGATAATAATAATCGCAATGCATTGCATTTTTATACTTTAAAACGTAAACCTTAGAATTAGATTTCAGAAGGAAAACACGAACAACTTTTATTTAAAAAAAATAAATAAAATTGTTATAGGCTAGGTAACGGTTGTATTTGAATTGTGTAGGTTAAATATTTCAGTGAAGAAGCCGAAAAATTAACGGTCAATTTGGCTCTGTTGATTTTTTTTTCTTTTTTTTTTGTATAATTCGAGACGCGCGATGGTGGAAAGGTGTCAGGTCTAGTCTTCTACTGATGGTTTTGCGAGTCTACGCTCAAATAGCCAGGAAGTTTGAAATCATTTAATGCGTTTGTTCCGACAGTGGAGGATACACGTAAAAAAAAAAAAAAAAAAAATTGAATTAAAAAATTCCCTCATTTTTCTCTCTCTCTTTCCTTCCAGGATTTCGTGTCATCCCTGCTGCATTGGGTCACCGTAGTCGAGAAACACTGTTACTACACAGTACTTGTTTGATCCGCGGGGATAAAGTCGTATTTCCTGCACACGCGGATAAAACAGATATTTTATATATTTATATATACGGAAAAATACGGCGAGTTAATAATAATATTATGCGTTTATATTATTCTGAGCGAGCACATTACGACGTATGTGTTCTAACGCGAATTCCATGTAAAATTATCGATCCTTGTCCAAGATACGACTAACGTGTAACACTACACACGACGTAAAGGGCGATTTATAGAAACCGATATTTTAAGGTACATAGCGTTTTTTTTTTTCTCTTAAAAATAATCGAGTTTTATAAATGTGCCACGCGTTCCGAAATGTAAATATAAACACCACGTGAAATATACGCGGTTGTTAAAATTCAAAATTAAATGTAAGAAAAGCGATTATTTCTTATACCGTAAACTCGTTTAAACTCGCGATTAGAATATTATTATGTATATATTTATATATACATATAAAAATACTCAGCAAATTACGAAATTATCAATACACTTCATTATACAGAGATTTATACATTTCTGTATATACTCGTATTATACACATAAAGAATTTCTAACTCGTGAAAATTGTATAATACACAATTAAATTTAATACGATAAATAATTGGTATTACTCGGCTGGCTCATCATTTATGTGGTAAATTTATATTTTTTCGTCCTTGTTTGTGTTTAAAAAAAAAAAATACGTTTCTAACAGTAGGTTGTCTAAAATTTTGAATTTATATAATATATGCGTCTAAATCCTACGGCTCGGCGTGGGTTTTGATTGAGTGTAAAGCAGTGCGGTTAGGTTGTGCTCGAAATGGGTGACTCGAAGGGATGGAGCTCCTCCACTACAATTTTATATTTTAATATTTTAATATTTCGGACGCACCATTAACACTAATTATTTTTTTATCCAAACGTCATTTTACAAAATATCTTCTAAATCATGAGCGCGCCAAGTTTTAAAAATGTCCTTGGGGACAGACCTAGCGTATTTAAAAGCAGACCCATGAGAATGAGGACAGAAGAATTAACAAATCGAAATTTTCCCCTTTCCAAACCACGGACTGATTTCGATAATTTAATTGATTATGCATAACAGTTTAGATTAATAAACATTAAGAAAACAACAATTTCTTTTTTTTATCTGTACAAATTATAATATTATATTTAAACTTTTTACTGAGATTTTATTGCATATTTAGAACATTTCGTGCTGAAAACAGAAACGGCTTCTTTAATTTCCAATATATTCGTGTATATTTTCATACCCAATTCCATGAGACACGGTGCTTCCATGAGTTGATTCGTGAGGCGAGCTATTTGCCACATTGCCCCCAAGTATTCAGCGCCAATTTTCTTGAGTGCAAAAATTGAAAATTATATTAATATACTTAAATTTCTTAAGACTTTAATCTACCGTGTAAGTAATCTATTGAAAATGAACCCACTGAGAAAATTGTATGGTGAAAAAAAAATATCACGTTGACGTTCGTACGGTGATTGAACTAATCAAATCAAATGATGATTCACAACGTTTGCAATGTGCGTTTTTAATGACCTTCGATAAGTAATAATATATCAAAAATAAAATGTTAGGAACGTGGTTTTTTTTTCTAAGCGTTCTAGTTGTCTAATACGAGCACTGTGTAATGCGTATGCTCAAAATCTTTTTACACTTGTACTATTTATAAAATATTTTTAAAACGTTTACAACGCATTACTATCGAGTCAAAGTTTAATTTATAATAAATAACAATTAACACGCGGAAAAAAGAAAAGAAAAGATACGTTTAAAACGAAATTTTTTAGACAATATGCGTGCGCTCACAAATAATTTAAAAGTACCGCGTGACAATGATACGCGTTATTGTATTATTATTATTATTATTATTATTATTGTTAAATCTACACGCTCGCATATATAAACAATTTTAAGACGGATGACATTTCATATTACACAAGTCTTGTCGCCGCGGCAACTTCTGACACCCGACCCCGACGACACAGTAGCGCCTAAATCAAATACTTATTACTGATTTTCGCGGTTTTTCAACTCGAATAATTCGTAGAACATAATATATTTTATAAACATTCGTCTTTTCAGTTTCGTCCGAGTGTAAGCGGCGCTTGTATTCTCATCGCACGCCCTGCGGCCACATCATAATATTTTTGTATAACGCGCAGCGCGTGCCCCGAAAATGTATAAATCCCTGCAGGGACTTTATCTGCGGTACGCGCGTGCCGACATCCAGTCCCTCCGGGACTCCGGGAAGGTATACATACAATATTATATAAATACCCGCCGCCGCAGATCTCCTCGTGGGATGTAAACTTATAGGACGCTGCTGGGGAGGAAAAAAATCCGTTTCTCCATATCCCTCTCACGCCTCACGCAATAGCGCAGCGAATGGATTAAAAACGTTTTAAAGTGCCACTAATAATTGTGTGCACACCAATACGGAAAAAAAAAGTATTTATTATTCGTCGCTGGAATAAGCTTCGAATTATGATGATCACTTCGGAACAGACTGCGACGGTGTTTCGGTCCCATTGTCGCTGTGGCACTACAGTTGGGCCCGTAAACTGCAATTATTGTGTAAAACGTATTGGTTTTACAACGGTTTTGTTTTCAAAAAAAAATTTGTTTTAAACATTTATTAGAGTATATACAATCTGTAATACAGTTACGATAAGTATATATGCGTATTTATTTTATGACGTGAATGCTTGAGTTGAGTAGCTACCCAGCAGTAACACTCGGAAACGAATTTAGTTAGTCGATGATTCTATATACATACATGTACATACAAAAAAAAAATAAATAAATAAAAAATTGCATTTTGCTTGCGCGTACAATTCTTCGTGTAACATGCGCGCGTTACGTTCAAGTGGAAAATTGTATTCAATTACAAACTTATCCTAAACGTTATATAATATACCTACCGATTTTCCCAAAAGTTTCCTCGAACGTAATTCGGTAAAACTCCGGAAAAAAAATCCACCCGGTCAAAAACGTTCGACTCGTTCGTTTTGGACGAATTTTTGTATTTTTATTGAGAGCTCAAAATTTGCTACATGTGTAAACGTAGAAAAAAAAAAAATTTCAACAACATCCGTATTCATTATTGTGTGAAAACCTATACGGCTATAGCGTCATTCAAAATCTTTTTTTCGAATACGACGTGATTATTATCATAAAATGCAAAATAAAACTCTGAAATCTCTGTTTAATTAACACGCCGAGACGTGATATCATTCGCATCTAACAACTCGTCGCTCGCTATATTGCTTTTATTCTCTAATATTCAATTAAACACTAATTTTATTTCTATACGTTTTACGTTTTGTACACTTTATACGAAATTTTATCGTTTCGCGTAAGACCACGTGTAAACTAACAAATTGTAAAAATGTTGCTTGTAAAAAGTATATTTGGGTTTTTTTTTTTTTTTTTAGCGCACACATTAAAGTATCGTGAAGTTAAACGTTTTTTTTTTTAAACCTATAATCCGGAGCTGAATATTACATAATACAGATATTATACACGATGTATTTTATTATTAAAATCAACATTTGTACTGTGAAATATTCAAATGTGTAGAGGCCATAGGCTCATATACAGTTTTGCCCAAATGTTGCTGGTCACAACTAGGTTTGCCCGGAGCAAAAGCCGAAACATGATGTTTTACTCGAGTATCGTGGGCAGTTCGCGTTTTGCCCGGGCATTTCTGAGACTTGCCCGTAACATATTTATATATATATAAGTAACAGGTTTAGCTCCAAGTCGATTATTAGACGATATATTTAGTTTTATGCTTAAAGTTTGTAACATTTAGTATTAAAAAATGTTATCTTCTATAAGAAAAAAAAAAACGTTTTCTCAAAAGTAATAATGTTTTTTTCGAGAAAAAAAAAACAATTATTTACCGTTTAATTTTTTTTTTTTTTTTTACGGTACCTAATTTATTTTGCGATACGTCAAAAACAAACTGTCGGCTTTTACTTAGAAATTGAAGGATTTTTTTTTTTTTTATATATAAATATTACGGATAGAACACATTAAATAAAATTTCAAAAAAAAAAAGAAGCGGCTGCTAGAAATTGTTGACTTTTTAAAATTATATATATATATATATTATTATTATTATTATTATTATTATTATTATTATTATTATTATTATTTTTTTTATTTTTATTATTATTATTATTATTTATAATTATTGAAATATCGTATTATTCACTCCGATACCGCGTATACGCGTCGCCAAAAAGCGTAAAATTGTCGCCGAAATTTCGGACTCTTGCTTATCGAAATGGTAAATTATTTCTGTTCTTCCTCGTTTAATTCAAAATCTCTATACGTATACGCGCAGAACGTCAGATGCGTTTAAAAAATATACATTTCATATATATATATATATATATTATCCATACGTATATGTGGAAAAATTTCAGTAAAATATCTGGGCGCGCTAAAACTGTTATATTTCGAGGCGGCTCGATTTTTCAAAACCGTGAGTGCTAAACACTCTTCACCCCCTCTTAATACCCCGCCGAATCGCGCTCATTACGTGGCGTTAAAATTAATGTAATAATAATAATAATAATAAATCGAGTCAAACGAGTGTACTACTCACGATTTCCGCAAACGTATTTTTCTTTTTTTTCTCTTCTGCTCTGAACCCGCCGCCGGCGGTTTTCACATCGTTTATTCGGTAAACGTGGCGACGACGGGCGGCACGCACTTGTTGACTCGGTTGCAGCGCACGGGATTTAATTTAATAATTTATGCGTAACTCGGACGGTATGTTTGCTCGGTGAAAGTTGCTGAAATACGGCGAAGCGGACGAGCCCGTGCGACGTAACGCGGCGGTTACGAGGATGGGACAAACAAAAAAAAAAAAAAACAAAAACCGAATAGGAAACGACCGAACGGCGCGTAAACGACGTCCCTGCCGGTCGCGGTCGCGGTGTACTCGCGCGCGTCCACTGCCGCGGTAGTCGTAAAACTATCTCGCCCGCTCGACGCTCTCACCTCTCCCAGGGAAAGTCGGCCGCCACAGCAGCCGCCACCGTCGTCGAATCCGCTGCCGCCGCCGCCGCCGCCGCCGCCGCCGAATGCGTTGGGTATATTATATACGCGCGCGCCGTTGTGTGTCACACAGTGGAACCTCGACGACAAGTCGCAACTCATCTATAAGGGAAATTAAATCGTTTTCACAGTTATCGAGGTTTTCGACTCGCCATTAAAGTTTTACGTGAAAAAAAATTCCACATGATGTGTTTTTAAAATGTATTATTGATTACCTACTGCAGTGGCGTGCTCAGGGGGGGGAGGGGAGGTTAGGGGTTATATCCCCCCCCCATTGTCTTTTTTGCCGACCTACAGAAAACGACTTATCAGTTATAAGAGCTGTTTTACAGTCATTACTTAATACTTTTTATTAGTTATTAGCAAAAAGTTATTACTTATGAGTTATGACAATAAACATTTACTATATATATATATATATATATATACATATCGTTATGTTATATGTTAATTGAACAACTTGGTATTAGTGTGTTATAATTTAAATTCGTTTTAATTTATAGAACAATTTACAAACGTATACACAATTATAATAAGCTAGAAACGATTTTGGAGAGCTTGAAACATAAACATTTGAGTTTTTGGTATTACCACGACAATTTATTAAAATGTATTATAACTATTTACTATTATAACATCCCCCTCCCATTGAAAATTCCTGGGCGCGCTACTGATTACATATTGCATATAAATTACCGTGTGTATTATTATTAAAAAAAGTAACGAGCCGTGGGGCGTTGTGAATGTCGCTTATGTGAATTACTTGGAAAACGATTTTAGAGTGTATTGTTATCATGATAAATTTGAAAGCAGTGATAAACCATTGCATTCGGTAAAACGATTCTGAGCGGAGTTTCGGTGTAATATTTTTATATATATATATATATATATATATGTAACAATAATACATCAAAACCTATAATTGCTATAAACAGTCCAAAATTAAAAGAAAGTTTTTTTTGGCAGTCTTTTTCCTTAATACACTAATATACTGCAGTTACATATTTGATGAATATTTCAAATTTTTATACCCGCGTTAGTTTCAAAATAACAACGAATCAATCGCTCTGCTCAGAATCTAAAATATTATTTTTTTTAAAACGTGCACATCGTTACAATTATACGAAAAATAATTTATTAATATACGTTTATATTATGAATTATAAAATAAATAATTTGATATATCAGTTTGGTCCTTGCACATGCTGTTGTCAATAGTACTTTCTACCACATTTTGGGCACAGTACACGTTATATCACTATACGTGACCACTAGAGTTTTCGGTACCGACAATAAATAATAATCGTCATTACGCGTCTCTATATTCGGAACCTCAGAATTTTCGAGTTATCTACAGTTTTCATTCGAGTATCCGAGTAATTTTCGCATGATGGGAACGGCATATTTTATTTCGACTTTTCGACGTCCTAACTGTATACTGATATTAATGTTGTGTCCACGGTATTTTTTTTTTTTCTTACGGCACAGAACACAAAAATCGAATAAAATATTTGACATTTTCAAATTTATTGATAACGCGGTGGGGGGTTGTCAATAATAAAATATTATAAGTGCAAAAAAAAACAAAGTAAAAAAAAAAAAAAAAAAAAACGGAAAAAATAGAAAAATAAAATCTATAAATCAATAATCGTAATAAGTAATAAATTCGTGTAGTATATATTATACGTACACAAGTGCACGTGTGAATATACAAAATGAAGCCAAAGGGCATTGTGAATTTGTGAACAAAATAAAGAAATATAATAATAGAAGTTTTTGTATTAAATACGTTTATTTTGTGTCGGCGGTTTCGGCAAAAAGTCATCGTCTGCGAAAAATAAAAGTACATGGACTGCAGGATTAAAAATAAAAATGTATAAGTTACTACACAGAGAAAATTACTAATATTACAATAAAAAGGCGTAAATTCAAAATAATACAAATAAACAACAGTAAATAAATTGTATTTCTTATCAATACGCGATTAGATCGATAATTATACGCTATTTAATTAAATATTGATTTTTTTTTTTTCATTCTTTCTAAGACTATACAGATCAAATCCCCTTATTTTTTTTATTATAATATATTTATTCGGATTGAAACTTTTTTTTTTTAAACCGCGTGTTACGGAACCGTCAAGTTTAAAGAAAAATAAATAGGGCTATGAAACCACGAAAATAATCTCTGCTCGTATTGACGGAACAAATGGTACTCTAGAAAACATAAAACGAAATTTCAGTCTCGGCAACATTTCCGTTTTTAAATGCGCCTCCGTGACGCATCTGTGGACGTAAAGAAAGTAAGTTTTACGCTGTACGTAAGTGTTAGCTGACAATCAACCAAGTTTCACATTTGAAACCCTGAAAACGTTCGTAGTACAATGGCACGTGAATGCCTTCGGTTAGTGTTAGCCGCATAATTTTTTTAATAAAGAAATGTTTGATATAAACTTTTATATTGAAACGTTTTTTATTAACATATAGGAGGCGATTCCAAAAAAAAAAAAAAATTATCATATAAGTTATATGTATACAAACATTTAAAAAAAAAAAATTTTTTAATCGATTTTTTTTTTAATAAAAAGCATATTTCTAGAAAATAAATGCATATATGCATATTTTATTTTTATGTTTATATGTTAAGGTTTTTAGAGAATCTAGAGCGCTAACAATATTAAGTGAATTCGTAAAACGTTTTGAACAAATCAAAAATTGTACATGTATATATACATATATTTCTGAATATTATGCTCGAATAGAAGGCTACTGCGAGAAAATTTAGGAAATGCATGTCAAACAAAGTACCGGCCATACAATATTTGCTCACACGCGGATGTCCTCGACCATCCGATCACTGATATAGTGATATACAACAAAAAGTCTTTTACGGATAAAATAATATAATACATTTTGAAAACATTGTATGTACCTTTTTCAGAATCGAAAATTATTGATTCACATATAAAACGAGTGTTTCGCGTTGCAAAAGAAAAATCACCTCTTATATAATTGGGACAAAGGAACAAGTAGTTCAGTAGACGAAAAAAATTAGTTCCTAAGACTCGCTGGGTTCTTAATCCGGCTTTGGCGTTCCATATCCTCAACTTTTAGCCGGCCAAAAGCATTATTTCTGATTAAGTTTAATACGTTTAAGACTCATTCCGTCGCACATCGACGCGTGTTTTCATCGTGATTATCAGCTGTGAACTTTAATAATTGCGTTTATATTAGCCTTTAATCCGCGAGAAAATAAATAAATATCCATTTACCTCAAAGCCTAAAATGCTCGGTTTTTCCAAACCCACGCTAATTTTTAACGTAACTCGAAAGTACAGACAAAAAAAAAATGCTAGGTACATATAAATAAGGATGTGCATTAACGAGCTAAAACTTTTAAAATTAAGTTTAATATAGTTACTATTATTTTTCTAATTAAATTTTAACTCAATACGTTACTTTTCTAAAAACTGAACGTTAACTTTTATATATATATATATATATATATATATATATTATATATAGATATGCATAATAATAATTAAATTTACAATTAGCAACGATAAGAGTGACGTTAAATTATACACAGAGCGATTTTTCATCGTGTACTATCGAGTATCCGTGAATTTTTTTCTTAATACGTTAACTAATTTTATTTAGATGTTTTATATTTTTCATAATTTTTCAATATCCTATTACCTACGCGCTTTACCGTGCCATCAATTTAAGCGCTTATTTATTGTGTTTTTTGGAAATATCCATAATGTTGACGATTGTGGTGTGACATTTCTAAACCGTTGCTGCAGGTTTCAATTTCGGAGTGTGTAGTACCTACACGCGTCTTGCTGCCGTGATTACGCTGAGGTAAACTTTAAAAATGTACTTTTCTTACACTATAATAAAGCGACAAATATTTTTTATCAATTCATCCGCGTCCAAGTCGCCCGTTATTTGATCTTCAATTGAAACTGTGGCCCGCTCAATGATTTTGAGATATTCGACATGGTAAATGGGTTTTTTTGTTTTCTAATTTTCAACTTCGAAAGGTTTCTTTCAGCTGGAAAGCTACAGTTATTGGTACGGTTTTGCGAAATTCTCAACGACGCGTCATCGAGCAACTGGAGATCCGAGTTTAATTATTAAATAATACAATAAGAGTTAATTTTAAAATTTATTTATGAAGACATAGCGAGATTCCTACGTGAAAAATATGAGTTTCAATATGAAAAAAAAAAAAAAACATTCTACGCGCGTTTGGTACACTTTCGATTTTTCTAATATTATTTTCTTATTTAATTCGAAAAATTGCCGCCTCTGTGTAAAGTGTTGTGTGTCGATATCACCGTAGGCTTATTGTGCCTACGTCGTATACTCGTTAAGCCGGGCCCTGACAGCGTGCGGTGGCGGCGAGGTGGCAGGGACAGGACCACCACAGGACAACAAATCGACGACGTCGGTCGTTTTTCCGACTCAATCGACTGGATCGGCTCGGCTGCGGCCATTGCCGCAGGGATGCCGTACATGTATAGGACGACGGAGGGATTTTTTTTTTCATCCGCCGTCGTATAATCGCGATTTTCCTATATCAATCTGCGATCCCTCTCACCGTCGTTCTACACAGTGTAAATATATAACGCTAATTATATAATATATATATATATATACATATATATCGAAAAATATCGAACAGCCATGACATCCCTTTACCATATCTCGTCGCTCTACCGCTTTATAACGCGTATACAGGGTGTCTCAAAATGAATTACAAACGAAAATTTTTAAATTTCCTTTTTTTTTTTTCGTTTTCTAAACTACTCGTATTACGGTCAGCGGCAACGGCCTGCTCTGTAATGGTCTTTAATTCTTATTTTTTTTATTTCCATATTTAATTAATACGCATTTAATTTTTTAATTATGATGCGCGTAACTTTCCTCTTTCTGTATGTTTCAAGCAGTGTCGGTTTGGCCCATGATTGAGCCTCCGGGTGGAAATGTTCAGTGGAGGCCCCCGTTTTCATTTCATGGTCATGTACGTTGTTAAAGAAATAATATTTTAGACTGGTCGCACTGAAGAGTTTGTATGTGCATAGTTTTTAAACAATATGTAATATATTTTTGGCTAAATTAGTTGTGGACATAAAAGATTAGAAAGAAAAAAAAAACCACTTGACATAATGTATAATAGACGAAAATGGAATTTTATCTGTACACGTAGTATAGGAAAGAAGAAAAATGTCAATATTTAGTTAAATCGCGTGTAATTATAATAATCGATTAAAAAAGTGTAGCGAGCCGCGAGTTTTTCTGATGTCGCTTTATTGAATTACATAAAGATTTAGAATTGTATTATTACTATAAATTTGAAACCAATGATTAATCGCATATGGCATTCGATAAAATGCATTCTGAACTGAGCTTCGGTGTAACGTTATTTACTTTTAATAATATTATATAATATAGTGTGTATAGAGTACACAACTTGCGGTTAACCTTATAATTACAGTACATCACTTTAATATAATTTCTTACAATAAACCTAGATAGCTAAAAATGTTTTATTTCAATTGTCATATTTTCCATCAAAATAATACACTTTGTCGAAAAACTTGAAACGGTAAGAAATATATATATATATATATATATATATATATAGGTATTAGGTATGTACTTAGAATATTTTATACAATAATGGATTATTTTAGTTTGAAAATGAAATTGTTAAGCCTTAAAACCATCATAAATGACCTCTTTTATGAATTAAATACCTCAAAATCTATAATTGCTATAAATACAAACCAAAATTAAAAGACATTTTTTGAACATTTGTTTTCTCAAATAAAATATAAAGTTACATATTTGGTGAATATTTCAAGTTTCTATAACCATTAGTTTCGAAAATACGGAGAAATGACAATAATCGATTTTGACGAGATCGCGTTTTTACCGCTTTTAAGTAATTTTTCGGCATTTTTTTTTTTACGGTTTTGTGAAAATTGAAAAATAACCTCTCTAAAGTACCAAAACTTGATGCAATTTGCTACCGGAAACAAGCTACGACCATAAAGATCGAAGCAATCCTTCCGGTAGAATTTTCTGGTACAGACATCATACACATCGTTATTGTAAAACCAATACATTCTTCGCTCCGTTCAGGATCTAAAAGTACTCGAAATACCGAGCTACGGTCGCGTTAGCTTAGGTTAGAGGATAGAGTTGTGGACTTTATGCGCGTAAAACGTTTACTTTTTTGTACTATTTCTATAAACAAATCGTTTCCAAGAGTATACGAATCGGAGACACGATGATGAACGATCAATTGAGTTTGCGTTATTCTATTAGTTAAGAACCGTTCGTTTCCTAATTGAATAGGTACGTTTAAATTACAATTTGCAAATTTAAAATTAAAAAAAAGCCGTTCCGGGTAACTAATAAATAAACATAGGACGAGAATTACAAAAAAAAAAACGTTACTACGAGTATACACCGGTAGTTTCGTGCACGAATAAACGGTGTCGAATTCAATCGATAACTGCGCCCTCGTTATATTTTTAACCCCTCAAACGAGTTTTGCAGATAAATCGCGAGACTGAAATTTCTCGAACCCCTCGAACGATAAATTCTGCGTGCCGCGTCAAAATCCGTAGGTCGCGTTTCGAGATAAAGTTTCCAAAAACAATAATATATTATATTATACGAGAATTGCTCGCTTCGTATATAAGATAAAAATAACAAAAATAACCTCCAGTAACAATAATAAATAATTTTTATTTGATAAAATATCGTAGAAAGAAACTCCCCTTATCCTTTTTCATATTATATATATATATATACACATATGTATGTATAGAAATTCAAGTGAATATCACAATATTAGACTTCCGACTTCGGATTACTATTACAATAACGAGATATTCGCAATATTTGATAGTATTAATACTTTAATTGAAACAGAAAAACAAAATATGTAATAAAAATATACCATAATAGTAATATTGCTGTTACAAGAATGTCTAGTGCATATTTTTTAATATAATCATTTTAAAAATATTGTATACATATAAAAGTATACATTTTAACACGGGGACTAGCAGCAGCACTGCAGACGTTTCGAAACACGAGACATTATTTGTTTCCATAGTAACATGAAAAAAAAAAAATCGTTTTTCCTCTACTTCGTCGTAAATTTTCCAACAGTCGAGACGTCCACGGCTAGTTCACTTTTTCCCATTCAAAATAGCGTATTTATTCCCCTATAAGTTTCGTGAAAATCCTTAGAGTTGCTTTGAGAAAATGAAAAATACTTTTTAAAATCCGTTTTAATAACTACACAAACAATTCTCAAAAACTTATTGGAAACACCATTAATAGTATTAAATAATTATATTCTCTCAAACACTCATATAAATACCATGGATAATATAAAATAGTTGTAATTAATTACGAAAATTTTACTTTTGTCTAACCGATGAATTCAGACTTTTTAATGATCGGCGAAGTAAACTACTATAATTTTCTGTTACAAGATTGTAAGTGTATGATAATACATATATATATATATCGTTAAGCTAAAAAGAAGAATAATTAGCAAAAATTTACATTATTTATAATTTACATACAATTATAATAATAATACTTCTAAGTATATTTTGTCGAAAAATTTAAAACGTTTATAAAAGAAAATTGTGATAAACGATTTTCAAGACTTTTCTGTATACAGTTGAATACAGTAACACGTACGTCTGACATTGTATGAAATTTTTATGCTGCTTTTAAACCGAGAATTACGTCTTTTATTAATTTAATGCCTCAAATCTATAATTGCTATAATTAGTCCAAAATTAAAAGAAATTCTTTGAAAACATTTTTCTCTAATATAATATATAATAATAGTTACGCGTTTGGGGAATATTTCAAGTTTCTATAACCGTTAGTTTCAAAATTACGAAGAAATAACGATAATCGATTTCGACGAAACGTTTTTTACGTCATTTTTCGGTAGTTTTCGCTTGTTTTTTTTTTCCTTTTTCTAGAAGCTTTTGAAAAAAATCGAAAAACGATCTCTCTAAAGTACCAGTTAGATGCAACTTGCTACCGGAGACCGGTTATAATACGAATGTAAATATCGGTGCACTCTTTCTGGTATAGAATTTTCGGGTACGGACAATTGAAAAAAAAAAAAGAACACGTCGTCGTAAAACCAATATACACACTCATCGCTCCGCTCCGTTCTGAAAAAACGAAATCAATTTACAAAAAAATATTGTATAGATCGTTAAAAAATTTACCTAATTTATTTGAAAGGAGAAGGAGTTTCAAAAATGCAAAAAAAAAACCTGCTCCGGATTTCGACGCGCAATAACCGCGGCCGGGGCCGTCCCTATTGCGGGGCCCATGCCTCGGGCCCCGCGCGTAGATCATAATTTCAGGCCACGCGTTTTTAAAATTTTATACTGTTTTAGGTTTTAATATAAAGAAAATGGTATTTCGCTTATTTATTATTATCCTTATATTTTATTAGTTTTAAACTTATAATTGGACTATTGGCGCAACAGCGACTGTTTTTCTACTTGAATGTGGCAAAAATATATTATTTCGCTGTCCAAATATTCCATTTTAGATATAATAATAAGATTTTAAAATCACAAAATAATCGCCAACGCATCTACACAAAATAATCTATTTTGGTCTATTTTGAAGGAAAATCCAAAATTAAATTTCTTATCAGCACGAATCACTCGTGTTGTTCCCGACGACGACGACGACGACGACGGAAAACGCCATATGAACTCGGCGAGCGAACATAATCGTCGTACACGAACTATAGTAAAGTATAAAAAGCCGGGTACGCACCGGAGCATTTCGGTGTAATGTAACAAAGTTCATGTTCGCTTCAATCGCTTGTATGTTACATGTTACACGGTACCAGGGACGGATTGGTAAAATTTTTCGGCCCGGGAAAATTATTTAGACCAGCCCCTCTATATTATTATAGTATCTAATATTATACATAAAAGCAAATATCACTCGTATTTTTTTAAGGCAATCTGCGGTTCAAACCCCCCTCCCTCCCCCCAATATACCATTTTAAAAATTACAATTTTGTTTACTGACTTTTATATTTATTAAAATAAAATTTGCGCACAAATAATATAGGAAAATAATTATTTAATATGAGAGTTCTTTATTGAGTAATGCACTTTTATTTTCTAACTTATCAATGGATTCCTTCTGTATCGATATAATTTAGAATTTAAAAATTCATGATAATTCATAGCAAAATTAAAAATTGTTTGCGGCCATAGCAGCCCTCGAGGATACCGGCCAACCGGAAAGTTTCCCGGTATCCCGATGAGCCAAACCGGCCCTGCACGGTACAAACGACCAGTGGGTACGTCGAGTTAGTGTTTAGGGCCGAGCACTATTGCGCATCGGTTGTTCGCCGGTCTGCCCACCAGCTATTCGCACAGCGATCACGGCGATTCGCTGCGAGCAACTGGTTTACCGTAGGCATAGTCGTTGCCAGATAAATTATTGGCACAGCGGCGGCGGCGGCGGCGGCGCGATAAAGGAAAACCGGGGGTTCTCCGTGTTTGGATTATGTATCATCCGTGGTTATTTTTATACATTTATGATAACCGGTGCGGCGCGCACCCGCACGGCCGAAACGTACCGCGACTAGTTTGGGCTACACTTACTGAAAAGCGCCGCCGCCGTGCCAATTTATCTGGCGACGACTATAATACACACTAGCGTCGTGTCGTAATGTCACATTCGTTTGATGTTCCGGATGTTCGTCAAAATACCCGAGCATTATTAACAGTTACGTTACACCGAAATGCTCCTGTGTGTACCCGGCCAAAGGATTGCCGATTTATTATTCGCTGGGTATACACGACTTGTGTAATAATCGTGTTGTTAGGTCTCATTATTTGCGACTATAAATTGTCAAATTTTTGGCTGGTCCACCTCCAGTTCCTTTTAAACAGGATTTTTCAACGGTCACTTTTTGTTTTATCATTTTCTTTAAATTATCCCATTTCTTTTCCAATATATTTACTGGACGGTTTTCAAGAGATACGTTGTTGCTGTTGCGCATTCATTTGCCAAGTCTTCCCAACTTGACCGTTTTTGTTTCCATGTTAATGAGTCACTCTTTTTACATTCAACACTACCCCCCCCCCCATCGTTAAATGCACCAAACTCTTTATATAATAATTCTACTTCATTAAGAGAAAAGTTTGGACTTTTTTTTGCCATTTTATAATTAAAAATTAGGAAAAATTATTATATTAAATACCTAATATAAAATAAACAATATTTTAATATAAATTAACTATATTAATTAATTAACATTAATGTTAAAAAAACAAATGTACAAATTAATACAAATTGAATTGAATGAATTAAAAATAAATATAATATTGAATAGGTACCTACCTATGTATGAATAGAATAAAAACCGTTTGAAATATAACATTTCATGAATGATAACATGATAACATGCCGGTTAATCGTGGAATAAAAAACAAAATTTACTTACCTTGAAGCTTAGCTGATCGATGTAAGATCGAAATGAATTGAACTACTCGTTCACTTTTTAAGGTTCACCTTAATCACAGTTTTGGTTTAACTTAAGCCTGAGCTCGAATATATGTATTGAAATACCGGCCCTTAGTATTATATTTTCGTAATAATTCATATTTAAAAGTCTGAAACAGTAAAAAAAAAAAAAAATGTCTTTTATCGACTTTCGCTGTCATTGCGGGTAAAGTGAAGTCGCAGGCCCCGCGAGAAATGTTATGAACTGTAGGGACGGCTGTGACCGCGTGGCTGCGTGGGACCAGGAGTCGGACACTTCTGATATAATCGAGAATCAAGTCGCCATTTTGTGTCAGGTAAAATATTATCATTTTAGTTGTTGTGATAAGAATTATTGCCCGTTGTTGAGTCACAAAATTATTTGTTTTTGACATTAATATTATTAAGTTCATCCTCGGTTTTCTGTAATTCAATTACAATGGTTTATTTGTGTATTGTTAAAAACTGCGTTAATTCTGCATTTTTTTTTTTTTTTTATTATTACAAAATTTTGTCACAGAACAGATCAATACAGTAATAGGTTGACAATTTTAGTGCAGCAGCGTAACGGTCACACTGATTTACGTTTCTTAAAATGGCCCACTGATTTCTACCTCGGGCCCATGCAGCCCGTGTACATTTTTATATCAGTGTCCATTCTGATTAATCTATTCTGTGGTGGGACGCACAAAAAGAAATATTTATCGCCGTCGACATTTGCCGCGGCCGTAAACGACCGCTAAACCCGTATAGGTTATATGGCCGGGATTGTTGCGATCGCGTCCCCCCCCCCCCGGCTCTATGCCGACGAATTTATCCGAAAGCGAATCGACAAATCCCGAAACTCGTGATAAAAATTTTACGAGGGGATAAATGAAAAACAGTGCGCGCGTATATATTTTATTACGTTTATTTTGTTGTGCCGTTTCATATATATATATATATATATATATAAAATAATAATAATAATATTATTATTATACGCGCTATATAGATACAGATTGTCGTCGACGCATATAATATTATATATAATCTCGTTTGTACGACAGTGTCTCGTCGTTTCCGCGCCACTTTTTTTTATGTCTTTAGACGTTTTATTATCGAATTCCGCGTTCTGCACACACGCGTACGAGTAGGGGGAATACGCCGCGTATATAATAAATACTGCACACTATTGTAAAGAACAATTTTTTTTTTTTTTTGTTATTTTTCCATTCGGAATACTCGTCCGAATGAATGGATAAAAAAATTTAAGTTTTATTAGAATATATACGCATATTGTATTTTAGTAGTATATAATATTACGGTGTACATTTTATTAGAATACGTCTTCACGAGTCTGTGTAATAGTGTCGCGTAGCCCCATGAAATCGTTCTCTTCGTGCAACGTTGACCGATTTCACGAAACGGCAATCGATTTCGTGAAACGCGTAGAAAAAAAATTTCCCCGCCCCAACAAAATCGAATTATGTTTCATCGTAAGTTTCTAAAAATGGCATCGGTACGCGCGTTATATTTCACAAAGTGGACGAGGCCACGCGACGATAAAAATGACCCGTATCAAAAATATGTCGTTTGAAAACAGATTTGAATTCCTCGTGAATTTTACTACAAAACGATTTTCCCACTTTTTTTTTTTTGAGACCTTCAAAAATGAATTATTAACAATTTTTTTTTAAAAATTTGTTCGGTTAATTTTTTTAAGGGTTTATGGAAAAAAAAAAATGAAAAAAACAAGGGAAAGTCGTTTTGTAGTAAAATTCACGAGGAATTCCAATCTGTTTTCAAATTTCTTATCGCACCAATAGATCGATCGGTACGTTGAAAGTACGAAACGTCTGTTTTGCTATGTTTCACGTGTGTAAGCCAAAGAGAGAAAATACCCGCTTTCAATCCCCTTAAGCGAACACATTTAATACGGTTTTTACACGTAAAATGTAACGAATTTCAATTCGAGCGACCGATAAACTATTATTGACTCGGGAAGAACACGATTCCGCGCACGTTCATTGTTCTATATTACCTTTTTTTTTCTACCCAACTCCGTATTGTATTCGAATGCGACGTTGCCATGTAACGAATACGATTCCGCACGTTTATTCTTAAAACGTATATGTAACGTTATAGAACATTTTAATAATTATAAAACGCATAAAAATATTATAAAATATTTAACATCTATTGGCTTTATGTATCAAGGGAAAAAATTATATTAAATTATATTTTTGTTTCGTAATGACGGCTCACTATATAGGTATATGAGATAACTATTTTTTTATTTTAAATTGTAATGACGGCTCACTAGGTATACCTATTTACTAGGGATAACTATTTTTATTATTATTATTATATTTTTTTACATCATAATATTTATAATAATAAGTATATAATATATATAAATATATATATATAATAAACCGTTTGTAATAAATTTGACAACGTTGCACCCAATTCCTATTGTATTCCTATGAACAATAAAGTGTGCGGGGAATCGTGTTCAAAAAAAAAAAAAAAAAACGTGCGGAATCGTATTCCTCCCATTGATTCGGCGATGATAGATCACGGTAATAAATCGTCTGCGATAATTTACATCATTTTAGAGAACGTTTATCGTATATGAATATTTACTCGGAACACGGCGTATTTCACTGGTCAATTATTATAATATTACAAACATTCAATTGTTGTTATAATAGTGTATTCCCGCAGGCGAATATATCGTCGATCCATTCTACAGACTACGTTATATAGTATAATATAGATATTTTATGTTAATTGTATACTTAAACTATATATTGTGTTGACATTGTCGTCCATTATTTTATTATATATTACGATAAAATCAATTCGCTGGTCTTGTAAAGAATACTTGTGAGAATCGTTCTTTTTTTATTTCAATTTTTTAACACATTTTCGACGATATTGATTGCCGAATAAAAGAATGTTATGTAATAAACGTTAAACTTAAATTATATATTATAAAATTAAAAGTAAATGTTTTGTAGGACCGAAATCGCCGCATTCGTATCGGAATAATCGTCTATACATCAATGTACTCAATATAAATTTCCACCGGTTTCCAATCGATTCGGACGATAAACGACTATTTTTTTTTTTTTCTACAAAATATATTTTTCAACGAGAATAAAAATACGAAAACAACGTATTTAGAATAATATCCGAATATCGGCACTGGAGAAGATTGCAAGTCGTTCAACGACCTTCCCGCCTGCAGATCGTCCGCATTCGAACGGATACGTACTATCATGGCTAAATAACTAGGTATATGATAACAGATTGTCCAAATTGCGACTGGGTCTGCGCATCCATGGAAAAAACAATAATATCATATTTTTTTCCATGGAACTGGCACCCGCTGTTAAAAACAATGATAAACACAACACAAAACCAATATGATGAAGATTTTTTCTTCTATGGAATTGGAAGTACTTTCATAGAAGAAAAAAATCATACCTGCGTATCACAAATCTGTTGTCATACCCAGATATTTATTTAGCCATGCGTACTATTACTAATACATAATTTGACAATATTTAAGAGAATTTTTACCATAGATAATGCACAATGGATAGGCCATAATTCGTCATCAGGCGTTCCCGAATCTTCTGTCTCACTCAGCAAATATTTAGATTACCGATACGTTGATAACAGAATACACTATTTTTCAATTATTATTCCATGGAACAAATTATTATTTCATGGAACAAAAAGATAATTTCTTGCTGAGTAGGATAGAAGATATTTGGTTTTAATATTGCTATCGCTCTTCTTTATTCAGGAACGCTGCCCGCTACACATATTGTATACACATGGCCTATCCATTATGTATTGTCTATGATTTTTACTAGTGCGGTGTATACGATTATACAGTAATAATATATATATATATATATATTTGCAGCCAGTGGCGCAACTTGACCATAAGGGGCCCATGTGAAAATTACTGTAATGGGTCCCCTATATATACTTGCTAAACTGTTATTTTGACATTAATACCACGATTTAAGACATTGTACATATATGTGCATAATAGTTTTTCCTTGACAAAATAAATTTTTCTAATCATCATTAATCAATAAAATAAATTTAAAAAAAGTCTATTTATATTATACTTGAGTACGAAAAATCTCGGGGCCCCACAAAAGCGGGGGCCCTTGTTAATTGCACACCCAACACTCCCGTAAATTTCGCCACTGTCTGCAGCATCCGTTCGAATAATTATAATAATACCTAACACATACGGTTACATATATATATATATATATATATATATAATGTTTTCCAAAGGAATTTCTTAATAAAATTACCTCTCGTATACGGACGTACTTGACATTATACTCGTTCTCTTAATATTTATGTGCCAAACCTATATAGGTAATTGCATTTATAAATGATTACTGTAGTAATTAAATTGGTATAAACGAATTGTAATTTATAATTTATGAAACGGCGGGGAATATAAACGCGACCCGGATGGTTAACGTTTGTTTATAACGAAATATATCATAAAGTATTCTAACATTCCTCGTTGTTATTCGCGTTGTAAATGTAGTCCAACATAATATTGTTATTATATTTTGTACGAGCAACGACGTGCAAATCAATGCTACGTCACAGTCAACATTATATTGCAGTTGTTGTGCCAAGTTCGTCATTACACGGTGTGTATATTAAATAAAATCGCATAAAAATACACCAGTTTTGTGGAGATTTCCCGGTAAACGGTATAGGTACGCGTAAGTATGATCCATATAAGTAGTTGGACACAAATATAAAGACGATTTAAGTTTTCAATAACGTTTAAGTACGATTCCCGGGTACGCGGCAGAGAAGTGTATATAAATTCCGAAAAATACGGGTAAAAATATAATTGAAGGACTGGTTTATTTTTTTTTTTTGGTATTTTTTATGTTGTTAAGGCGTTATAAAATAAATTTTATCGATTGAACCAGCTCAATATCGTTCGTTCACTATTATTCATTAAAAAAAATGTTTAAATGGTAGCGAGCCGCGGGTGTTGTCGCTTAAGTGAATTACTTAGATAACGTTTCAGAATTTTGTTATTACTATTGATTTGAGTTCGATGATGAATATTGCATTCAATAAAACGATCCTGATCGGAACTTCGGTGTAATTACACTTTGTCGGAAAATTAAAAGCGGTAATATTTTTAAAAAAATGTTCACTCTATACATTAATTTATATTTATATTTTTCAAATATATGTAGTTGAATTTACGTGGGTCCTGTGTTGAACACAATTCTCAGCCCGTAAAACCAAAAATTGACCCTTTTTTAACTCAAAAAGCTTTCAAGACTCTACGACCGTTATTTTGGTAGTTTTCGTACCGCGTTTTAAAACCACTGAGAAAATAGTTTTACTTCTTTGGCTTGTATAATGATTCACCCATACTGAGAAAATCGAAAACCGTTTCAAATAAAATGCCGACTAATTTGCTATACCGTAACGCGTGACGAGACGATCATCTTAGTATTTATTTTTTCTAGTCGAGAATCTGTACACAGAAAAAATAAATAACTATCATTGTAAAACCAATAGCTTCGCCTCGCTTCGTTCAGAATCTAAAACGTTTTCCGTGAGATTATATTCTGATAATAATCGTTCAAAACTCCAGACGATATACTGTTGTAAGCGTCAAATCTTGCCTCAAAATGTATTTTATGGGCTCCGATAATTGCGGCACTGATGTTGACGTTTTAGACGTTTCACGGGTTTAAACGAAATACAAAATAGGCGTATGGTGTACATATTTGCGCAAATTGATACGGAAAACGAAAAAATTTATCTTTTCACAAATATATAAATACATACGCAGTGTAGCGTACTTACCGAGGAAAAGTCGAATTAATATATATATATAATTAATAATAATTGATATAGCTAATATTTATTCGGGTTTTTATCAAATAAAACAATAACTTAAAATCGGTTATTATTTTTAACACTGCTGCAGAGAATACTTAGTGATTTACGCTCACAATTGGCGCGGAAAGAACGCAATAAAACCCGGAGAAGTTCTCGCCGAACACTCCAATAAAAAAAATAAATAAACGTTTGGAATTCTTAATATAATTTTCCGCTTTATAAATTCTAATAAATACATCAACGTTCTGTTACTCGACGAGTGATTTCCTAATTTATTATTAAAAAAATATATATTTTAATTAAAAATATTACACATATAAAAATTATTAGTAGTGGGGACGAAATTTCTATGTTTTATTTTAAGTATCCTGCCCATCCCTACAGGGAGACGGTGAATGTACGCCATTGTGTGTATATATATGTTTCGGGCAATGTTAACATTTGGATAATGTCGACATTAGACGGATAATGTGACATTAGCCAAATGTTAACATTAGCCGTCATGCGTATTTTTAAAATCTTAAATATTGTTAACATTAACCGGATAATATGCCATTGGCCAAGAACCATTGGCTAATATATTAACAACTATAAGAATGTATCAGTCATGATATAAAATACTTTTAATCTATTAACAATATTAAATCTATTATATTATTATTATTACATTTAAGTTATAATAAATTAGTAATTAGTAATAAATAGGATTTTCTTAATTTTTTTTTTTTTTTTAATTAGTATTAGTGTAAAATAATTTCGTTTATTATTACACGGCATGCTTCCATTATATTTTGTGTTACAGAAAATATTAGAAGATTTACATTTGCATCGATCGTTATCACATTTCCCGTTGCATGAACTAACTACAGATCGACATCGTATATTGTATAGCATATAAAATTATAACAAATATGTTTCGTCCAATTAATATAAATACTTCACTTTATCTTTAGGGTATAAATTATAAGTTAAGATAAAATAAGTTATACTCTGGCAGTCCGGCGCTTTATTACTGCGATACTACATAGTACACATAGTGCCAACAAAAACGATTACATCGCTTTTAATATATAACTCTTCAAGTCTTAACATTATCCATTATTGACTGGCCAATGTTAACATTATCCGGATAGTGTTGATATTTTACATTTACAAACGAAGTGTTACACATTAGCCAAAACGCATGGCTAATGTCGACATTATCCAAATGTTAACATTACCCGTAACGTATATACGAGTATATACGTATGACGCGTTTGATACTGCTGCGTGTAATAATTGTTAACGAAATAATATTCTCGGCGTTTAAAAAATTCACGAGAAAAAAATCGATACGTGATGAAAACAAACGGAATAAATTTTGGGTGCCGGATTGAACGTCAACCGACGGAGAGCGGTGCGTGCAGGAAGAAGGCGCCGGCGGCGACGTCCCGCGACCTCATCGAAAATAACTTCACTGGGAACCCCACAGGACCCAGGATACTCATTATTTATTAATTTATTATATTGTATAATAATATAACAAGCGTGAGCGCCAGCAAATCAATATAATAATGTTATTACTTAAATCAATGGTCGAAATGAAAAAGCGAAAGGAATTTCTTTGACTTTTTTCTCGTTTTTAATACCATCAAACCGTTTATTTTTTCAAAATAAAAATACCGAAGGTTTTACATTTTAAAATTATTGAAACTTGCAGTATAATAATATAGCATAACGGTATATATTATATGTTAGAGCCGTGCGCGATGTCCGAGACCGCGGTCCGATCAACTTTGACTGCGTATACAAGACCAGGACCGCACCGATAAAATAAATAATGAAACCGGACCGGGGACTGGACGGAATTAATATTTAAATAGAATACTATTTTCTAAACATTTTCCACGCTAATAAATTTAAAAAATAACAGAATTCGCGTCGCGCAGCCACGGTATTCATATTTCATAAAACCGCGCGTTCTTTTACAGAATATCAAAATAACGGTTCGGTTATTTTGTTACTTTAATATAATAATTTTGAGAATTTCGTTTTATTATACTGTTCGTCGACAATAAAAGTATAAAGAAATGCCACGACGTGCTCTCCAGCATCCCGATGCCCGTAGTTATTATCAGAGTTGAAAATAACGCAATAATATTATGTTCTTTATTTAGTTTGCCACATAACACGTCGTACTACGTCGTATACGCAAAATTATATTATCGTGTTGCAGGGATTCTCAAATTGAGACCAAGACCGGATAAAATTCTTTTCAGCAGACTGCCGAAAAGTGAATGTTTGTTGACTTTGGCAATCCGACCGAGCCGGACCATCAGACCGCTATGCGAATTACAATAAAAAATACCGAGATCTAATCGGCATAAATATTATACATATTTTTTTTAACCTTATCTTAATACGGTACAGTATTTATTTCGTTATTTTTTCTTTTTTTTTTCTCTGCGAATTTACACCACTTTCGATGTCATTTCGTTAATTTAGAAATTTAAGTGCTATTTTCGCAGTACATTTTTTGACTGATTTATTAGAAACAAATAAATAAAATTATTATTTCATCATTTTTTTCCCGTCGTCGTAATAATAACACGTTAAAAAATGTCCAAATTTTTACAATTTTTCGTTCATTTGTAGTAAAGTATACAGTATAGTTATAAACTTACAAGTTTATTACTCGTGAGGGATTATAATATATAGGTATATATATATATATATATTGTAGTTATTGTTTTCTGCGAAGGTTTAAGCGTATATATATATATATATATATATATATATATATATATAAATGTATACACAGATTATGTAGAAACTATTTTATTAAATAATTCCCGTGTATAATAATATACATAATATAAATTACGATATTAATATAATCTGTTGGACGGCCGAACGTCGATCGATCGTCCCTGGATTTTCCGAGACTTGATGGTGACCGGACTCGAGAAACGAGATTCTGAGAGCAGGCTTATTACATTATTTTTTCTTTTGTAACTTTTCGAAATCGAAACTTAAACGGTAAAAAAAAAAATTATAGATTTTTTTCGTTTTTTAGAAGTATTTAAATTTTGTAGAATGTCAGACGTGATTTTGACATGTTCGTCGTTCCAATAATCACACAACACACGATATACATATTATATAAGATATGCGTATGCGCACGTAATACGGTTTTACTGGAAAAACGTTTTGAAATACATTTTTCTCCAATATCATGTTTCGAAAAAAAAAAATATATATATATATATATATCTGTGGGGTAGAAGTAGGTTGTGTAACTGATACTTCACGAATTTTTAAACGTTTGTAGTATACGATTTCGATTTATATTAATAGAAAAAACACAATATAATTATTTTATTAATATAACGTATAATGTAATAAAAATTATTCGATTTGACGCTGAGACTTATTATTACGTAATATTTGGCGTTTCGATACAACCATTACTCGAAGACGACCAACGCGGGACTGCGATAATGACGCGCGGTAAGCCGATACGAGGTACAAAAACGCCCGTTATCTACAAGTATATCCGACAAACCGCCCGGCATTTTACGCTTGCGCAAAATCAAATATAATACAATAAATTAATAACCGAAATGATATAAATCGTAATAATACTAAACGGAATAAACACAAAAAAAAATTAAAATAAATAAATAAATAATAATACATCATAATTCATAATAATCATAATCATCACAATCAAAATATAAGTAATACTGACATTTTTTTTTTTTTTTAATCACTGATAGGCAGTGGACAAAGATTTCGAACAATTTGTTTAGATATGCCTCTTTCGGTTCTCACTGTAACTACGCGCACGATACCGTCCAAACCTGGATGCAACTCTACTACGCGCGCTAGCCTCCAGTGCATCGTCGGCGTATTGGGCTCCTTTACGATTACCATCATACCCCTTTTGACTAGTTGTCCCTCGGTGACGAACCATTTTGATCGAGTTTGCAGTTGGCTAAGATACTCTTTGCTCCAGCGTTTCCATATTTGTTGAGTAATGTGAGTGACTCTTTGCCAACGACGAAGACGATTGATTGGAACGGTTGACACATCCTTCTCTGGAAGACAAGTAAGAGAACCACCAACGAGAAAATGACCAGGAGTAAGGACATTTAAATCTGACGGATCAGTAGATAAAGGAGTTAATGGTCGAGAATTAAGACACGCTTCGATACGATTTAACACGGTATATAATTCTTCGAACGTTAAAAGTGCGTCACGTAAATGTCTAACCAGGTGAAATTTAACGGCTTTTACCGAACTTTCCCATAATCCACCATAATGTGGGCTGTAGACTGGAATAAAATGCCATTTGATTCCGACTTCGTTTAAACAGTTATTCACCTTTTTTTGATGTTCTTTCGACATAAATAAATCGCGAAGCTCTTTTAATTTTCGATCGGCTCCAACGAAGTTTTTGCCATTGTCCGACCATATAGTTTGACAATATCCACGCCTTGACCAAAATCTTCGAAGAGCCGCCAAAAAGGCGTCCGTACTGAGGTCACTGACCAGTTCGACGTGCACCGCCTTAGTCGCAAAACAAACGAAAACACATATGTATGCTTTTAGTATTGGCGCATTTCGTCGGCCACCACTTTTAATCGCTATCGGTCCGGCGAAATCTACTCCGGTTATCGTAAATGCGCGACCGGGTTCTATTCGTGCTTTTGGTAAATTTCCCATTATCGGCTTAAATGTGAACGGTCTCGTTTTAAAACAAATTATGCATTTATTTACGATTGATCTGGCGAGATTTCGCCCGTTTAATGGCCAATACCGCTCTCTTATTGACGCCAATAACGCTTGCGGACCTACGTGTAGTAAACGATTATGTTCGTGTATAAAAATTAATTTCGTTAATTTGGATTGAGCGTGTAATATTATCGGATTTTTTTTATCCGAATTCGCGATTTCCGAATTATTTAATCGACCGCCAACACGAATATGACCGTTTTCATCGATAAATGGATTTAATAACTTGAGCTTGCTTCGTTTAGCGATACTTCTGCCCTCCGTTAAGCAATTGATTTCTTCGCTAAAATATTCTTGTTGTACAAGCTTTATTAATTTGGACATCGCCGACTCGATTTCTTGTAATTCGATTTCCGCTGAAAAACGTTTATTTTTTTTATTGTATTTTTTCCATCGCATACAATACGCCGTAATTCGTAACGCTTTATTTAAACACGAATAATTCTCTATTGTATAACAATTAATTCGTGTATTCAAGACGATTACTCTTTCTTTTATCGATTCTGGTATTTCTTCGGATGATAACCGACCCCTTTCACTGTCATTAGGCCAAGCATTTTCATCAAATCGCAACCATTGCGGACCTTCCCACCATAGTGGATTTTGACGTAACTGCGCCGGACTGCTACCTCTTGAAAGAATATCCGCGGGATTATCACCGGACTTGACGTGCGCCCATTCCGCAGCTGCCGAGAATTCATGAATTTCACCGACACGGTGAGCAACAAACGTTTTCCACTTTGACGATGGCGAATTCAACCACGCCAATACTATAGTTGAGTCGGACCAAAAATATCGTCGATTAATTTTTATTTTCAAACAGGGTATTATTTTTTTTGATAGTCGTACTAGTAAAAGAGCTGCACAAAGCTCGAGTTTAGCTAGTGAAATTACCTTTAATGGAGATACGCGTGATTTTGAGGCGATTAAACGAATTACGCGACTACCGTTATTATCTGTAGCACGTAAGTAAATTGTCGCACCGTACGCTTTTAATGACGCGTCGGCGAACCCGTGAAATTGAACATTACAACAGTTATCAACACCGATTATACAACGCGGAATGCGTATTTCTTTTATCTCCGATAACTCCGTGTAATAATTATTCCATTCTTCGTTTATTTCTGGCGGTAATTTCTCGTCCCATCCGATATTTATTGTCCATAATCGTTGCATAATTATTTTTGCTTTTACTACTACCGGGCCTATTAACGATAATGGGTCAAATATCGTTGCGATAGTAGATAAGACCTTACGTTTTGTGATCGTATTTTCGTTGTTTGTTTTTTCTAATTTGTACTGATAAGTGTCATCACCGGGCATCCAAAACAAACCTAATGTTTTTATGGCACTTCCATCAAGATTTAATACCCGCAGCGGGTCATTATTAATATTCGGAATTCCGTCTGTTATTCGCGTATTATTTGACACCCATTTTCGTAAATGAAATCCAGCTGCACTCAATATAGTTATAATTTCGTTACGCAGTTCAATGGCCTGTTCAATCGTCGACCCTCCCCCGAGGTAGTCGTCCATATAAAAATCTTGAGTGATGGCATCGCATGCGATTGGATAACGTTGCCTATACTCATCTGCCAATTTTTTTAAGCACGCGGTAGCTAGATATGACGCTGGACTCGTTCCATATGTAACGGTTTTAAGTCTAAATTCCTTGATGGCTTCTTCTGGACTCGCTCTCCATAAAATACGTTGAAAATCGCGGTCCTTTTCCGCCACCCATATTTGCCGATACATTTTCTCAATGTCAGCAGACATGACGTATTTATGCGTTCGAAAACGAGCAACAATGCACATTAGGTCGTCTTGTATAGTCGGACCTTTTAACAAGATATCGTTAAGACTTTGACCCGAGTCCGTCGCGCACGACGCGTCGAACACCACCCGCAGTTTCGTCGTTAAACTATTACCTCTCAGTACTGCGTGATGAGGTATATAATAAATCGGCTTATCGTTCGATAATTCATTATCGTTTATTCGCTCCATATGACCTAAATTTTGATACGTGTCAATGAACTCGATATAGTCGTTCTTTAATTTAGAATTACTACGAAATTTATTTTCTATCGACATAAAACGTTTTAACGCGATTGTTCTAGAAACACCCAGCTCATCAACGTTTTCCTTAAAAGGCAGCTGAACGACGAATTTGCCGTCGGCATTTCTGGTTACCGTTTTCTCGAAATGCGCGACGCAACTTTTTTCTTCGAGACTGTGACATTCTTCTTTCTTCAGTTCTTCCAGCCGCCAAAACTTGGACATTTGTTCTTCTAATCGACAACACTCGCCTGGTATTGTTTGAGCACTAAATGAACGTATTGAGTGTGGTGACTTCGCAACGAGACCCGCTACTACCCATCCGAAGGCAGTTTCCTGAAAAATGGGTCCGTTTGACTCCGGTTTATATTTACCCGGTAGTAAACTGTCGAAAAACACGTCTGCACCTAAAAGTACGTCTATTTCCCCTGGTTTCGCATACGATGGATCGGCTAACTCGATATGTTCGGGCATTGACCAGTTGCTCATGTTAATTCGTTCGGCTGGAAGTTTCGTCGTAATTTTTGGTAATGTCATAAATTCGACTGACTTTTCGTACGAGTTGCAGCGCGCTTGCACCCTAGTAGCTACTGCATACGAAACACGACATTCAGCGGAGTTTACTCCTGAAATTGCGCAATCGATTTTTCGTTTATCAAGACGTAGTTTGCTGGCTAAGTCGTTCGTAATAAAACTACTCTGGGAAGCTGAATCAAGTAAGGCACGTGCAAAAAAGACTTCATTCGAACTACTGTATATTTTTATTATCGCAGTAGACAGCAAAACATTAGTTCCTGGAACATTATTGGCCGCGAGCGCATTTATTGAAGTCGACGACGTAGGCACCGCGTTATGTTCTTGATCTGGAGCGCTGAAATGTAACAACGTGTTGTGCCGTTTTTCGCATTTTTGGCATCCTCTTGATTTACATTTTCCCTTCGCGTGTTTAGTTAAACAATTGTTACATAATTCTAGGTCTATGACACGTTTCTGTCGGTCTTTTATCGTAAGTGCCAAAAATTTCGCGCATCTATAAATCGCGTGAGGTTCTTCACACATATAACACTTAAACCTTACCGTTGCGGCATGCATCACCGCCGTCTTCTTTTTCCAAGTGTTGGCTTCCTTTTCTTTTTTCTCTAAGGCCATCGTTCGAACTTGTTTGTCGGTTTTGTTTATGTTTTGTGCGCTTTCGATAGATTCTAAGATTTGGAAACGATCTCTTAAAAATTGTATTAACATGTCAACCTTTGGAACTTCAGTTTTTGGTGCTCGAGATTCCCATTCGCGTAAGGTGGCTCCATCGAGCTTTATCGAAATAATGTGTAGCAACATCGGCCCCCAATTCATAGGGTCGTAACCGATTGCCTCCAACGCTTTGATGTGACCGAACAGCTTATCTACAAACTGTCGCAATTTTTCCGCCGATTCCTCCGTGATGACTTCCAAATCGAAAATTGCCTTTGTATGCGCTTGAACCATAATACGTTTATTATTATAGCGCTCATTCAAGCAATCCCAAGCAATTTTGTAATTTTTCGCGGAAGTTTCAAAACATTGGATTACTTTGGCCGCGTCTCCAGCCAAAGCCGATTTTAAATAAAAAAACTTTTGCACTTCTGTTAGTGCTTCGTTTGAATGAATTAACGCCGTGAACATGTCATTGAATGTTGACCACTCCTTGTAACTGCCGTTGAATTCGGGTACATTGAGTGCGGCTAACTTCACGATTGACGCCTGATGACTGCCGTTTGTACTACTCGGATTTCTGTTGTTTCCTGTTATATTAACGTTTTCTTCGGATCTTCGGCTTTCATTTACATCCTGAATAGCTCTTGACAAAAATCGTTCAGCCACAGCAATTACATGAAAATATAAGTCTTCAAACTCTATACGATAATTTTCCGTTGCTGTAATTGCTGCCTCGTCTGTAATTGGCTTCTATTGTGGACTGTATCTTTTGAAATTCGTCCCAGTCGTCATCGACTTTATTTTTCCGTACTTGAATTTGTAATAAATCTCCGTCTTGGGGAAAACTATTTAGAAAATTCAAAAAGCGTTTGATACGACCTTTTATAACTCCTCGACGCGTTGTAAGCATAGATTCATCAACCGCCATATCGCAAAACGTGTAAAATGATTATATGCTTGTCGGCTGTTATTGATTGTCGTGACGCACTTATCGGTAGATAAATAACATTAAACGTTTGCACCTTAAAATATATTGGTAAAACCGTTTGCGTGTCCAATAATTTTAGGAATTTTTTTTTCGTAATGTTATACGGAAATTAAATGAAAAAATATAAGGAAAGAAAAACGACGAATTGTGGTTCTCTTACCTTGAGTCCCGAAGCGAGAGCGATGATCCTGACTCACGCTTTGATTGAACTGTTGCACACGACACAACTAGTTCATCCGGTTCGAATGGACCAAAAATGTGGGGAGAAGTAGGTTGTGTAACTGATACTTCACGAATTTTTAAACGTTTGTAGTATACGATTTCGATTTATATTAATAGAAAAAACACAATATAATTATTTTATTAATATAACGTATAATGTAATAAAAATTATTCGATTTGACGCTGAGACTTATTATTACGTAATATTTGGCGTTTCGATACAACCATTACTCGAAGACGACCAACGCGGGACTGCGATAATGACGCGCGGTAAGCCGATACGAGGTACAAAAACGCCCGTTATCTACAAGTATATCCGACAATATCAATATATAATAATAGTTATATCATATTTTTGAGTACAATTATTTTTGTGTTGGAAAAAAAAATTCTCTTTGGCTAATAAATAACAGCGAAGAATCCAAACATTCAATATCTTTTGTGATAGTCGAACACTTGGAAACAATATACATGAAAAATAACCGAAACCGTGATATACATATATACACATGTTGTGGACTAGTTTCTCTCTCGAAAACTCAATTAAATCCGAACGAAACGAAAAAATATTTACGTTCATGCGCCGTATCATCATGCTCGGATAATCGGGTACCTAGTATTCATAATACGGGTTTGGATTATATTTTCAAATAATTTAAATATACCGTTTCGTGGCGTAAAGTACTTATCGTTTCAGTTTCTCGATTTGTTTTCTTTTTAATTTTTGCTTTTTTTAAAGCTCCAATAAAAAAATGTTGTCATTAAAAACTTACCAGAAAAAAAAAAAGAATTTCTCTTAAATGAAATCTTGTATGTTTATTATTCTATTAGAAACAAATTTACTAATAAATTTTGATATATTTCATATACGCCTTGCCATTAGATAAAATTTACGTGTATATATGCATAAACAATCGTCATGCGACTGATACTTCCATTTCTCTTCTGATACGTCCATCACTTCCTCAACGTTTGATACTCGAACTTTAAATCGTTATTTTGTTATAAACTCATCGCAAGCGTTATTGTGGACTATATCCTGCAGGACGTATTATCTACCAACTACACTGTTAACTCATAAACATTATATATATATACAGTGTCTGCGTATACAATAATAATAATAATTTGAATCGAAATATAGAGTGAAAGTCCGAGTACTTTTGAAATTTATTCAACAAATTGACATTTTATCAAATCGAATTATATACAGTGTGCGTGTATAAATTGAATTATAATATAATAATCGTTTAACGTTTCCCAAATGTATTTCCAAAGTTTTTCAATACCTACGCCGATTACTAATATTTTTATAAGTTTTATTATAAGATTATTATTTTATTGTAAATAATTGTTTAAAAAAAAAACTATTTTACACGTGCATATTATCCAATCAAATCATTCGTGTATAACGTATGTAATATTATATTATATTATTCAATTTATGGGGAAAAAATGCAATTTTGGTGTCGTATAACGAAGTTAACGATCATATGATATATGCTTGACCTATATATTATATACTTGACGCGTCACACGAGTGCGACATACCGGATCCTTTATTGAATTATAAGGATATTGCGTGTATTGTACGTACACGTAATTAATAATATAATAGGTACAACAGCAGTCAAAAGTGAAGTTCTCTCATTTGTCATCTCGCTCTGTGCATCAGGCAATTAAATGGCCGCGAATCGATAAATTTACATTGATTTTTTTTTTGTTGTCACTTATTATTTTATTTATTTCACACGCGGATTATGGATACTTACTCGTTTCAACGGTTAGAACTCGGAAGGAAAATATCGTGTTGTAAGTGACGATTTTTTTTTTTTAGTAAAGCAACAAAAAAACAATTTTTTCGTATTGGCATAATTATTAATAATCAGTTTTACGATAAAATGTTTTTAATATCGATTCCATTAATATATTACGCGTTCAGAAATACATATATATATATACACATTAGTTGTAAAACATAATAACCATTTAAATAGTATTTTGAAAAAAAAAAACGTCACTAACGACATAAATATCGCGCACTATATATGTGTGTTTAATTTTTTTTTTTTTTTTTTTTTTTTTAGTGAACTGCGATACATTTGTGGCGCGCGAAGACAACGAAATCGGTGTGGTTATTGATTGGAAAGAATTGACAACGAAAATATTATTTATAATATTTATAATTATAATGTTCTTATAAATATCGATAGCGATCGATAGAGAGAGAATCTTATCGCTCGAAAAAATACGTAAACGGAAAGAAAAGAAAAGAAGGAAATTTCGAAAAAAAATCGCGTTTATTGTGTTCACTTGAATGAAATTTTATATAAACGACAAACGGATGACTCTTCGTGGAACGCAACGAGAAATGATGAAATTAATTTCGGTATACTGACAACGTTCCCTTGTACGGTGTACAATCTACATAGGTCGTAGATTCTTATTCCTATAAAGACGTTTACATTGTACAACATTTTTATATTGTGAAAATAAAATAAATCTGATGAAAATGCCGGTTGCACGCGAATTCCGTCCCAACGACCGTTTTTGTACCGATTCCGTCCCGGCAAAAAAAAAAAAAAAAAAAAAAGAAGAAGGTGCATGCCGAATTACCGATTTTGTTGAATTAAATTTAAAGTACACAAGCATATGAGCCGTGAGAGTGTGTGAATAATAACTCATATCTGATCTCGTGTACTCTCGAAGAGGTATTGCTTTTCGTACGCGCACTCACAAGTCGACAAACTAAAAAAAAAATGTCTAGTGAAAATGTAAAAATTCTGTTTCCAACGTTCTCTTGTGTACAGAACCTACATAATCTTAATATATTTGCAGGTTTAACATTTTTCTTTAGCGGTTGTTTTAACGCTGAAAACCAATAGGTTTCCCAGAACAGTCTACATAAAGCTCGTCGTATACCTCATTTTCAATACTTATTAAAAAAAAAAATACGCAACAATATAAAAATATATTGCTGACGTAACACCCTAGATATTAGCGAAATTACTTTTGAAATGTATTTGAAATCGTTTAAAATAATTGTTATTTTTTTATCATAACGCCTTAAAACTGAGGGACCGAATCCGCGGTATGTCCCTGTCTTTTTTCGTCGGGACGGTATCGGTATATACCATTTTTATTTTTACCGGGACGGAACTAGTGTAGCTGGTATACCTTACATTGCGACGTTTTGTGTTTGAGAATGAAATCGTATGCGGCCGAAAAAACCAGTACACGCATACATAATAGACTATTTATTGTATACAAATAAATTTGACTTTTGTAATATTTATCTCTCTCTCTGACTACAAAACGCAATTATACCTAACTTAACCTAACTTCTCGTCTTAGGTAGGTTTTTTTTTACTTATAAAAATACGTCGAAATTACGATTATCACACGGACCAATGTGAAATGGCTTACACGTTTTATATTAACATCGACCTTCATCAAACGTATAAAGGTATATTGTATCGAAAGAGGTTCGATCGATTTGAATATTTTGCGTTGCACAATCCGTGGCTTAGCCGGTATTAATGCCAACATTGTTGTGTAAACTTCAATTAATTATTATTATTGTTAAAATATTCCGTACTTATACATTTATCATATATTAAACGCGCATTTGTCATACAATTCTTACATAATATATTATATAGTACACTTACACGCGCGAGTGCGTTTATTTATTTATATTTTATTACGTGATAGGGTGACCAGACGTCCTCTTTAACGAGGATTTGTCCTCTTTTTTTTTATGGACGTCCTCGTCTATCCGGACTGTTTTTTTTTAAAACTTTAAGATGTCCTCTTTTTTCAGGTTTAGTGTTTGTTGGCATTATTTATTTTTATAGATTTATATTTTTGTATCGACATTCGACGTATCCATGCTAAAATAATTGCTATTACGAATTGTTTTGTTTTTCATTACGTAATAATATCAGCCATTAACGTTATTTTGTTTTCATGTTTGATGCACTATATATAGTCTGTAATCCATGATGACACTGTAGGCGCCAAAGATTGGTGACACTTGTTAAGATCGAATATTGTTTGTTTATAAGTAATACGTTTTTTTTTTTTTTTTTTTAACATAAAGGAAAGAATAATTAATTTTATTAATTTTAGGGAAAGAGAAAAAACACGTTACTCTTACAAACAATATTCGATCTTAACAAGTGTCACCTGATCCTTCTCTATCAAAACTCGAAGAAATCAATGGTTCCTTAATTTTTTTAATTTGCGGTTGAACCCGCTCTCATAAGCCATAGTTTTTCCGATATTTTTACTCCCACAAAAACCGATCGACTTATGCACATGATCGATTTTGTAAGTGTCCTCTTTTTGTTTTAGAACACATCTGGTCACCCTCATACGTGATAAGCGATACGGGACGGAGGGTTACGATAAATCAGAGTCGTAGAACGTTCCCGATAGATAATAAATACTGACGATTACAATATTGTAATGGAGATTTTCAAAACAAACAAAAGAGAAAAACACTCGGCGAGTAATCGAGGGAGAAGGAAAACGCTATTGTTCGTAATCAAGTCGGAAAATTAACGTTATATTATTATTGATTTCTATACTGGAATTATATATTTACACGAATCCAGTTATGGATTTAGCGAGCGTCTTATTAAATTTGTTTTGAAATTAATATCGAAACAAAGGAACTCGTCACAATCAATATGAGGTACCGGTAATTACGGAGAATTAAAAAAAAAAAAAAGTTAGAGGAGAATTCGTTCTGCGATGATTCGAATAATTCAAAAAGGGTTCGTATTGAAAAAAAAAATATATATATATATATATATATATGTATATGAGCCGGTTGTCTGTAAATATTGCGTTTGAACGGAGTAAAACGTAATCGCTGTGCTGCGGCGTTCTCGATACGTTTTCCCGTTAATCTCGCAGCGATTGTGTTGTCGAGCCGAATTAAAGGACCGTATTGTAAATGCGAACAAACCGACTGCCGCAGTATAAACTATATACAACACAATATATTTTATAAATCCATTTCGCTGTAAAATTGAACAAGTAATTTTATAATATTGTACACTCTACGCGCGAACGACTGTACCGCGAACCGGCAAAACGCGTTGCTAATAAATCGAACCGGCTGATAACAACTCTATTTTCCAAAATTGTTCAATCAAAATAAATTATTATACCGACGCGTTACAAACTTTATTTTGGATTTTGTTTTGTTTTTTTCTGTTTTAAACAGTTTTACGAAAAGAAAAAAAAAAACATGAAAAATGTAAGGAGTTATCTGCTTCGTTTTTTTTTTTTTTTTTTTGGCCTTTTTCGAACGCAATCGAACATATCCATGTTTTGAAATACATATTATTTTCATGATTTTTTGCAAAATTCTACTGTGGGTTTTCAATCGCGATGTTAAAATACGTCACAATACATCGGTTCCCTGAATTCCAAATAAATACTATAAGTAAATGAAAAACAGAAACAGAAAAAATGTAGACAGCAACGTTCGGGACAACTTCCATATTATATATAAATGATTTTTACGCGGAAAAAAGAAGCCAGACAAATTCAGATATACGCGATATATTACCGCGGCGTTCTTACACGGAAATTCGTATTGTTTGTTCCTTTATCAAAAAAAAAAAAAAATACCGTTAAACTACAGTTTTAATTGAAAAATAAAACTGTCTTGCACGTTCCCTACTCGCCGTTGCGATTGTAAATTGCCACTTGTCGGCACGACAATCACGAAAGAATTTTTCTGTTGCTTTTGAAAACCAAAAAAAAAAAAAAACACTATATTCTTCGGAACGTAATATATTTTTTTTCAAAAACGATTTAACGAGTTTGACAAACGTCCGCGCAGCACCCGCGTCATTTATCGTGTGGAGGAGGGGAGAAGCAGATTGCCTCGCTCAGAAAAAAATAAAAAATTTAAAGTCATCAATTCTTATTGTCCCCGCGTATACATTTTTTTATTCAGTTATTGTATAATAACTATGACTGTATAATTTAATACATTTTCGTATATTTAAGTTTTTTTTTTTTTTAAAGAAACCTTATTTTTACTACACTACACTTTTAACGTATTATTAAATCGTCTTTTTTAATACAGTTTTTACCTTATAATTAAAATACGTATTTAAAACTAATTAAAAATCTCGAGAATAATACCTACATAGATTACGTTTAAACATAATATTTAATATAAAATTTAAAATTAAAAATTTTAACATTAAGTACAAAAAAAAAAAAAAAAATTAATTGAATTTAATTTTAAAATCTAGATTGCCAAGAAGTACCATAAAGAACATAAAAAAAAAGTACAAAGACCATCACAACAATTCCACGTTTACGATATTACATCGTTTGAAGAGAGAGAGAGAGAGAGAGAATCCTATTATTTGTTTAATATTTAGTATAACCATCACATCAAAGAAAGATAAAAATCGTTTAAGAAAAGAAAACAATTACAGTTGAAGAGAAGAAATTCTAACGACCGTTTTAATACAAGTGTATGATGCGAGCTTTTGTCGAAAACTCACTCGAACGTCAATAATATTGTTTTTAAAACAAACTCGAGCTTTATTTATTTCTATTGAATATTATATAATATAATATGGTGAAGCTCAAAACTGGTATGTACCTGGAATAATAACGATAGTTACGCGGCTGTTTATATAAGCATATACATATCCAAGAGATGCATTTTATGTGGGGGGTCAAAGTTTTAAGAGTCTTTGATATATATATATATATTTTTTTTTTGTGAGAATGTGGAATTACTGGTTTATAGTTCGTATAAGTCGTTATTTTAACGAAAAAATGTACTTAATAAATTTAATTTGTATCAAAATTACCGTTAATTAGAAGTGAAGAGCGCACAAAGTTACTCGAACTAAATAGTTACTGAAAATAATTTAATAATTTAACACGATCATCACGTAATTTTATATAGTTAGGCGTGTTATACTGTCTAACTCGTAACAGTTATGGTTTAAAAATTTCAATTTCGAAATTGAATTGTTTATCAGGAACAGCTATTCCGATTTGTGCATTGTTCTCGCGTATAAACGATGTATACAACACGGCCGATATATTACCATTATACATAGTGTCGCAGAAGTCCAAAAATGTTGGCCGTAAGCTCACTTTTGCAATCACGCGCAATGCCGGTTATTCTGCCCGTAGTCCATCCGCATCATCCGTCGATACCCTAGACAACGATGACTGATTTACCTATTCAAGTATTTGACGCGATTTTTCGTCATTGAAAATCACGATAGCACCATTTCGAGACGTGAGGCGAACGGCATTTTAAAATTCTGTTAGATTCCAGAAATATCGTTGCTGGCAGTTTGTAGCCATATTCGTTTAGTGTGTCATTAAACAGTGACAAGAGCAAAATTTTAAAGCACTCGTCTTTAAACACGGCTTATTTTTTTAAAAAATCGTTACCGATTTTTCGTAGGAAATTTTTTTTTTCTGTATCAAACGTTTTTAATTGCAGTTTGTAGGGTTTCGTGATGAGAGACTGTATGCCAAACGATGGTAATTCGATGAATCGGTCACGTTCACGATTACGGCATTTGCTGTACGCAAAATTTTATGATGATCTGTGCCTGTCACCAGTGAAAAAAAAAACCGAGCGGACGGTTTCGCATTTTAAGTAAACACCACCCAGTGAATAGCTTCGTCATCTGCCGACTGCTGCACATCAATTATAATAATAAATTATTGGCGAACATATTATTATTATTATTATTATTATTATTATTACGACCGTTCGGAAAGTCGGCACCTCAATTTGCGGTTTGTAAATTCGAATTATAAAGTACGCGTTGATAATACACGAAAAATATTTTTGCATATATATATATATAGATGCATGGAAATATCGCTTTATAATTGGATTTTTATATATATATATATATATATAGTCGACTCCCTGTCACGGCTGATATGGTAATTCGACGTTTCTGGAAACGTTATATGGGTATTCGGGTTATGAATTTATTATGGTGCGCGTCTCTCTAAATCATTTTTTTTTTTTTTTTTCACAAGAAACGATCGATTTTTTTTTTTTTTTTTTACGATTATTATAAATTACAATACATTAACACGATTCCGCGCTGCAGGGTATATAATAATATTACTATCTCTCACTGCGTATTGGTTATCCTCGAAACGCAGCACAAAATCGTGTTTGGTAAAAATTAAATTTCCCATGCGTGCAGGGACACGGCCGTTAGTTTAGAAAAACGTTCGCTTTTCACTTTCGTCCACTGTACTGGGAAAACGTGAATATGTATTTATTTCTAACAATAAATCGTGGCATCGAGCAATTTCGATAGTCGCCGCATTGTATAGAGTCGAAAGAACTACATCGTCGAGAATAAAAATCCTTAGTAAATTATCTTAGTGAATTCGAATCAGGAAATATGTGACAGTTTCTAAAATCAAATCGCAAAGCGTGTAATATCAAATAAGAATATTTGTTGTATACGATATAATGACGTGTTACTTTAGACTGTTCCGAAACGATTTGTTGACCGGAAAAATAATTACTTTCAAATAGAAACGACGTAATCGATATATATATATATTATGTTATTATATTTTATCCGAATTTATCGATTTCATTCATTTTACTCGGTTCGTAAATAAATGCGGATTTTAAGAAAACGAAGACATTGAAATTTTCAACAAATATCTATAATCTCGAAACTTGGATATTGTCAATGTTGGATACGAAAATGAAAACGTTTTGAGACGGTCAGACAATTTCATTTCTTTCTATAATAATGAAATATTAATGTTTACATTTTATTTTATTATAATACAAGGGCGCACGGGTTCTGAGATAATTGTTAATTAAAATTCAATTACCTTTTTTTCATTTATATCTCTCTGAAACAATTCGCGTATTATTATTATTATTATTATTATTATTATTATTATTATTATTATTATTATAGTTATATTTTGGTCTGGCGACCGAATTTATTATAAATTATTATTATCACGAGTAACTCTTCCAGTTAATTATATATTGTTATTCAGTAACGACTATTACTTTGGTAATATTATTAATAGGTGTACTTATTGAATTATTCTACGTTAAACGACAGTACGTATCACATCATTTTACTTATCAAGCCTGTTCATTTATTTATTTAATTATTACTTTTAATACAGAAATATTAATTGTGAGCCAACGACCACCGCCTTTGATTTTTCTAATAAATAAATGTATGCCCTGAATCAGTCTTCCCTTTGAAATATGCCGGCCGGGTAAGAGGCATAATATTCGTAGCCCTTTTCCTACAACAATATACGATGACAGGCACAAGGTCAACGCTAACGTTTAAGCATCATGCGTCAGGCATTTTTGGTTTAAAAAAAAAACAAATTTTATTGTGTCCGACTTTGGTGAGACGTGTTTGATTTTATCTTCATTATTTAATTTTTCTACAGTCCCGAATTTATTATATTACGAATCGTTGGAAAAAAAAATGCGAATTAAAGTAAAAATATAAACGTAAAAAAAAATATTCCCATAATATGTTAACGTAAAATAATCGATAATATATCAACGTTCACTCACTGAAAACTATTTATTATTAAATTGAATATTATCCGCCAACCTTAAGAACCCGCCCCGTTTCATGAAAACCTCTTATTCAAATATCTATACATATATACGTGTATATACGTGAGCTACAAAGCCGTAAGGCAATATAGTTTTATTTAAATAAAAATGTAAAAATGTTACGAATAAGGCGTGTATTTTATACTTGTTATACACTCGTTTCGAATATTTAAACCTGGCATTAAACAAAATTACAGCCCGATGATATTATTATCGGGTAAAAAATTATTATAATTATGTTCATATTCGCGAGTTAATTAATTTTTTTTTTTTTTATAATATTTTATATAACATTATATAAATACCTCTCCGCGTTTTATTACAAAATAAAATACCTATACGCATATTTGCGCACGCGCTTCAACGTCATATTAATTCAACCGTATATTTTATATGCGTTATTCGCGAGATTGTTTCCTGCGGTCACATTTTAAACTCTCAGATGTTACGCTGCGAAGCGGACTATTTAATTCCATGTATTAATACTAATATAACAATTACTGCGATCCAAAGGGATGCCTAGAAGTTTCATTTTTTTTTGGTGGCTTTACATATATAATATATTTTTTATTTTTCCATATATACCACTACATACATTCATACATTATTTTATTTTTATAATTCGCGACATTGTCGTTCTATATATATATATATATATATATATATATATAATACAATAATATCCGGAGAAAAATTTAATTATAATATAATGTTTTTTACAGAATTTTGAATTGCAAAATGAATTCACAAGCTCTTATAATTAATAAATAATATATCAATCACACAAGTCAGTGACATTATGACCTCAAATCAATGACATTACATTTTTTAATGTAAAGAACTAAAGAAATAATAAATTTATATGAAACATTTGACTCACATATGTATTCGTTATATTTAAAAGATAATTTTTAAAAAAAAAGAAACGATTTCTTCAACGTATTTTCTTATTGCTGCGTGAAAATAAGTAATAAACTCGGTTCTAAACATTTGGACGACAATAATTTATAGTTATTAGATACAAACGTAAACGATTATTAGGTACGCCTAACCTAACAATGCCTGTTGAGAACCACACCGGCAGTCTCTATATTTTGTCACGTCCATCGACATTACGATACGTTTTCCATCATAATATTATATTTGATTTTGATAAGGGAAAAAATTGAAACTTTTTATGAGTTAATTAATACTAAAAACTTAAAACGTACAAGTGAAATTTAAATTACAAAGTAGCTCGTTTTTTTTTTTTAGCTTTGTTATTGGTATTAATGCTCAGACAAGTTAAGGACGCTGCACAAACGAATAAATTATGTAATTAGTTTATTTGTTACCAAAAGAGAAATTGAAAATGACTGTATTAAGTATTCAATGTTCACATTTAAGGGGTAGTTCGGGAGGAGGACGATTTCCCACGGGTAGCAGATTTTTTTGAAAAAATTTTTTTTACATATTTTTGCTGTTTTTACCTTCCTTTTTTTTTTTGTTTCACAATTTTAAATATTATATGAGTTTTGATTGTCATTACTTTTTTTTTTCAAATTCTATTAGTGCTACTTTTTTCATATAACCCGCAACTGAAAACATTGTAATGTTTGCATTCACGGCTGTACAAACCGCAACTTGTGTAATCTCCTAGCAATCCGTCGGTAACATGGTTAGGAGTAAATTTATAGAAATAAAAGCAAACGGTAATAATTTTTTAACTTGTTAGCGTATATAGCTCTGTAAGGATTTTCTCGTGTAATTTTATTTCAAACCGCTCGACCATAAGATCATTTTCCACACTCCGCTGAATAAAAAACTATACCTATAGGGTCAAATGTTTTTATTCAGATGGGCTGAACACTTTGGCAGTTCTTTACGTATATAGCGATCACCCACCGAAAGTTTGGATTATACGGAACACAGGTACAATAAAATACGTGCGTTTGTGTATAAACAATCAAGGAAAAAAGTTATAAGTAAATAAATAAAACGCATTCAAACGATTGGCCTTTTTAAGAGAGCGTATACGTTTTTCGTTATCCGCGGGCGTCAAAATCTTAAATACGGCCCTGATTCACATAAAAAAAAACTTATTTATTTCGGCATAAATATATTACCGTGTTATTTTGGGAAAAATACTTGTACACGAGCTGACGACAGTGAATATATTATTAATAAACAACAAAAACCCTTTGCAAACTGTAAAAGTGTAAAATTAGACAAATGACAGTAACACAATACACATATTCATCATCCACACACATATATATATATATATATATATATATACAAACAAATTGTTTATATGAGTACTTGAAAAGATACATAGGATATACCGTATAACTCATAGCAGTATATACATATACGTATACATCAAAGTCACCTACAATGTTTTGTCGAGTGTCGACCCTATATTTTGAAAGCAAAAAAATTGGAAAAAAAATTGTACCGGCTCCCGTGTGTTAAAATTTTCGAAATCGAACAAAAACACGTAGTAACTTCTCGGAGAGAAACGCGTAGAGGCCGTAGAGATATAATAACTGCCTGTAGTAGAAAATCCAGTGGCGTATAGACAGAACGTTTAATCTTCTTGGCTAGACATTTCGTATGGTTAATAATTTTTATACGCATTAAAACTTAGAAAACTAAAAACAACATCAATATTCTATGTATTTCGCTTTAAATATTTATTTATTTATTTTTTTTAAATGTAAATTTACACGTTGTAAAATTTAAAAAAAAAAATGTTATGTTTCTTTTGTCGATAAAGTGTCGTGTTAACGCATACACGCAACGTAATTATTATATTATTTCTATAATAATTACTCGTTGGTCAAGCTGGCTGCGCAATCATTCTAAATACACACGCGCGCACGCAACAACCCAAAAACTATAGACAAAAGTGTGAACAGATAGCGTTTGATGGACTGAAATTTTGAATGCAAATTTTAATTTTGCACGGTGTTTTTTTTTTTTATGTTTAACTTTTAACATTTATCGTTGAAACTTGGATAGTAAAAAAAAAAAAACTACAACGAATTCTCCAATAATTCAAATTCTTTTTCTTCTTGGAGCTCGTCAGAATCGTGCGTTCGTCGTGTTCCTCGATTGTTGTCTGCAATGAAATGATGTGGAAGTTTGTCAAACGTCGTTTAGGTATATGCGTGCAGAAACCCGACGGAAATAAGCCTTTGACACCATCTGCAGACTTTTGGTATTATTTCCCGAGACGGGCACGTTCAAAGCGATTCTTTGTCAAAACGACGATAAAGTGAGAAAAAGTTTCGAGACCCACTTGAAACATTCTTTTTATCTTCCATTTGGAAAAAAACTCGTTTAGCGTTGGCGCGAAATGTGTAGGAACAAACGCCTCTAACAATTAATAAAGATTAATTCTGTCAACGGAGATATAACAATTTCGGAAGTATCGGTAGAATATATAATGTGTAGTAGAGCAAATTTTTTTTTTTTTTTGCTTTCAACTCGTTTTGTTCTCGTAATACGACCTACCGAACAGAGACATAATATTATGATATATCGTCCACAACTGTATACACACATTTACACGCTCAACTCCATTCTACTACACGACTATATATATATAATATGTACATATAGGCACATATTATATAGCAGACGCGATATTCTGAGAATTCGTGCCATATGTTCAGACGCGTGTACTCATAAAACAAAATTTTTAATAGATTTTTACAATCGTCTGCGAGCCGTACAAAATAGTGTGCAATACTCACTCGCGCGTGTACGACCATTGTTTGCCAGACCCGCAAAAATAAAAATAAAAAAAATACGTGAAATTCACAACGACAACAAAAGTAGCTCAAGCGAATTACTCTGATAAAGATTTCAGAGTTTTGTTATTACTGCGTATACGTTTCAAAGCAATACGATAAATCTTTTCAAAAAAAAAAAAAAAAATTTCGATACTCCAGGACAAAACGTAATTAATTTTACACAAAAAATAAAATTCATTATGTCGAAAAATTAAAAGTGTTTATTAAGGAAAATTGTGACAAACGATTTTCAAGGTTTTTTTTTTACTAATATAGTTAACGTACGTCTGACATTGTGTTTAACCTTAAAACCCGAAATTACCTCTTTTTTGAAATAAAGGCCTCAACTTTTATACAATACGAATAGAACCGAATTTTTTGAAAATTTTTTTCCCCTGATATAATACAAAGTTACACGTATTTGGTGGACATTTCGAGTTTCTATAACCGTGTGTCTCGGAATCACGAAGGAATAACGATTATCGATATCGCGTTTTTACCGTTTTTATGTGGTTTTTTTTTTTTTTTTTTTGAGTTTTTTTCGTGCGCTTATTTTGAAAAAATCGAAAAATGACAAACTTATGACTGTAAAGATCGGAACACTCCTCCTGGTTAGAATTTTCGGACAGGTACAACAGACATGAGAAAAAACCGCGCACACCATTATTATAAAACGATAATACATTCCTCGGTCCGCTCAGCATCTAAAACACGTTATATATACGGTGAAAAGAAGTTCAGTAGTCTGTCTGGAAATAAATTTCCACCGCTGTTGTTATGCGTCATGTTACGTACACACGCTGCAGAGGCGCGCAATATCAGTACCACGGATAAGTGTTTACAAAGCGTTTGAAACGCGTATATAAACATCAAAGTTCCGTCTTCTGTTCGCCCGCACAGACGCGTATAAATTGTTCGCAAACGATTTAGTTTCGATACGCCTGCAGCGCGTACCGAACGGCGAATATACGAGTCCAATATTTGCTATTGTTATTAGTCTAGTATTTTTTTATTTTTTTTTTTTAATAATAATAATATATTAAAATATATAAGTACTGTACACAGCGAGACGAACCGGAAAATTAAATAAAATAAATTTCCCGCGACAGGATATTTGTCATATTCTTGTTTTTTTTTTTTGTTGTGTATCTCAGATTGTCTTTAAACCTAATATCTACATAAATATACGTACATATATTTTTTTTTATCACATTCCTCGCGTTACATTTTGTGACTATATATAAGCTTCGCGGAATGACGAATGATAAAACTGGGTAATAAGAGTGAAAATCGGGTATTTATGAAACGTTTCTGAACACCAAATTAAACACCGATGTAAAATCAGCGAAATTCTTGAAAAAAAAAAAATGTAAATTATTCTAGGGAACTGTACTAAACGCAAGAGAAATAATTTGTTAAATACTCGAAATCGTCCAGTATTACAAACTGCGCTTATAAAGGTGTATGTCGTATATAACGTTTGACGACGGTCCGTATATAGTATAGTTGAAGACGACAACGCTGTCGTTAAAATACACATTTAAATCGCATAATCGTATATTTTCCTATACAATACATAATATTAACAGTGACGAATGTTCACTAGCGTATTTTAACGCGTGTATAATACCAGTTCGGTAGGATTTGAAATCCTCAAAATAAAATGGTTTAACGAGGGAATTTCTTTACGTCAGCTGTTAGCGTAACAGCTAGTTAGGTTCTCGGCGTTTCAAGCACCCTCAGATTTTTCACTGAAATCGCGCGACACCGGTGGATTATATTGTCGATTAGAAGCGCGAGGTTATCGATATTTTTTTTTTTTTGAAAACGTAGTTAAGATATATTATGTAATTTCGATTTATTATTATTTGAAAATATTACTATACGCAGCGGCGTAATTAGGGTTAGCTCATTGGGGGTGGTGGTTATTTTTTAATATTTATTTAATATTTTTTCGCATGAACAAGTATATATATATATATATATATATATATAAAAAAAAAAATGTTTTTAAGTAAATTTGTGTGTTCATTTAAACAAGACAATAATATTATAATAGATACGAAAAAAATTGTTTAGTTCGTAATAATTCAGATCTATTATTTTTGACTTCAGAACATGCTTTCCGTTGAGTATACGTACATCCTCGAGACGTATCGGTGGCACATTTCTATGAACCGCCGGCGTAGACTTAACAGATTTAATCGATTAAAACGAACGTAACATTTATAATATATAGTCAAGGCTCGTCGTCTCCAAACCCGTTCCTCGTTCCCGTATTCGCCGTCTGTTTTTTGACCGAATTTTTTACAATGCTAGACGATTTCGATCATCTGATTGTACACATTTTTTAACACTGTTTGTTTCAATATTCCGTCCCACTAACAGAAGGAAAATACCGAGGGAAAGAGGGTATTCGACGCCCATATACCCCTTTATTGTTATACGCCACAGACTGTACGGAAAATTATATTACATTTATTTATATCATATAATACGTATACGCGCGCACGACGTCAACCTGCAGACTACATTGCAATAACGTTCAGCTACACATTATTATTACGTACGTAGACGTCTTAACGGGGCTATATCGGCACGACTTATAACATATTATGTTATATTTATTATATTGTAATATGGCGTATACGTGTGCGCGAATTTTCGGAATATTTATTTATTGTTTTAATGAAACGATACAGGTACAGGACAGATTGGCCTGCGACGAAAATGCGCGTTTTCGACGTTTTTCATCAATTATTTTTATTATATTCGTAGTAATCGTTCAATCGCGAGCAGGGGGAAAATATACGTTTATATTACTCGCGGAACGGGAATGTTTAAATTAAGGGGATTGAAAGCGGGTACTTTCTCTCTTTGTCTTACACACATGAAACATAGCAAAATAGACGTTTCGTACTTCCAACGTACCGTTTGATCTATTGGTGCGATAAGAAATTTGTAAACAGATTTTGATTCCTCGTGAATTTTACTACAAAACGACTTTCCCACTTTTTTTATTTCTTTTTTTTTAAGACCTTCAAAAATGAATTATTAACAATTTTTTTTTAAAAATTTGTTCGGTTAATTTTTTTAAGGGTTTATGAAAAAAAAAAAAATGAAAAAAGTGGGAAAGTCGTTTTGTAGTAAAACTCACGAGGAATTCAAATCTGTTCTTAGATTTCTTATCGCACCAATAGATCGATCGGTACGTTGGAAGTACGAAACGTCTATTTTGCTATGTTTCAAGACAAAGAGAGAAAATACCCGCTTTCAATCCCCTTAACTCGGGCGAAAAAACAAAAAAAATTCGTTTTCATTCTCTCTGGACAACGATTTATCACTAACAGCGCACCGCGCGCTAAAGCCTGCAAGTGTTTTGAAAATAAAAAACCATAATAACAATACGTTTTGGCAAATAGCTGGTCCGTTTAAAATATACGTACCTACGTATATATAGTCTATATAAAAAAAAAAAACCGGTACATAATTTAGGTATTTTGGGCTCATTGGCCCAGAAATAACTCGTAGAAAATAAGTAATATTCCGGATGCGGCGTATATACTCGAAAGATTTTTGAATACATTACCACCGCGGTGTGCACGCGGCTGCTGTGCAAACCGCTCGCCGTTTTGATTTCCTGCAGTAGTACTGTTGCGTTCGTCGCGTCACACCGATAAACTAAAATTATTTTAATTAAAAAACTTTTCCAATACGGAACGTTACAAATCGGACACGCGCATTCGGGCGTTAATGCCCAGCTCTTGGCGCAGATTAAATCTGTAGGAGATAAGTCGCATAATATGTACATTAAAATATGTTTACTGCGTATATCAAGCGCAAGCATTCGTTTCAGAATTCCAATCATTTATCCGCTTTAATCGCGCATTTTGTAAATCACATATTATTCGCTCTCTGCAACGGGAAAGTATGTAATAATATTACACAGACTAATATTATAGACTACCGCAAAAATTTCCAGAAAAAAAGTTGGAAATTCGCTATATTAATAGAGTAATTTATATATATATATATAAAAGAAAAGAAATTATTGCAAAAACGCATACGGACGTCGGTACAAGTAATCGGTTATAATATGACGTGGCAGAGTTAAGTAACTGAGTTACATTTGTTATTTTAGACGAATAAATCGTTTTACCTAGACCTGATAATAGACAATTTTCGAAAAATATTATTATATAATATTGTTATCTTTTCATTTACAGTTTGAATGTTTATTGTGTTTAAAAATGTTTTAATATCTTCAAATATTACTATTATGTTTTGTCAGAAATTGATGAACGCTTTTCGAAAAGAAGTTTATACGTATACGTATAATATTGATTTAACACTAACTGGTGAAAAATGAAATGTTAAGTGTTTATCACTATTTTGTTTTTTTTTTTTCTGGAATCGCAAAAAAAAAAAACAACGTTCGTCAAATAATTTTCTCCGAAAAGCTTAAGAAAACTATTGAGAAAATCGAAAACTTTTTCGTCGACAATAATTGTATACCGACTAAACTATTTTTCACGTAAAAATCGAAAAAAAAAAATGTTTACAGACGAATAATAAAAAAAACACATACATTATTGCAATACCAATTCGCATTCTCCGCCTAAAATAACATAAGTTTAATTAACCGATACCGTAAAACAGAAATATTTTTAAAAAAAAATTAAGGTTTTTTTTCGAAATATATACTACTAGAAAATAATCTATCCGTTTCTTAAAATCAAAAAACAAATATAATTTCTACGATAACTAATACATATATTCTATAATAATCATTCCGACGCGCACGATTCGTTAATAACCATATAATAATACGTTAAAATATTACGAAATCAAATTACACTGCTATTTTCTCTCGAGAAATGTTTTGAAAATAAATATGCAAAAGAGTTTTCGTCCTGCAAATATCGATTAACGCGTTTTGCAATTAATTTCCATACTTTCCCATTACAACTACACACAAACCAATATTAATACAGGACTATGATTACGGCGATTTTTCTTTTATTCGCCTTTTTCTTGTCTTTTTTAATTTACCAAAAACAAAAAACCACGGTCAACGTTTGAAAATTAAAATCACGTATACATACATAAATTGTGTAAGATTTTATGACAATAAAACCGATTTATCGTAGGAATAAAAATAAATTAAAAATAACGACACTATAGCTTCCTCTCTCCCGCGGGTCACAAACAGTATATTCTTTTCTCGCCTCAGGCTGGGACACGATCGGCTCCCATCCCATGGTTTTTTAATTTAGGTTTAAACAACACTCGCCCTTTTGTACACGCCACGACGAGGAAAACAAATGCGATTTTTCTCATTTAATTTCCGATTGCCCCGCATTCATTACAGACCGTATAGTTCAATACTATATTAAAAAAATTGTCCAATCTCCATATTACATTACTCCTCTCACCTGTCTCACCTAACATTCTCAATCCTACGTCCACTGAATCCGTTGTCCTCGTAATTTCACATTTCCATTCAACTGATTTCGTCATTTAATTTTAACTTTTTCATGTTTTCATGTTGTGCGTTATAAATGTAACATCACGTGTATGTTGGTAATAAGAAAATTAATTGTTGAGCTATCATAATTTTTAATTAAAAGCTAAAAAAAAAAAAACACTAGCTTATTCGATATTTTACCGTCGATAATAACGGCATTGGTTCTGATTCGCCACAGTTATTCTTCTTAAATCGTTCTTGCTGCGCACGACGTGTCGGATTCAAGACGTGTCAGACGCGTTCTCCGCATTCGCAATTCCCTTCGTCTTCATCGCATTATAATATACCGCGACATGTACGATCTCGTTTCCGGATGGTGATTGGATATGATTTGTAACCCCGCTCTACGTCTGTTCCAAATAACAGTTCTAATCTTTTTAAGCTTTCAGTTTACCCAGTTGATTTTTCAAGAGACAATTTATTTTCATCCATGGTACACTATGTACATATATTTTTAAATACCTTTAATTTTTAGAAAGTTACGAGATTCAAAAACATAAATAAAATAAAAAACGAGTAAAAATTTTATTTTTAAAAATTAAGGATATTTTTTTTTTTTTTAAATGTCTATGGTATTGTATATAGTAATTTATTTTATCTGGACAATATCAGTGGAAGAACAAAGAAGGCTAAATGCGGGGCTATAGGAGGATGTTAAAAATAAGCTGGATGGACAACATAACTAATAAGGAGTTTCTTGAAAGAATGTCGAAAGGAAGGCTACTGTTGAAAAGTATATATAATAAAAAGAGGGAATAAATGGATAGGACATATAATAAGGCACGAAGGATTACTAAAACTAATTATAGAAGGAAGTGTGGAAAGAAAAAAATCATAGAGGAAGGCCAAGATTAGAGTATATTCAACAGTTAATAAGGGACCAAGGATGTGATTCATATGTGCAAATGAAAAGGAAATCGGATAGTAGAGAAGAATGGAAATTAGCTGCAAACCAATCTTCGGATTGAAACTATTGGGAGAGAGAGAATTTATTTTGTGCAAAAATTTCGTGTCTAAAGCATAATATGACTGCAGTATAGCCTATTCAGAGTTCTTTTCCGCCAATAGCAATTATATTGATGAAAATCGTGGGAGTGCATGTTTCCTCATAAGACGCTATTGACCTAAAAATAAAATGAATATATAGATATAATGTTATATACTAGATTTATTGAAATTATATGCCGTATAAAAGATCAAACCTGCACGTAGTTTGGTTGTACGATTGTTTAAATCGTATTACAGCGACAAAGTCCATTATATATATATATATATATGTGTGTGTGTGTGTGTGTGTGTGTGTGTGTGTGTGTGTGTGTAATAATAATGATGTGAAAGAACTATCTGAACGTTCCGTTTTTACAGGATTTACTATAAGTCTTAATATACATATATTGGTACATTTATATACATATATATAACTTATATATTTGACGTTTGATCTCGGGATTATTATAAATCTAACGTCGGATTTCTGAACAATCCCGGACGAAATCAATTATATACCATATAACAAAAAGAATAATTATTATATTATTATATTACGTATTATTTATAATAATTAATAATATATAAATAGTTTATAAGGAATTCTTTAACCCGAATTAATATTTTAATAATATATCAATATTATTTATTTATTTTTATTAGTATGCGACCAAAAATGGGTTCAGTGTAAAATATTATATAAATAAAATAAAAAACACTTACCACAGACAACAGAGGAGAAAAAACAAAATAAAACCAAGTAGGTACCTACATCGTCATTGAAAAAAAAAATCAATTTTTCTTTTATTATTTCGAGTTACCTGTAGCTAACTTGACCGTATATATTGAGCGTAACAAATAAACTATAATTTCAGCTGTGGGTAGGTGTAGAAAACGATTGCGATCAATAATTTAATTTTTTTTTTTTTAACTAGAAAAATATTCAAAACGCTCGGTTCAAATTAATTCGTTGAAAATTAGTCAAATCGAAAGTATGCGGGAAATTTGAATAAACCAAATTTGTTTTCGTAATCATTGTGCCTTAAATTTTTTGCGTTTTAAAATTAAAAAAAAAAAATCACGTACCTAATATAATAGTCGGGAATCGCTTTTTTTTTTTTACATATTTATCTGTTCAGTGTCGAACGCGATTTAATTTTTTTTTTTACGGCTTCGACATCAAAGGTCCATTAGCCCAAGATTGTAAAATTACATTAAATTTTCATATTATATATAATAAGGAAGTACAGTATAAAGGAAAGATAAATAAATAAATATAATTATAATACGAGATAAAGACAGAAAAAAAAGTAAAGAGAAGAAAAAAGAGAGAGAGAGAGAGAGATCATATTTTAAAATTAAATCTAGCATTTGAATATCTTTGAGGTACAGAATGAGGTTAGTAGTATTATCTTGGCTAAGAGCATGCTCCCAGGAATTAGGAATCTTGCGGGTAGTTCTTTCAAGAGTAAATTCGCGACGGTATTGAAGAATGCGTTTTATATTGATAGGTATAAGATGCAACAATGGTCGCAAACGGACGGGGGGGGAATCATTGTTTTAAGAGAAACGAGTGAGTGAGTTTTGTGCGCCCCGTGCGGATTTTAATATTATTCCTCCGACATTTAGCGAATTTTTTTTTGCTCGCAATACACAATACGTATATACGTTTCATAGTATACAAATAATATAATATTTTATTCGTTCCTTTTTTTTTTTCCCCCCAAATATTTTCTTTAATTTCCCCACCCCTGGTCCGCGTCCGCGTGAGTGCGCTCCAGTCGCTCACCGCCGCCGCCGCCGCCGCTAGGTATACGTTATCGCTACGCGTTAGGTATTGTATACGCGCGCGTTTTATACAGTCGCTAAGGGCAGTGGTGGTTATGTAGTACAGAAATATCGATTTAACTGGAACGGAACGTACTACTCGCGGGCCACGCGAGCCCGCGCTCGACCGTTTTGTTATACCAAATATTATTGTGTTACAAATATTATTGTGTTATAATAACCGCGTACGAATAACGGTGTAGGAAGTAACGGAGAGTCGGGATGAGACGATGACGGTGACGAACCGGACGAAACGATGCGATTTCCGTACGGCCGACACTGCGGCGAAGGATTGTCAGGACGGCGATGAGCTGTCGCCGGTCGCGTTCGATCCGATCGACAAGCCGCGGCGACGGGACGACTGCAGCGACCCGTGCCAGTAGGTATTACACTGCACTACACACACACACACCGTACGCCGCGTTCGTGAAGTCGCAGCCTAACCATAACCACCACCACCACCACCACCTCCGGAGTGGTCCGGTCGACTTCAGACCACTGCCGACGCTACTCCTCGGCGATTCGCAATTAATATAATTTGCGAAATCCTACTCTTCGCCCTCGTATCGTCACCACCGATATTGGCGATTTTTCTCACCTCATTTTCTGTCGTCCCGGTTTTTTTCTCTCTCGACTAAAATCAGTCTTTCGCGGTTCGGTTAGGTTAGGTTAGGTTAGGTTAGGTTAAAAAAAAAAAAACGGTGTAGTTCTTCTTAATTCTTGCGGTATCCTTAAATGATTTCAACCCTTCGGTTATCCTTAAAGTAACTCAATTCTTTTCCCCGTCGGGTTTCCTTTTATACATTTATTTGGTCTTTATATATATATATATATATATATAAACTAAAACGCGTAAAACGAAGCTTATTAAAATATTAACAGGCAGTCCTGTTGGTTTGAAGTCGATCGCGGATGATTTGGTGCGGTTTTTACTTACTTATTTCACGAAAGTATCTCCCGCGGTTTATGTGTAATTTTTCGCGGTTTTTTTTTTTTTTTTTTTTTTTACCGGCAATTGATCGATAAAAACCAGTAATAAACCTAACGATTCTGCACGATGTGAAGTTTTATTACATTTTTAGATTTTATTAATTTTTTTTTTTTAATTTAATACCTTGTATAACGTACATAAAATCACTTACCACTTTCTGGGTCAAAGAAAATGTCTTTCAACTCCGTATTTTTATGTATGTCGAACGCGTACGGGTTTTAATTTTAAAAATTGTTGGTTTTTTTTTTTTTTTTTTTGGTTTCCGGTCATTGAGACCATACCGCTAAACAAATTTCTCTCCATCCATCTCTATCTTCTGCCGCTACTCTCCATGGTATCTCTGGTTGGATGTTTCCCGCGTCCCTTTTAACGCAGTCTTCCCAACGTAGGCGTGGTCTTCCTAGGGGTCTCTTGCCGACCGGGTTCTCTTCGATTGTTGTTCTGACTATAGATCCCACTTTCCGCCATGCATGTCCTGCCCACGTCAACCTCCTTTTCTTAATTTCATTCGCAATGTTCGGTCTTTGGAACAATTCCTCGAGTTCTTTATTATAGCGTTTACGCCACTCATTTGTGTGTGTGTCGACGCATGGGCCGTAGATTTTCCGTAGGATTCTCCTTTCAAATACTTGTAGTCTATTTTCTTCTATCTTTCTAAGTGGCCATGTTTCTGCAGCATACAGTACTATGGGTCGTATTAAGGTCATGTACATTTGTATTTTCAAGTTTGTTGACAGAGTCCTTGAGCTCAATATTTTCCTAAGACCAAAAAGACTTTTGTTGCCTTTTTGTATCCTAGTACTGATTTCCATCTTTAGATCATTTGCCTTTTTGTATCCTAGTACTGATTTCCATCTTTAGATCATTTTGAAGAAAAATTGTTGGTTAAAGAATACAATTTTCTTTTTAACATTTATCGAAGGCAATATTTTGGTCATTCTTTTTTTTTTTTTTTTTAATGAGATTACGTACTTGAATGCACATTCTTTTGCGACCCGATTACCGCGGTGCCGATCGGCTCGAGGGGCACGCTATGACTAAAATTCAATTTCAATATTAATTCATAAAAATTCCATTTTGAATCATTCCAGCGAATATTTTCTAATTTTATATATATAAAAAAAACACTACGCTATACTAACCCACTGAACCTGAACACCATAGTGGCTTGGTGCAGTCATATTAGATAAATGTTATTGGAACTAATTCCTCGAAAGCTGAATTTTGGTTCACAATTAGTCCACATTAGTTACTGATGAACATACTAAAAGTCCCCAAGCTCTTCGATCTAACGAAAACGTCAGTTATTTAATTTTTTTGCGCAAGCATTGATTCGTACTCTAATTTGCGGATTTTCGAAAAATGAAAAAAACCCGTTTCGAGCATTTTATAATAATTTTTTTGGATTCTCACAGCGTTTAGTCATTATTATTATTATTATTTTTTTTTTTTATTTAGGATTTTACCGGATTTTTTTTTCTTTTAAGCATAAAATCCCGTACCGTAATCAACACAATACGGTCTAATAAGTACTCTTATAATATATTAGATTATCCCGCGTTGAAATAATGGGACGATATCGGATCACTGACCCTATTGTGCCGCGCAACAACGTGAAAATGCATTTTGGTACTTGACGCGGTTGTTCGAGTGCTTCGCAAATCGAAAACATGCTTCGATTCGTCGTGGACGAATCACTTTAAAATTCCCAAGTGTATTTGGGGGTGAAAATTTTTGTTTTGATCTTGTCGTTGTCTATGTACTTTGCGCACTGATATCTCGAGGTATAAAATCGGGCGTAGATACTGAATTTGTGCAGTACAAAAATTGAAAAACTTGTGTTATGAGATTTGAAATCGTGTCCATCCGTTGCTACAACATTTATATCGTATTCGAATAAGGCGCATGAATTAACCGAATCCCTATGGTTTTCTGCAATGAGATTGTAAAACGACTGAAGTCGGCGAGAAAAATAATGATTTCCGTCCGCCGTGGTTGACGTTTATTTTTTCCAAAAAAACAATCCCAAAACGTGGATGTTGTGACTTGCAGGAGTGTGCGTGTAGTGCGTGGCAGGAAAAAACGAAAATTTCAGGCTCTTATATTATATCGTCAACAATTTTTTTAAATTTTTATTTCCTATATGATCCCTGCAACGGGACAAACATTGGTCATTCTAAGGACAATCGTGATTATAATATTACGAAACAGATATCTGTTCCTGGACCTCATACACATTGTCATTTTACCGATCTGAACGCCTTTTTACGTGACAATAGCAGTAAATATCGTCGTAAAGGTATTTTTGAAAATATGCGTATACTGCGAGATTACAAAACATAATAATCGAAATTTTTCCGTATACGTGTAAAATCCGTGTTTTATTTATATATTTTTTTTGTAGAAGTTCCTTCTAAAACGTTCTTCATTGCCCTCCCCTCCCACGAATATTTCAAAATGAAAAATAACGATTTAAGGGGATTGAAAGCGAGCATTTTCTCTCTTCGTCTTACGCACGCGAAACTATAGCAAAATAAACGTTACCTACTTCCAGCGTACATCTAGTGATGCGATAAGGACTTTGAAAACAGATTTGAATTCTTCGTGAATTTTGCTATAGAACGGCTTTCTTATCTTAAGACATTCAAAAATTGATTATTAGCAATTTTTTTATTTATTTAAGATTGGTTCAATTAATTTTTTAAGGATTTGTGAAGAAAAATATTAGAAATGTGAGAGAGCCGATTTCGAGTAGACTTCACGGCGAATTTAAATCCGTTTTCAAATTTCTTATAGCACCACTATAGATCGATCGGTACATTGGAAGTAGGAAACGTCTGTTTCGCTATGTTTCGTGTGTGTAAGACAAAGAGAGAAAATGCCCGCTTTCAATCCCCTTAAATCGTTATTTTTCATTTTGAAATATTCGTGGGAGGGGAGAGCAATGAAGAACGTTTTAGAAGGAACTTCTATAAAAAAATAAATAAATAAATAAAACACGGATTTTCGTATTACATAACGTTATAAATCGCACTGTGTCGGAGACGTGTCCAGTTAGGTTCCTTGCTTTAGGTACAACTTATATTTCGTATTAATCGAACCCGTTTCCCCCGGTTTAGCGCCGAAAACTTTGGCGGAGATGGCACGACGACTACGTTACCGACGCCAGAGGATTCTATCGCTTCGTGGCTGGACGTAAGTACAAAACGCACACGCACGTCTCGCGTTTTTACTATATTAAAAAATTGTTTTACGCTTCTTGTGTACCGACCTAAATAATTCCTATAGGCCGACGACACGAGTTATCAAGTGGCCGATTTTCTGGACCAAGCGACGCGCATACTGCACGACGAAGGCGACTATTATTCCGACCCGTGTCACGACCGTTTGCGTCTCGAGTACGAACAGTGGAAGAGAATCCCTCACTTAAGGTCGGTGATGGTGTATACTTACTAAAATATATATATATATATGTACATAGATAATAAATATATGGATATGCCACTCATACATTGAATGTGCATGGGTTAGCGGTCCATTTCATAGGAGAGAGAAGTCACTATTAGAGTGGTCCTCTTTCTCGCCGCAAGGGGTATATTTTAAGGTTATGTAATGAAATTATTATATTTATTATCTATGAAAATTATACATGGTGATAAGAGTTATTTTCAAATTTTGATATTACATATATAAAAATATATGTAACATTGCCGAAGTTCTCCCTGATGACTGGAATACCTGACTTGACTACTTATATATATATATATACTTACCTATTTAATTAGATCAATCGCGCCCACACAAAAGTGTTTATTTGCCATTTTTATGTTTATTATTTATTATCACATTGTGGCATTTTACGCATGGAAGAAACAGTAACTTGAAATGGAAGAAAGAATAAGCAACCCCATATAATTCTTATAAAATGACCGAAAGATAAGATGCAATGACCCATCCATATATTTATTGTCCATAGATAATACATAATGGATAGGCCATGTGTATACAATATGTGTAGCGGGCAGCGTTCCTGAATAAAGACGAGAGATAGCAATAATAAAATCATATCTTCTATCCAAATCATCAAGAAATTATTTTTTGTTCCATGAAATAATAATTGAAAAATAGTACATTCTGTTACCTACGTATCGGTTATCTAAATATTTGCTGAGTGAGACAGTAGATTCGGGAACGCCTGATAACGAATATGGCCTATCCATTATTATATATATATATATATATATATATATATATATATATATATATATATAATACAAATTGTATTTAAGGTTTTGCTATAAGTTGCTGGTTTAGTAGTTTTTGTCATAAAACGTTTTTATAAAAATTAACCAGTACCACTTACTGTGTTTCCAATAGATTTATTTTCGTTTTATTTGGAAGTGTATGGAAAGGTTTAGTTTTCCTTTTCTTACAAAATAATACCGACAAATCAAATCACTAACGTGTACGAAGAGTTACCTAGTCCGTGCGCCTTAATAACGTAATAAATGGTCGAAGTGGATCAAAATGAGTGGGGGGAGAGGGAGATGGAGGCAGTGTGGTCATTTCAAGTTTTGAAAGGAGGGGGGGGGGCAAAGTTATGAACAGTCCATATTGTTGAAAAATAATAATTTTTTTTTTAACAAAAGGCTATAACACCGGCCCACTCTACCCTCTCTGTCACCCTCAAATAATATAACTAGATGGAAGTAATCCAGTTTATTCCTAAATATTTGTTTTCATAGAAATTTGAAATGTAAAACGATTCAAAGATATTAAAAAAAAGAAATTTAGGCAACTACAAATTATCAGAAAAAAAAAATAGATTTTTAAAAATCTAATAGAGAGATGAATAATTTTAAGCGAAATAAACGAGGCGATGGAATATGCCAGCTGAAAAAAAAAGTGGCGGTACGGCATCCATCATACCCCTCCCCCTCCACTTCAACCGCTGGTTGTAATTATTGTATGTGTATGAAGGTTAAAGGTGTATGTTTCAATAAGCGACCGGATAATGAAAATAAACTAATGATCTCATTATTCTTATACGGATTTGTTTTTCCGGTTATTGTCTCAAACGTGAAAACAGAATAAAATTTTTCAAAGAAAACGGTCGAACACGTCCAAGCGATTGGCTTAAGTATAGTGAATTTAAAAATGAATATTGCAAATATATTATTCACTATTTCAGCCAAATGGCGGTGGTCAAGGTTATCGAGTAATGTTGTGCTTATATAATTTACTAAAATTCCATTAAACTATAATAATTTTATAAAAATGGTACAATTTCTAGATCCGCACCTGACTTTAATGACAATAATACATTTCTGTGATAATTTATTCAAATGAGATTGCAAGATTCATAATCAAAGTAATAGGCTATGGAATTAGGAGAGACTTATATACTAGCTGTGCCTTCCTATAAAAAAATATATATATAGATGTTTTATTATATTTTACTAATTATAAAAATATTATAGTTTGAAAATGTGTCATAAAAATCAAAATGATATGACGTTAATAAAATTGTAATGCCTGTCTTTTATGTGCAGTAGCAAGTAAAAAACGCGTGAAAATCTGTCAACAAAATATGACAAATAAAGTTTTTTTTTTAAATTTTAGTTGTATATAATTATAAAAAATGTGTTTAAAAGTTACAACAAATGCAATTTGTTTTTAACGATTACGGTATTAAGACAATATTTTATAATGGTAAACAGCGACAAATTAATAAAAGAGTATTATACATTAAATCACAAACACTGCAGCTATATTAATACTTTATATTATGCATATATTATGCTATTCTCCCATCGTATTGTACAAAACAATAAAATAATTTTGCAATTTAAAATAAACAATCCAAGTAGTACTACAATATAATACTATAAGCACTTAAGACACGAACAAGTCACTGATACAGCAAAATGAATATCATGCATCCTCAAGGATATATCATGGAATTATTCAATTTATGAGTGATTATTCAATTATATGGCCTGTACCTTACTTTAACCGCGTGCCTCCACCGATTGTTATCGCTTAAGTTGAATAATAATAACTCGTCGTATTAATTATTTTCAATTATATATGAATTATCAGTATTATTGTACTATTAAATAAATTTAGAATTTTTCTTCTCAGCGTAATAAAAACAAACGAGTCGAGTGACATTATACTCAGAGGCGTTATTTTCATGGCTATTACATCCATATTAAATTAAACAATTTTAAGTGAATAATAAATGTCGAATCGATAATTTCATAACGTTTTAAGTTAAAAATGTAAAATTAAGAAAATCTCGATATGTCGATTACGACACTAAATTAATGTATTTTAGTGTTGCCTTATTTCGGTAAATGATTTTAATTTTACTCGATAGTTTTCTCCCAAAAAAAAAAACATGGTTAATTTTTTACCTCTAAAACTCGGATTTTCGACACTGAAAACCTCTATTCGGATAGAAACACGATTTTTGCCACTTCCGGGCCGCTCAAAAACTACCGTTTTCGTCCGATCCTCGTGGCCACTTGTATGAAACATTATACACAACTCTCAAAATTATGTCATGTTCATTTATTAACATATATTATTCTTTTGGGCTCGATGCGCTACTCAAGACGAAGGGTTTTTGTCACTCAGTTTGAAATTTAATTTGAAAAATCAGATTAAAAAAATATAAAGAAAATTCTGATAAATAGCGAGCACCTTGTTTTGGTCTAAGATTGTGCGCGTATTTTATAGAATACAATAAAAAAATAAAAAAAAAACGCAAACACCACGGGATGTTTCCGGTTTTATTTATTATAATTAATACAGCCTCGTTGTTTCGGATATATCTTCGGAATAGCATTTGACACGGGTTCGATGTTTACGGATTACTACTGCGCGAGCTCGCGTCCGAAATAATCGTTGCAGATCGGGCATATCTGCGACTATTGTCAACACAATAATAATAATAATAATAATAATAATAATTTGTCTTTTGCCACTAAATGACATTGTTCTCGAGTCAAAAAATTTAAATTGTATTATTATTTATTGACTATATCCGCGATATTTCTTGTATAACGTTCACAAAAAATGTGTGCGTAACGGATTTCGAAAAAACACTGTGTGCTGTGCTTTGTGTGTACACCACGAGTCCGTTTCCAGATCGAAAAAAGCGAAGGAAAGTCGAAAAGGATATTATTAAATTAATACGAAAAAGAGCAGTGGATAGGCGGTCCGTTAACACCCATCACGTGACACCCATCATGACTTGAACACCGTTTTGTAGCCTCGTTTATGCGTGTCTCCTGATAAAACGTTGCGAGATCTGATAAAATTTCAATGTTTTTTTTTTTTTTTTTATACGCAATCCTACAAAATGTACCTCCACTAAATGTTTGCTGTACGACTAAAAAAAAAAAAAAAAAATCACAATCGTATATACATATTACATATAAAAAAAAAAAAAGGTAAATTGTGCTCAATCGTATTTTACCGGACAATTTCGCCCGTGTCGAGTCGACTTTTTTTTCTAACCCTCCCTCTTTCCGCTCTTAAAGTTGAACTACATTATCCGTAAGTAAGTATAGTAAGTATTTCAAACTGTATATCCCGAGTGTTTATATATAAAATGATCGAGAACTTTTATCAGCATAACATATATATATATATAATATGATATCCGGCCAAAATAGTGAATGAAATATCGCTAATGCTAATAAATAGTTGATAGTTGTCTTTTGTTTTTTTGTTTTTTGTTTTTTTTTTTTAAACCGAAAATACTCGTACGTAACAGCGAAATACGCATTAATTATCTAAAGAAGATAAAAAAATATGTTTATTATATACAAATATGCAAGTTAAAAAAATTGTTTATTGAAAAGCCCTAAATATAGTTGAATTACGGATGGGAAATACATCAATAAATTATATAAGCTATTCCTTTAAAAATAAATTTACATTGTCATCTTATAAATTTTAAGTATTGATGAAATCCTTTGAGCATAATCCCTATAATAGGTAATGCAATTTTTAGAAAATTTTCGCTATATTCGTTTTTATTACGTATTCGCCGAAAAACATTTTTTCACCGTTTTTACGTCGCTCTATTATTACTTTCCTATTTTTTTTTTTTTTCGTTATTTTGGACTAGATCCCGTGTGTACTATATAATATATATATATATATACCGTATTTCATACTTATACACAACATTATAATAATACAGGTATTTATGTATAAAAGTCGTTTTTGAAAAATGTTTGAAACGAATAGAAATTATTAAAATGCGAGTCGATATGTAAAATGTTTTAAACATTTTTTTTAACACGAAATCGATTGTACTTTACTATAATTTTATACGCGTAAAACAATTTTTAATTAAAACCGATTCCGACACATATTGTTACGATTCGAATTTCGCGCTATTAAAAAAAAATCAGTCGTCCTCCCTACAGAATTTTCGCTCGCGTACGTATTATGAGAAACAAATAAATTACAATGTAGTTTTTACGCTAAAACGCGACGCGTTCGGTCATTAAAAAAAAAAATAACGAATATTAAATATTATATTGGCTATTGTCAGGACGCGAAATATATACATATATATACGTATATAAGCTGTTTATACTTAATGTAGACGCTGCGTATAATGAACACTGTAAAATTGTTTTAAATTTTAACGCTTTGTTTTTTTTTTTTTTTGAACATTAAACGAATACGCGCGTTTATAAGCCACTAAATACCGTATAACTTTTCCTCTTTCGCTAAACCACTGTAATATTAAAAATAACGTTGTGTAATTTTACTAACGCACGAATACGATTGGAAATTCGCTTAATCACGACCGAGCTAAATAGTATAAACGCATCGTATCGGAACAACGAATGATTAATAAATAATAATCAATTTTTATTTTAAAACATTTTACTTAGGAATTTTACAAAATGACAAATTTGTTTTAGGCAAAGTATACGCTAAAGTCGATTTATTACGCGTTTTACAACGAGGTAATAACGTGAAATAATATATATTATATTAATTAACAGTCACTTATATTTAGACAAAATATAGAATATTAACCGTAGAAAATAACGACATTTACAGGACGATCAAATGAAGTCACTTATGAGTATAAATGGAACTTTCGCTGCCAGCTCATCTGGTGATCAGAACAATTTTTAACTGCGCTATAATATTATAACGTCCTCCGATGACATACAATATTCATTTTATCTGTAAAAAATTGTATCATTATACGTGATAAAATTGTATAGGATAACACCAACCAAAAAAAGTTGTGTCTTTAAAAATAAAACTTATTATATGATTGAAAATCGAATTTTTCTGTGTAACATTCAAAGTGAGAAAAATCAAAGAAAAACGATATTTCAAACGCTTTTGAATTAAGTGCCTAAAAATGTACACGTATATTTTAAAGAAATAATGAAATTTTCGCACGGATATACTGTGAAGTGCGTATTATTCTCTCACAACTACTTTTATTTCATTTTGATTCTTCTTCTTTTTTTTTTTTGCTCTAAACTAGTTTTTTTTCTGTCAATTTCCATAGGCATCGAACACATTTTGGACACCGTATACCCGACTTTCATACCCTCGATTTACATTTATATATATATATATATATATATATACACGCATATACAGCTATAATGTCAACCTCGCATAATATAGCCAACACTTCAAAAGTGTATAAAGAAGGGTCTGCTGTCAGAGCACACAGTATAATTTTCAAAAACTATACATATATTATGTATGAAAATGTCCATTTAAACATTAAAAATAGAATTCTAAACCATAATATAAATAATATATAACTATAATAGTGAATTTGAAGTCATTATTTTATGTTTGTTGTTAAACATAGTTTTTCTAAGTACAAAATTCTAATTATTTATCGTATTATTAAATTTTGACGCTATTTTTTTTTAATTTTAATATTTTAATTATTTTCTCCTTTTTCGTGCTTTTTAAAAATTTTTTTGATTTTATAATAGTTTAATCACTTTTCGTATTTTAAAAATATTTTACACAGACTGCATGTAACTATTAAAATTTTTCACTAACAGCATTTTTATTTTAATTCAAAATAAGAAATAAGTATAAATACCTTTTTATCAATTTTCACAATTTAAACACTTTTTTTTTCTTTTTACTTTTTAGTTTATTTTTCGGGATTTTAAATGCGTTATATAAACGGCTTTATAAACGTTTTTTTTCTTTCCAAAATGCATTAAATATTTTTTTCATGTTCGCGACGGCGTTGGTACTATAAAGGACGGTGAGTCAAAACTGTACAAATTATAATTGATCGAGTATTATTTATTACAACATCACCCTCTTTATTTGCGTTATTTTTCTTTCTTAATAATATTTATTTTCCAAAAAAAAAAAAGGGAAATACACAAAGGATATTTTATTTCATAATATTATAATCAAAACAAATGGTTTTCATATACAGGTACGTTACGTACAATATTAAATTTACATTATTTCGACTTGGCGAATATCGTTTTCCTTAAAAAATCAATAATCCACGGCGAAGAATGATTAAATAGATACTTTTAGTTATTTAAAGGCTTCTTCATTAATCATATTTTATGCATTACGGAAACACATGTTATCAGCACTCCGGTCCAAGATGTCAAGGGCAAATTATGTGTTACGAAACGATCGGTTTTTCTTGTTTCCTTTTTTTTTTTTATTCTGGTCGATTTATTTTAAGCAATCACTTAAAAATGAAACAAAATACGTGGTTTGTAGAAAGTTAAAAGTTTGTCATACACGATATATATTTATAGAAGATTTATTATAAATAATAAAAATGACGATATCGTATATATTTATTTATACATGCGATATGTTTTATACGATTTGTTTCTTTTATATCTCTTCGATTATTTTCTAACATTTTTGTCATTTATCATATTATTATTATTATTATTATTATTATTATTATTATTATTATTATTATTATTATTATTATTATTATTATTATTATTATTATTATTATTATTATTATTATTATTATTATTATTGTTATTATTATTTGAGAAGTTTCTCTTTAAACAATAATGTATGTACATATACAGAACTTCCGAATGTATCGATAAGCGTATATATATAAAAGAAAATTAAATATTCTTTACAAATAACTTAATATCTCCGTGTAATCGATTTAATATATATGATAAAAGTACGCAGTATCTTATAGTATAAATCATAATTAATTACGTTCAAAAGTATTCGAAAGATATTTAAATCAAAATTCTATAAAGAATTCGATTAAGGCAAATAATGTTAAATAAATAATTGCAGTATTCAAACAAAGAACGCAACATTTATTATTATAATCGCACTATTTACGACGTTATAATTGAAAAGTTACAAACAACGTATAGAATTATATAATTATTTATTACGTTTATCATAATATTCACATTATAAGCACAGACAAAATGTTAATATTATTGTCAAATTTACAATCAAAAAAACATGAAAAACCATTCAAAATAACATTTAAATTATATATAAGTTGTTATTATTGTGTTTTAATTTTTAATACTATTATTTATTTGTGTAAACTCGATTACCGTGACGTCTTGAATTGCATAAAGTACATAATTTTTTTCCACAAATTGCACCATATTTTTGTAACAACCTCCCTGTGATTTTTTGCCACAGTCGTACATAATATAGGTACTAAATTTTCGCGCAAAATAAATGACAATATTATCTATACAAAATAATAAAACTGTTTTTTAAATATCTTTAAATTTCAGAAAGTCATGAGAAAATTGGTAAAAATAATATTTTTAAAACGCTCATAATATATATATAAATATTTTTTTTTTAATAATAGCCGTGTAATAGGTAATATCGTAATTTTGCAGTATACGTTTAGTGTCTGGAGTATGACTTTCACAGAGTTCTTTCCCACGTGAAGCAATTATTATTTTTAAAGTCTATAATAATGGGACTGGAAACGAGTATTACCTCTTGCACACACTGAATCATTATAATAAAATAAACGTTTCTTACTTCCAGTGGCGTACATTCAAATTTGTTCTGGGGGGTTTAAAAAAAATAACCAACACTAAAACCATCCCTTTAAACGGCGCATGAAGGAATTTATGAGTAGGAGCCGATAGTGCACACAATACCTGTGCACCGTTGTAGAGTGTAAAAATTAAAACATGTTATTACGCGCAACGGGCCTTATAATAATATCACAATTTTTTTTTTTTGGTCCTGGGGGTTTGAACCCGAAAACCCCCCCGTATGTACGCCACTGCTTACTTCCAACGTATACCGATCGACGTATAGCAGTGCGATGCGATAAAGGTTTTGAATTCGTCGTGAAGTTCACTATCCAATGACTTTCCCGCTCTTTTTTATCTTCAAAAATTTGTAATTAGCAATTTTTTTTTTTAATTTTAAATTTGTTCAAGTGATTTTTTTTAAGGATTTATGAAGAAAAAAAATTATACATTTATGGGAAAGTCATTCTACAGTGAAATTCACGACGGATTCAAACCCGTTTTCAGAATCATCACTATAGGTGCCTACGTTGGAAGTACGAAACGTTCGTTTTACCATGATTCGTGTGTGCAAGACAAATACTCGCTTGCGCAGCATTTAAGACGTTCGCGATTTTTACTCGTCTGGCCGAGTCCTAAATCCTTTGAAACTATACAAACGTCACGCGTTGCAGCCAATAATAAGCCGTTCCGTGCGGGCCGTTACAGAATAATGGGAAGACGATTGACGACGGACGACGACCGCGGTCTGCAGAACGCGTCTGCGGTGCCGGCGGCGGTCGCGGTCGGCGGACCGCGGGAAACCGGCGGCGGACCGCGGGAAACCGGCGGCGGACCGCGGGAAACCGGCGGCGAACGTTCGGACCGGCTGCTGCGCGACCGAGTGTTGGAGATCGTGACGGAGACGTTGTGGCGACGGGTTTTGGACGAGACGAGCGCGGCTACGACGGCGGCGGCGGCGGCGGCGGCGGACAGCGACGCGCAACGACGACGGCCGCCGCCGAGACGACAGACGACGGCGACCGCGCGGTCCGGATCGCTGCGACACGATCGGATCGAATCCGCGTTGGTCGTGTCGTCGATATTGCCGGCCAACAGGCCCGTCGCGTTCAAATGCCATTCGCGCGTCCAGCCGGTGTGCCGCCAGCAAAACGCCGCGGACGACGGCCAAAACAAAAGGTATATGAAATTTCATCCCGTGCGGTCGTTTCACGTGAAACGATTCTGTAAGGACCGGGTCCTGCCTGATGCTCATACGTCCTATAAAGAGATCCATTTCCTTCGAAAAAAAAAAAATGATAAAAAAATGTTTTCAACTTGATAACCAATATCCGTAACGGCGAGCGTAGTCGAGAAGAACCTATTTGGTTTTATACAACGGTGTCCGTTCCTCCTACTACACCCCCCCCCACCCTCTTACCGAGAAGGAGTGATCCGATCGGTACACGCTTTTAGCAAAAAATTTTAAAAATCCGTTATCGAATTTCGTCTGTTATTCGGTACTGTATAGAGATTTCGTTTTTCCATTTTTCCCAATAATCACGGCGGGAAAAAATACATAAAAACGGTAAAAAACAAGTGTTTTCGAATTCGCCTACCTTTTTTTTACTTCTCGTTTTCAATTGAAAATAACATTGTCGTGTTTAAAAAATACATATATTATATGTATTTTAACGGCATTGTCCGCGTACTTTAGTCGCGAACCACACGTCGTTCACGCTTGACCGCCGTGACTACACTGATCGGTCCGATGGTTTCGGACCGCTATTTATATGCGCCTTTCTGCCACGCCCTCTATGTTGTGCCGCAGCGCGCTATCTGGTGACTACTTTCTTTTCCCTTTTTTATTACGGTCGGCTGACGCGCTATGTCGGTATATGCGGGTGTTTAGTATGACGCTGACCGTGCGACCGGTCGTACGCGCGTACGCAATCGTTATTATTTATTTATTTTTATTATTATTTCGCTTATTTCAATGAAATGAAATGAACGTAAGGATTCATCTTTCCTCGTCGTACACTCGTTTACACTGTACACGACCTACTGAGTTTGTCGTGAGCTGTGCACTAAACGCTCGACCACGCCCGATGATCAGCGCGTACCGTACGCGCTGATCGTCGGTCGACCACTAATTCCAGCCTTATACATGATGTTCAAAGGAGGGGGGCGAAAATGGAGCATAACCATAACATAATACTTGACCCACTTACAAGTCATTGCTGTTAAGTCAGAGATATACTAAATTTAAAAATATCGAATTCCATGGGATAATAGCCACTGTTTAAAGCCTTGTTTTTTTTAAACGTTTTATACTTTTTTTAATATTAAGCTCTGTAACAAACTATCCACTTCCTTAACAATAATTTATACAAATACATATTCGCAATTTATTCCACTAATCAAATCAATTAGTGGAAATATAATCCCATTAATTATTATTATAATATAGTAATTGAAATTATTATACAATTATTAAAAATTCTATAATACTTATAATATTGTCAATAAATACGCACTGGACTTCCAACTGCGGTCGTCTCGCGACGGACATGTTTTTTTCCATGGGGATATATATTTTTTAAATTTTAATATATTCACACTTGGTTTAATTTTAATAACTTTACATTATCTTCTATACGTATAGAGAGAAAAAAAAATGTTATACATAATATTAAAAAATAAAAGTAATGATTCGCAGATATATATACTCGTATATATATATATATATATATATATATATATATATATAAATATAATATATATATACATACATACTCGTATATTTTTTTACAGCGTTTTAAATTAAAAAATAAATCCATTTCATCGAGGTGCTGCACTGCTGCGAAGTAAATCGTTTTACTACCTCTTCGGGATCAACGTCAATTTTTTTTTTTATTTCGAATGGGAAAACGAGTTAACCGTTTATCTCAAACGTTTACCGCTTAATATTAGAGATATTTAACTCGTAATATTTATAATACGACAGTAAAATAAAAAAAAAAAAAAACGATTTCGTTAAAGACTTTTTTTTTACCGCGTGAAAAGAAGAAATAAACGCTGGTGGCAATAAAATATACTATTAAGTATTAAACGGCAAAGTACTTTTTTTTTCTTTTCTATATTATATTTGTAAGAAAAAAAATTCTCTTTATTTCTAAACTATTTTTAACTATGTAAACTAATATAAATTATACACAACCGTGTTTTTTCCCCTGTAATAAATGATGATGACACAATCGACCTGCGCGACACGATTAAATCGAAACATTATCGTACTTAATGTTTGTTAAACTCGTTTTGCTGAGAGAATTTCATTTAGAAGTACGCGCCGCTCCATAACAACTGTTTCTTATATATAATATTATTATACCGTCATCTTGAACTGTAATGTATTCCCGTTTGAATTACGACAATATAATATATACAGACCGAAGTATAAATCTATTTAATACCGTTTAAAATGTTTTTGCCCGGTGTATAAAGTTTAGAGAGTTCCTTTTTTTTTCCACATAATTTTCTCGAAAACTACAGCGAGTTCTCCCCAAAATAACCACTTTAACATCACTATCTGTCTCCTGCGCACTCCCGTTAGTCGAAGGGACGTAACTTTTGGATCACTTTTTGATGGATACTCGTACGAGACGTATAAGGTTACCTCGTTACTCCGCTTGGTACATAAAAACGTTTTTTTTCAATTTTTTTTTTTAAGTAAACCCGATTGAACTATAAATTAATCCCCGCAATAACGTATAGGAACATTTTTTTGTTTTTAAGGTAATAAGAATGCTGCGAGTTCTAAAAAAATTAAAATGTTTCCTTAAACATAAAAATATTTCTTTTCTAAAACGTTTATATCCTTAAATCTCCATGAATATTCCTACTTATCGACGTATTGTATTTCTTTTTTATCTTTCAATAGCACGAGACGTAGTAAAAATCCGTGGTCAAAGAGCAGCGTCGACGTTTTACCACCTATAGAAACTCATCAAAAGGTAAGTTTTTTTTGTACAAAATAGTCCCAAAACAAGTCTGCTAAAAACGAATTTTTAATGTGTAATATAAACTCGAAATAGTAAATATTGGCTCTTTGATAAAAAAAAAAACGAATTTATATAATTCGACAAAATCGTATTTTACCTTAAAAACGTATTGAACGCACATACAGGATATAATATGATCTACAGATTATCGAAATATGCTCCAAAAATAATAAAAACAAAAACGTTGGCAAAAATAAGTGTAACCTCTTTGATCCAGAAAGCGACAATACTCTTTTTCTTTGACCTGAAAAATCAAACGAATATACTTTCGATATTTTTATTAAAACGAACATTATACTATTTTAACGATAATAATTTAAATATTTATAAGCATTCCCCCCACCCCTCCTGATCACAATTAGACGAGGAATTTCATATCCGTAAATTTTAAAATGTATATCGTGCACTTAGTCTGTTGGCCAATACTGTCCTACTGGGAAATATATCGCGACAACTCCTAATGCCTGCTGGTATCGTGCGGACATCTTCGTCACCTTATAAAATTAAAACCTCGAGTGGGATGATCAGAAATAGTTATGAACGACTATAGAGGCGGTCGATGAGATGGAGTCGGACGAGTGGGCTTGAAAACGGAACGGATGAAATATTTTTCGTAATAATTTAACTATGGCCCGACAGTTAAACTCGCGGCGGACAGTTAAACAATTTCTAATTTTAGATCTTCGCGTGACGATTCCGTAACATACGAGACACGCATAAAATAGTATATACGTTTGGTAGGTACTATACGCGAGGCCGAAGCAATCGGATCAAATCGAGAGAGTGATGGACGCTCGTGAATTTCATTTGCAGGATCTCTGAGTCGGTTTGACGACGGCCCAACATTATATATTTTCATATTAATATCCAAAACACCGAGGCGAGCGTTCGAATTCGAAATAAATTTTGGTAATTTATATAGAGGTACGTGTAGTAGTATAGTAGAAGACTCGATGGCATCTTTTTTTTTTTTGTAATGTGAACAATAGGTGTGTGTATAAATCGTGTTTTTCCAAAAATTCCTTTTTATTTCTCCGCCCAAACGATCAGGTGATTTTCCTGGTCACCGGACACGTTCGCACGGTATATCCTTGATCGTAAATTTAATCCGGGGCCCTAAGCTTAGACGGTTACAATTCAATAAGACAATACAATATAAAACGATCATTAATTGAATGTTTCCCAAACGCATTCACACTCGGTAATAAACACAAGTGTTTTGGTACATAAAAAGCGGTTGAATTTTTACGAAATATTAATAGAATTAAAAAAGAATATAATCGAACGCATGTATAAAAACCGAAAAACCGCAGGAACATGACGTGTGAACAAATTGCAGTTCGATGATATCGTCAAATAAAAGGCACCGAAGTTTATGCGACTGGACGCGTAGAATATTGTCAAATCTACGAGTCCTTTTTGGGCAATTGTTCTCTTCAAATTCTAAAACGATTATTCACCCGAGCAATTCGTTACCATCGTAAGAACGTAAACGCGAAATCTGTATAATATATTCAACAGTCGAGAAAGTACCTTCGGTTTTTGTCGTTGACAATTTATTATTACCGCGTAGTAACTCGTTCGGTGTTTCCGATGCTGATTACATAATAAACTCTATGAAAACAAATATTCCGGTCACGTCATTATGATAATGTTATAATAGCATCGAAATTTCCACGGGGCTTCTAAGTATCGGTGCTTATTTTGCAGCTAATTTACGTGTAGGCCCCGATTGAACAGGATTTTCAATTTGCCTCCTAACCGTCGGAATTATATTAACTATTATACAATGCGGTGTAAAGTGTAGGATGTATAAATAAAACACACGCGTTTGTTGATTTTCTATTCCAAACTCTGCGCGTCAGTAGGTATACACGTCGTTATAATGACTCGTCAGATTCGTATAATATAAAAAATAAGCAAATAACAACATAGGTACCTACGTACGTATACTGCAATCGTTATAAACACTCGATTTAAACCACAGTCGTTTTTTTATTATGTCGTAATACTTATACACGTCTTATAACAGAGGCACGCATAACAGGTGCCATGAGTATTATTATCCCAACGAGACCATCATCGTCGTCGTCGTCGTCGTCGTCGTTATCGTCGTTTTATTTTAGACGCGCTGCGCGTTAAGGCAATTGTTTCGAAAACGATTAAATAACGAAGGCGCTCACGGACGTCTATTGCCGTATATACACGCAAGTTTACTGACAAATCGACAAATGGTCAGTTTTTATTTTCATTTTTTTTCACCTCCACCTATCATACGAATTTATTATACGAGCTGAGTGAACTTGAAGTACGCGGATTATGGTTGGGGGTTATAGTATCCATTACAATATAATTGTTACGCGATACCTGTGTCACGCGTATAAATAATACCTACAATTTTAAAACGAACGAAAAACGTTTTTTTTTTTTTTGGAACGTTAAGAGCACTCGTTAGACGTTAGAACCGAAGTCGATATAGTCTCAGTATGGTTTTATATATTGTGAGCACGGTGATCGAGAAACTCGGTTTCAGTATTTTTATATTACCAAAATTTTATTCGTTTTTGCCAGTGTTTGGATTCTGTCGCAATACTTGAAATATTTAACACTATACTCATGATGTTATACGGTGTGTTTTTTCTATTTTTTTATTTTATACTTGCAGGAAGCCGCGGACAAAACGACAAAACGATGGTTTTCGGCCATCTGCAATACGCCCGGTAGAAATCACACGTTACCCAGACCGGTGACATCGGTTGCCGCTCGCGTCAACACAGCGGTAAACAACAGCCGTCCGTAAATTCAAATAGACATAAATAATATTATAATTATTATAACGAATGGGTTTATATGCGGACAAAAGCCGAAATCGGACAGACCTCGAAAAATGTGTCCTCGTCCATATAATAAATCAGATCAAAAACATTAATTAATACGAAATTAATGATTTACAAAACTGTTGAAAATTCGTAAATATTAAAAGTAAAACGTACGAGACTTTAATGCGTATTTGATGGGCTTTTTTTTTTTTAACGAAATCTTCAGTCGGTTAATTGTTTAAATTAAAATTGTTCGTTACATACGTCATTTTCGATTAAAATCGCAGCAAGATCGTCTGATCTCCATTTTTTTTTTTTTTTCATTTTAGGACTTCAATATGATTTGTTGTTATCTCTTTGACTCGGAAAAGCTTCTATGCCCCCAGACGCAACTGATACGATCGTATCGTTACATAAGGCTATATTATTTCGTTTGGAGTAAATATAGCTGTTATCGTTATTTTTACATTTTATAACGAACTGCTGCAGTTATACTCCTTCTAACGGGGTACCGCACCAAATGTACACCAACAATTCGGAAATAAAGAATAATCCTTCTCCTTTACCTTATAACGCGTCGTTATCTGTCTGTGTTGACATTTTCTGGAAGTATATATTTCCATACGACTATTCGTCTTTAAACACATTTTGGCTATTTCGTCGCCATCCGATATTTTATTTAATTCGGGTGCCCGGTAAATTCTTTTGCTACCACGTCGAATACTGATGACATTATATAACATTTTCATTAAAATGTAATTTTACTTAATTTACCACGAGTTTAAATGATTGATTTAACAATAATGTCTCCCTCATCTCGCCACCGCAGTAAACACATTTTTTTTTTTTGTAAAACGTGACACGAGTGTTCGAGAATTTTCACATACAGCGTTTTCCGATTCACCGTATAATTTTGTGTAATTTGGTAAACTTTATGTGACGCGTTTTTCAATTTCGCCAGTAATTTTCTTAAACAAAACACGAAAAACTAGCCGAAAATTGTATAAAAAAAAAAAAGAGCCTGTTAAATTTTCGAGGTATGTTCGATTTTCACAAAAACTAATTTCGTTTTTTTTTTTTTTGTAAAATTCCGAGAATAATAGTAACACGAAAAAAAACATATTCTCGAAACGTTTCGATCAATTTTTTCGTTAAATATATAGAATTTTAAAAATGTTAACGATTTCGGCCTTTTTTCTTTTTAATATTTGAAAATTAATAAAATTTCATGTTTTAGGACCGAAAGCCTGTAAATTCAAAGTCAACGTTGTTTTCATAATATAACGTTGATTTTAATAACTGTTTTAGAGCATCGTCTGAAAAGACAATACATATTATTTTGGTCTCGAAATTCTACTAAAAAACAATATTTCCCGAAATTCGAGTGTTTCTTATAATATTGTATATACGTAATTACTTTTTTTGAAAAATATTATTTACTCATAACAAGATTCGGCAAAATACTCGAGTTTACAAGCAATACGCTGCAGATTTACCAAAAGATGACGTTGACGATATATTATTATATATAATGCATCTTTTTTTGCGCGCGCGCGCTCTTTGAGTTGGTATAAAAAAAACGTTAAGTACCTAATACGATATTATTAATTTGTCAAGCTTTTTTATTTATTTGTACGTATAGCTAATATTAAAAAAATAATAATAATAATACTGTATAATATTGAGTAAAACGATATTTGTTTTGTGATTTTCGCGCGCAGATCGACGTGCGTTTCGACATATCGATCGACGGCAAGAGCGTTGTTAGCAGCAGTAGCTGGAGGAGAAAATGACGACGAGGAAGGCGCTGCGGGGATTCGTCGTCGTGCCGCAACAGATGAAAAAACGCGAATGCCATCATATTATTTATTTTTCTATTTTCAGCAATAATAATGAGACAACGTTAAAAATGATAGCGATAATGTTTGTGGACATCGCTATTATATAAGTGTATGCGCGCATTACTAAAAAAGTTTCGGAGTTCTGTTATATGAATTTGAAAGCAATGCGCGGATAAATCGCATTGCGTTCTGCAATAAAACGATTCTTGAGCGGATGAGCTTCGGTGTAATATTATTTATTATTATTTATTATTATTATTATTATTATTATTATTATTATTATTATTATTATTATTATTATTATTATTATTATTATTATTATTATTATTATTATTATTATTATTATTATTATTAATAAATACGTAAAATATATATATATATATATTTATATCAAATAAATAATATCAAAATAATACGCGCTTTGTCGGAAAATGGTGAAAAAAAAAAAGAATTTTGTGACTTGGGCTTTTCAAGCGGTTTCCATAAAATATATAGTCAAAGTAATAACTTATATAAGACCTATGTCGTATATAAAATGTTCGGCTCTTAAAACCAAAAATTACACTTTTTATCACTTAAATAGCAATTAAATAACTAAAAAATTTTTTTCTTTCTTTTTTGTGCCGCGTTTAAAAATTATTACAGAGAAAATAGTTTTCCTTCCCCTATCTTTTTCGATGAGTATTGTTTTGAATTACTGATAAAATCGAAATGAAATACATTATAACTTCTGATTTCGATGCCCAGAAAAAAATTCTTCGCATATAATAGTTTCTGCAGTTAAATAATCGCAAAATTGTACTATTTTATCATTATATCTGCCATCAATTACAAAACAGCGAGCCTTCGACTTCATCTTGTTCATCAGAACGGAAGACCTAAAAGTGTCCTTCGTCGCCGCGTCTCTTTCAATACATACAATTTTCGAGGTAGATTAAAAATTTTGTAATTTTCTAAACCACGCTTGCCCGAAATGGAAATCACTGCAACCCCGCCGAATGATACTGCAGGTCGGCCATATAACCGTAATCTCGGTTTATCGTATTGCAGGTGTATAAAAATTGTTTTTGTAGTAAATTTGTGTTAATGTAAATAAAAAACAATAGTTTTCAAAAAAAATTATAATTCGTATTTCACACCTATTATTTTCGGCTTCAGAACCATTTCGTTGAGTGCATCCTCGAGATGCGTATCGGCGGCACATTAATTTGAATCGCCAGCATATAGAACTCATAGATTTAACGCGATTATATAATGAACATAACTACATTCATATAGTTGATACTATATATAAGGCTCGTATTCGCCGTCTGTTATCGACACGCAAAGGCGGTCTCCGTTTTTTAACCAAATTTTTTTTTTACAGTATAAGATAATTTTGTTCGTCTGATTGATCAGAAGAAACACGTGTTTCAAAATTCCATACCGCTTATATATAAAGAAAAAAAAAAAAAAAAGGCCAAGAGACGAATTACCCGACTTCGCCCGTGAACAATTTTGCCCGGTATAAGAGGTGTAAAACGTAGGTATAATATTACCGAAATTTAATAATATTACGTTTTACACTTCTCATACCTACTATATAATATAGCTGTACAAATCGGCGTTGCCCGGGTTAGATCGTTCCGTTTTAAATATATGTTTTTAATCTTTAGAAGCTATAATATAATCTCGTCGTTATCTATATATTATGCAACTCGGTTTAAGAGTATACTATGGGCGGCGGACGAAAATTGGTTGGTGTTCGCGCAGGCGAGGTTCTATCCGCGGCATTCTGATTGTCGGAAACCGTCGTGAGCCGACTGCTGCCGACCGCAACAGCCAATGACAGAGCAGCTATTACCCGCCTGGGGGAGAGGCAACAGCCAATGACACAGCAACTGTTAGCCGCCTGGCAGCGTTAGCATCGCTCCGGTATTCATTCAACGCGCACGTTCCGGTATATTATGTACTCACCTTAAACCGAACAGCGTATATAGTTGTATAGGTAGGTATCTAATTTGTGGTGTTTTTCTCGTACAACCAAGTTCCTTACAAATTTCAAACCCCTATTCAACCCGTTTACGAGTGGAGTTATCAAAAATCCTTTCTATTAACGGTCGCCTAACTACGTCGTAACAGCTCATACAATATCTGTGCGCCAAATTTCAGCCCGATCCGTCCGGAGCTGTGCGTCGATCAGATCATCTGCAGTCAGTGTCTTAAATCCGCGTTGTTTCGTCGCAGACCGTATAAAAAAAAAAAAAAACAACAATTTTTTCTCCCGCAATTCACGTTTTTAGACTTTTATGGGGGAGGAGGAAAGAAGCGATTTCGCCTGCAGCACGGGCAAACACTGCCGCGTTGTTTTCTTTTTTCCAATCGTGAAATATTCGACGGATATTTCAATAATACTATATATTATACCTATATGCGCGCACGTTTTACGTATAATATGTTCGTACTTTTTTACACGCGTTTCCCCGCCGCGGTCGTACCTAACGCGCATACGTTAATTTTATTATTTTTTATTTTTACTTTGGCGCGCGTGTAAGGTCAGCCGCGACCGAAGGTGAGTCGGTTTGGCGTCGCGCGCACACGCGCGCGCTCGTTGCTTTGCTCTCGCGTCCAGAAACGGCGACGACAGTCGGGACGACGGACGAGATCTGCGCGGTTCGTATATATTACGCGCACCACGCACACACATTTCGCCGTATGTAAATATCACGTATAATATTAGCACAGATCAGATGAATAATAATAATAATAATAATAAATTATTCATCTAATCTGTGATATTAGTATTGGTCCGGTGGTCGGTGGAAAAAAAAAACGAGCGCGTTTTAACTATACGGTCGTCGGCGCGTGATATCCGTAGCACGACCACAAATAACGGGATTATTATTTATTTGTCTTCGTTGTTCTCCGGCTACCCTGCAGCAGTGGGTGGTCCGCGTCCGCGCCGCCATGTCGTCCCGAGCGGACGAGCCGAACGCAGCAAAGTAAAGTATTATTTACAACATAACGCGCACGGTGCTGGAATCCGGCTCCCCCCTCCCCCGAAACGCGGCGGATCATGGTGTACGACGGTTTCTCGAGGCTGTCGTCCGACATGAACGATTACAAGTATTCGAAAACGGCGTCGATGCTCGGCAAACTCGTGCACGTGATACGGATTTTCGGCGTGTTCACGGCCATCGGTAATACGATTTTATTATTACGCGTATAGAGAAATTAATTTTACAATATATATTAGGCGTTTAACGAAAACCCAGAGCCCAACTTAGGGGGGCTAGGGGGGCTGCAGCCCCGGGCCCCGATATTAATTAATGTCGATAATTATTAGTGGCACTGTGAAATGTTAAACGGACTACACACACGATTTGGTCGGCCCGACAGTCGGGTTGGTTGTATTATCAGGTCGTGTGTATAGATGTGTCGTATATGTAAGACTATTATAGTAGGTACAATTTATTTATAATCTTAAAAAAAAAAAAAATTAAATATAAAAAATCAATATAGCAAAAAAACTGAATTTATAATTTAAGGGCCCCATCAAAAAATTAGACCCGGGCCCCAAAATTCCCAAGTCGGGCTCTGCGAAAACCGAAAGCGAATTACATATATATATATATATATATATATATGTGTGTGTGTGTGTGTGTGTGTGTGTGTGTGTATAGTGTATAGCAGTGGCGTGCCGAAGAGACATTTTTAAGGCAGTTGCCTCACGGTAATTTTTTGGGTGGGTGGGTGGGTGGGTAGGTAGGTTCAGTGGTATATATAAAACATATAGATTATGTATATTATACACAATTTATATACATAATTTATATTATATATATATATATATATATGTGGGTAGGTAGTCAAATTATCTAGTTTGCCTCGGGTTTGAAAAATGTTCTGCGCGCCACTGGTGTATATATAGTGTTTTCCACGAGAATAGAAACACGCGTTATGGTCTGCAGGGGCGTCATTTGCATGGATGAGAGGGTGTGCGGTTGAACCGCTGTACGTAATATATGTAACCAATTGGCCCGTTTTTGATGTATAATGCGGTATATACGTATACTTGATGTTGAAAAAGAAGACATTTTTTTTTTTATGTCGATTTAGCGAATAGGCTGTAGGCGTATTTGTTATATACTTTTAAAAATCTCCGGTATACGCTTATTAAAAATATTAATTTTTTTTTTTTTCTTTAGAGCTTTTTATATTCTTGTACAAAAGTTTTAAATATAAATGTAAATACTGTGTGTGTGTGTGTGTGTGTGTGTGCGTGTTTTTTTTTGTATTTGTCATCTTCGAGCTTTTTATGCGTTATACTTATTGGTTTTCGCGGGTGATTACCCGTGAAAACAATTGTTATTTATAATGAGCCCGTTTCACCAGCTATTGTTAAATACACTCTTAACACCGTGTTAGTTGACAATTTGTTTGAATTTAACATCTGGTTAAATCGTATACGTTTCGAAAAGACCTCTGAACACCGTTGTCGGTGTCTTAAGATAAGAAATTTTTGTACAATAACAGAATTGTTTTTTTTTTTTTTTTAGTACCTTTAATTCGTAGAAAGTCACGAGATATTTTTTGAAAAAACGATAAAAATCGTACTTTTAAAATTTCCAATACCTTTTTTAAAAAATTAAAAATATTTTTAAAATCGGCCACGTTATTGTATGTATAAATATTGTAATTCATTTTTGTGTAAAAATTCGGTGTCTTAATAGTATGACAGCAGCAATAGCTTTCCGCGCGTAGCAATTATTTTGATGAAAATCATAAGACTCTACACGTCCCCGCTATAAAAGATTTTGTATATATTTTTTTTTTTGTAGTACTAAATTAAAAGAAACGCATATACATATATAATTAGTAAATCAAATAGTATGAATAAATTACTCGTCGAATAACAGGACTCGGTTGTTTTAATTGATATTTACTAGGATTTAAAAAACGAAAAATTACAATAAAAATTCTCCAAACGTCTATTTTTATTTAAAGAGTTCGGCGAGAACTTGTTCACGGGATTTTTTCGCGTTCTTTCCATTAATTGTGTCCAATAAACCATTAAGTGTTCTCTGCGTTAAAAACAATACCCATTTCAAATTAACGTTTTATTTCATAAATGAATACATATTATAACTATACCAGTAAGTGTTTCCGATTTCCTGCAGATTTTCTTTGGTCACATTGATGACGTCTTCATTTTTCTTAAACAGATAATTGGATAAATATAATACGACCTATCGTCCTTTATACGGAGCTGAAACACGGCTCCTGAGAAAAATCGAAAAGCTAAGGACGAGCAGTGTTTGAGAGAAAAGTACTCAGGAAAATTTGTGCGGCATACTTTGATGCTCAGACAAGTAAAACTATATAACGAGATTAAAAAAAAGAAAAAAATTGACATGCCCGGATGAAGCTGGTGATAAAAGTAACTGAGGAAGATACGGTAGGGAGAAGACCTCGAATTTAAAAAAAGTTAAGGTGGGAAGACTGCGTAAAAAGAGATGCAAAGCTAGTGGAACCAAATAGTCAATGGAGGGAAATAGCAGAGACAGATGACAGCATATGGTCTTAGTTGACCGAAACCACAGAAGAAAAAGAAGATGATTGGAGTAATACTTGTTTGTCGTCAACTATATAATATGGTGTGCAGAGTAGTGTCGACACTGCAGTAGCGTTAAACGCGTGTTGATATAAATTGACACAATAATATTTTTTTAATCGGTCTTCTGGGGAAGTTTTACTCCGAAATCCTCTCCACCACCCGTAAATATTACCACTGTACGTACACGAAATAACTTAATACGTATAATTTCACACCCCAAGAATACGAACGGCATATTTCACCACAAACTAGGACTATGATATACATATGTGGGAGTCTTTGATTTTAATAATATTTAAATTAGGTAACAATTTTTTTTTTTTACCTTATACAATTTACATGAAATATTTCACATTGCTTCGAATTTTCGATAATAGACGCTTTTAGACCGTTAATACAACTTGTTTTTGTACTCAACTCCAGTTGAATAATACACATTTTATAGGTACATATATTTTGCAAAATTTCGAAAATGTAAATAACTAAAAAAAAAAGATCAACATTATTATCTATAGAAAAAACAATGAGAGTATATCTACACAAAATTTCAAGAACTCAAAAGAGTACACAGCTGTAACTCTAATATTGTTATTGACTGCATATATTATGTACAATAAAACTTACTAAACGTTTTTTTCTTTTTCAACTAACTTTTGACTTAACAATAGTTATTACATTTAAATTACGCGTGTATTGACTTCAAGTAAACTATAATCATATGTATTTATCTAATATACTGTTTACAGATCTATGTAAGAAGCTGGGAGGTCTTAGTTAATTTGTTCCCGTAGCATTAATTGATTTTAAACTTTTGAAGTTAAGAAGACAAATATAATTATTTTAATCTAAAGGCGAATACTATATTAAATATACTTTTTTTGACATTCATACTTGACGGCAAATAAACGGATTAATTAACTCGCCCAGAGTTGAATGTGTAATTTTTCGCGAAATTGTCTATAAACTCTTATTTATTTATTTATTTATTTTTATTTTTTTTTAGTGATGTTCGGAGTGGGTGTCGACATCGCGATACACCACTACACTTTTGGAATTTATATCATGTAAGCATGCACACAATAATATCTTACGTATTATAAGCACTTTGTAGTGTTGATACCGAATAAATTTAAATAGGTACTTTTATTTATGTATTTTTCGAAATATTTAAGAATAGTATAATTTTTATATATTCTTGAAAGACTAAATGAAACGACTGTCGAGTGGCAAAAAATATATATCATCGACAGTATGGTAGAAAAACATTGTCAAAAATATCCCACGTATAGTTTAAAAACAAAATTATCACAGATTTTTCTTTGCTATGAAAAACAAAATACTATACGAATTCATTTTAGCTGATAAAACAAAAAAACATCGCAGTGAACGGTGTCGGTTTGGTGAAAAAACAACAATTTTTCGTGGTAAATGCCAACTTTTATTTCGGTATTTGATATTTCGAACGCATTTCTCAGAGACATATTTAAAAAAAAAAAAAAACAGTACTTTTTTAATACCTACATTTTATCGGGAAAATATTTTTGTAATATATTTTACTTAAAACGGCTGTAAACATATAAGTTTAAAAAATGGCAGAAAATTGCCTGCAGGCGGTACTTATAACAACTGACAATGAAAATAAATGTTTAAATGCCAGTGCGCCGTATATATATATATATATATATATATATATATATATAAACACGTTGATGTACAGCGAACACATTTTTATTTCTTTTTTTTTTTTTTTTTGGTCGAGATTTAAACCAGATTTATTTATTTATTTTTGACGAGTCTCATGTTATATAGTAGTGTTTTATTAAATAAAAACGAAACGAAATTGTTTGCGAATTAAATTATTTCACTTTTTACATTTTGTACCTGTATGTATAATAAGGCGTAATATACGCGTTTTATTAATCGTATAAATTGTAAACGTTCTATAACTGCGCAGATTTATTATATTTAAATTCTGTTTTTTTTTTTTTACCTGAAAAATGTTTTAATCATACACTTACTAAAATAATTAAACTAGTTTTATGTCACTTAATTTCATGCATGCGCGTAACAAATTTTTTTTTTAAACCTCCCATTTTGATTATGATTGTTTTTTTTCCTAATTTTTTTTTTCTTTTAATGAATTTTAAGTAGTAAAATCAACTTTTTCAATTATAAACTGACCGAATTACAGTCGTTTGGAATTTAAAAATATCGATTGTTTTTAAATTTTAAACCGCTTTAACTTGTGTTTAAGACAGTGATTTATAATAAGACAAAATTACCGAAAAAACGTTTTCCTATCCGAATCCGTTGTCAAAAATTGACCGACATAAGTTTTGTCCGAGACGAAATAATGTTTAATTGGTTTGGTGCGTATGCACATGATTTTTTTTTTTTTTAATGGCAACCTAAATTTATGTCAGTCGATTTTTGACAACAGATTCGGATAGAAAAATTATTTTTTTCTGTCATTTTGTCGTATAAAATTGACCGAGTGTATATAGTCAGAGCCGTTTAAAACAATCGATATTTTCGTATTACAAACGACTGTTTTTAACTTTTAAAAAGTTATTTTCGATAAAGGGAAATCATAATCAAAACGGGACGCAAAAAAATGAAGAAAAATTGTTATCCGCACATGCGAAATTAAATGGTCGTAAAAACAGTCTAATTATTTTAATAATTTCGTATAATTAAGTTAAGCAGCAAAAAAAAAAAAACACAGAATTTAAATATTATAATAATGAATCTGCAACGCACAATTATACAGAGTGCTTCCAATTATAGCGATTACACACTGTACAGGTGTATAAATTACATTGTAAATTATTATTATTACACCGCGGTGTACATCTTTTATAATTATAGACGGTCATCGTCGAATATAAGTGGTATGAGCATTGCGACTATAATGGGCGTTTCATAACAATAAACAAATTTTATTTTTATTTTTCATTTTGAACATCAACGTGCCATTATGTGTGCACACACACTGCGCCGATTTCAACAGAAGGACGTTTCGCGTTAAATATATAAATACGGTTTTGTCGTTTCCTGCATTGAAATTTTAAATAAACGCTCATTCTACAATAATAATATTTTAAAAGCCGTTTTTAACGCGCACTTTTTAAATTGTAAAATATTTAAAATATTATGCATCACTAAATAAAATTACAGTATTTTATAGCGATTCGATTCTCCGAACGGGACGGATTGGTTATTTACTCGCAAGGAAATCGAGACAGAGGTGACGGGGCCAAAGAAAAAACGATTATATATATATAAAGTATAGCCACTGCAGGACTGCAGCCAGAGGATTAATGAGGACGATGCTGATGTTTATATACGAATAGTAAATATAGAAACGTTTATGGATAGAGAGATGAGTGCAGGAGGGCGAAAGTAATAACAGCTGATGACTCTCCATACATATACGTTTGTGTGGGACAATGACAAAGGGAAAGAAGTTATACGTGTGAACTGTACTGAACAATTTTTTTTTCGTACATCTGTATTTTCTGGTAGAAAAAAGTATATATTTTATAGCAAGTTTTTCCGACTTTCCCAGTTATTTTTTTCTATAGCAGTACTTCTTAGCAGTTCTTGTACGTAGGTAAAATCTATACCGATTAAAATCATATGAGTTTACAATAAAAAAATTGTTTTTATATACATAATTACAGAAATAATAATGCAAAAGTTTTTTTTTTTTGGTAAACGTTTACCAGTAGTTCATATTATATGCATTATTATACGCGAAAAAAAATTTAATAATTCGATCGTGTATTCACCGGGTAAATATACGAGTATATACATTATAATATAGAGTATATTTTATTAAAATTGTTCAACAATTACCTTGTTTTTTCTCACATTAAAAAAATTTAAAATGTTAAGTTCTAAGACCGACGAAGACTCTAAACTGTTCAAGGTCTATATAATGATACGCTTTGCTAACAATATCCGTATATGTATATATATTTAAAACATTTCAAAAATCGTTAGTACTTTTTTTATTTTAAATGAAAAAAAAATAATAAAAAAAAAGTACTAACGATTTTTGTATAATAACGTCAACTTTTTGCATAAAATAACGATTCACTTCCTATTTTAAAACTGGCAACACGAGCGATTTCCTTATTATAATACATTATATAAGAACTGAGAATTGAATTACAAGACAACACAATAATTTTCTATGCGTATATATTCCGAAATTCATTAAAATATAATATTAAACTGATTTTTTTTTTTTTATAAGTTTTTAAAACCTAATTTCCTATAATTTAATGATACGAGGCTCTATAAAATCTCTAACACGAGTATAACAGCCGCGACGCGTGAACCGACGACGTCCAAAACATTTTACATGACAAAAAAAACAAACGACTTTTATTACCGAAAATTAATTCGTCGCTTATTATGCCGTTCTCCGCGCGTGCGACACGCTTACCCCCGTAGTAAAATCATCATTATTATTATTATTATTATTATTATTATTATTATTATTATTATTATTATTATTATTATTATTATTATTATTATTATTATTATTATTATTATTATTATTATTATTATTATTATTATTATTATTATTATTATTATTATTATTATTATTATTATTATTATTATTATTATTATTATTATTATTATTATTATTATTATTATTATTATTATTATTATTATTATTATTATTATTATTATTATTATTATTATTATTATTATTATTATTATTATTATTATTATTATTATTATTATTTATTATTATTATTATTATTATTATTATTATTATTATTATTATTATTATTATTATTATTATATTATTATTATTATTATTATTATTATTATTATTATTATTATTATTATTATTATTATTATTATTATTATATTATTATTATTATTATTATTATTATTATTATTATTATTATTATTATTATTATTATTATTATTATTATTATTATTATTATTATTATTATTATTATTATTATTATTATTATTATTATTATTATTATTATTATTATTATTATTATTATTTATTATTATTATTATTATTATTATTATTATTATTATTATTATTATTATTATTATTATTATTATTATTATTATTATTGGAATCAGTGCTATACCCTTCCTAACTATTTGTTATCCTATATAGTTACGCCCGTCGGCCCGTATTATCTAAATAGCTCCAAATATAAATAAAATACAAATTTTGTGACATTATTTATGGAAAAAAAAGTTACATTATTCGAATACAAATATTTTTTTCGCTCTCTCTCTCTCTCTCTATTATGTAATATATTCAAAAGTATATTCTTTACAAGATTGATTTTTTTTTTTTTAAGCTGTATAACAGAATAAATATACGGTGATTTCGTACGTTATACATTATTAGGTACGCGATATACGTTATATTGATGTGAGGCAGGGGCTCGTTTGATTGCTAGCCAAGGGAGGAGGAGGCGATTTTTAAAAAAAAAAATTGTTTTACCATACGCAATATTTGTTTTAATGTTGAAATAATATATATAAATAAGACTAATAAACGTTTACAAAGGCCTAAATAGGGATTGCTCCTTTGCCTGCCCTTAAATCCGCCAATGATGTAAGGCCATTAATCCTACTTAACGACTGCAAAAGCAAAACGTGGTATTTATTTCTCGCGTATAAGTGGAAGAATTAGGTCACTGCGAGCGGCATTTGAAACGCGAAAAGGACGGGGAAAAAAAGTTATTTCGTTTTAAAACCAAAAAAAAGAAAAAAACACCGTTGTATTAATTGAAATGTAATATGTATACGCATTGCCATCACATTATTTATTATTATTATTATTATTATTATTATTATTATTATTATTATTATTATTATTATTATTATTATTATTATTATTATTATTATTATTATTATTATTATTATTATTATTATTATTATTATTATTATTATTATTATTATTATTATTATTATTATTATTATTATTATTATTATTATTATTATTATTATTATTATTATTATTATTATTATTATTATTATTATTATTATTATTATTATTATTATTATTATTATTATTATTATTATTATTATTATTATTATTATTATTATTATTATTATTATTATTATTATTATTATTATTATTATTATTATTATTATTATTATTATTATTATTATTATTATTATTATTATTATTATTATTATTATTATTATTATTATTATTATTATTATTATTATTATTATTATTATTATTATTATTATTATAGAATAATATTTAATCGTTTAAATTATAATCAGTTGCAAGCCCGGATTAAAACCTCCTAGGGCTATCAGCAGGGACCCGTTTGTGTGGCCACCATTAATGGAAAAAAAATTACAGTTTTTTATTTTTAATCCCTGTTCGAACATTACAATATTTTTGCCGTCCTGGCACGTACTGCGTACCATTATAACTTTATAGTAGTTACTGTCGAGAAAAAATATTATTACCGTCGATTGACCACAATATACACGTGTGTATTTCGAAAAAATGTTATCCGAAATCAAAAAAATATATATATTAATATTATATAGCGGTATATGTATATATAATAAAACAAATAAATATATTATCACGAGAAAAATTTATATTTTTTCCGTATTTTTTTACATACAAAAAAAAGAAAAAAAAAAAAGCTCAATATTAATATTATAATTTTAAGCTGGCAACACTATTCCAAACCCGGGCCTGATCAGACACGCATATATTTACAAACATGTCTACGCGAGTATAAAAGAACTCCGCGTTGTTCGGATCTCGAAGCTATTTATAATAATTTTTTTCGCGACTTTTTTTTTTTTATAAAAATAAAATCAAATAAACAACGTCTCGCGCCAATTCGACGATTTCCTCAGTCATAATTTCTTTTCTTTTTTTTCTTCTTCTTCTTCTTCTTCCACGGAGAAAAATGTGAAAAAATTGTATTAGCAATACGCGCAATATTATAATATATACGCGATCATTAGACAAATTTGAAACTAATTTGAATCATATTACTGCTGCAGTTGTGTATTACACAGAAGTATGCAAGTCGCAATATACCTATACGTTTTGATTTCGAATTTTTTTTTTTCGTTTTGCGATACGGATTTTTGTGTTTACGAATTTACGGTATATATAATGTATACTGCGAGTCGTAAATATAGTATTCGAATAAAAGTGTTTAAAATGCATTTTTCACATTGTCTGAATCATTTTTTTAAACATACTCGAGTATACTTTTTAGACGTTCTGAGTGAGACGAATAATGTTTTTACGATAATATTTTTTTTTTCTTAGCTTTTGTATGTATTTTTTTTTTGTACAAAAGAAATGTTCGGTTACAAGCGCTACTTTCCGGTGTATAGTTGCACAAAAAAAAACTACACGAAAATCGCAAAAACCCGGTAAAATTGTCGACTTTTATCCTCTTTTCGCGGACGTGGACGATTTTTGTGTTTAAGATCTGAAAATGTGATACAAGCTCTGATGTCTGATATGACGTATATTTTAACAATATATATATATATATATATATATATATATATTATCGTATCCATTAATTATTATATAATAATAAACTATATACCTACGAGCATCACTCGGAATGGTTTTTCGAATGGGCGTAGGTATATCGATTCCGCCGGTTTAGTATCGCCGTCTGCTGTTTATAACAAATGCACATCTACTCCGCCGCGCCGGTTAAATTATGTTTTAGTTAACTAACAAAAAAGTTTAGCACGTCAATAGTACGAATTTGCACGATCGCCTCCGAAATTCGCAAATCATTATTAAATAATTAAAAAGTTGTGTAAAGATAACATTTAATTGGCTGGAATACCAGACATCTTGTCGACGTGTAAATTCATTTCTATTATCGATATCCGAAAAGCTATGAGCCCATAAATTTAATAAAAAATCCTATTAATATATTACATATTTTGAGTTTTTTTTTTATCACATGTTTATTTTATGTTCCTGTTTTAAACGCATAAATACATGTTTATTTGTTCTATAAACGTATAAGAATTCGAGCCTTTTACCTATAAATATAGTATGTATAGTAGCCGGCCACGGCAGAGTCGATATATACATTTTTTTCGAAACCGGTAATTTTGGCGGAGTCGATAAAACTCCTTTCGAATACGCCATATAATTTATCTTATTTTTTTTTTGTTTTTTCAAAATAATAATTAATTACTCTGAAATGTCTGCTCTGCAGTCTAATACATATAGTACAACTCTTTTTTATAATCGCGGACATTCACAGAGCAACTTATTTAGTGCGGCTCATTATACTTTTTTTATTATGTAGTTACGTAATTTTTTTTTTTTTTTTTTAATGTAAACATTTATCACTCATACCCGTCGGCGTAACTAGGGGAGAGTTAAAGAAGGCCTAACCCCCTAAAAACGTTTTTAAACCCCGTTGAAATTCATACCGAATCCTGTCAAAAATCGGGACATTTCTTTTTATCATAATGTATAATGTATATTTTTTTTTACATTCATTACTGAAAATTGGCTATGCGGCTAAATCGATTCTTATTTTTATCTTTAAATACTCTGGAATCAGTGCTATACCCTACCTAACTATTTGTTATCCTATATAGTTACGCCCGTCGGCCCGTATTATCTAAATAGCTCCAAATATAAATAAAATACAAATTTTGTGACATTATTTATGGAAAAAAAAGTTACATTATTCGAATACAAATATTTTTTTCGCTCTCTCTCTCTCTCTCTATTCGAATGTAATATATTCAAAAGTATATTCTTTACAAGATTGATTTTTTTTTTTTTAAGCTGTATAACAGAATAAATATACGGTGATTTCGTACGTTATACATTATTAGGTACGCGATATACGTTATATTGATGTGAGGCAGGGGCTCGTTTGATTGCTAGCCAAGGGAGGAGGAGGCGATTTTTAAAAAAAAAAATTGTTTTACCATACGCAATATTTGTTTTAATGTTGAAATAATATATATAAATAAGACTAATAAACGTTTACAAAGGCCTAAATATAGGGATTGCTCCCTTTGCCTGCCCTTAAATCCGCCAATGATGTAAGGCCATTAATCCTACTTAACGACTGCAAAAGCAAAACGTGGTATTTATTTCTCGCGTATAAGTGGAAGAATTAGGTCACTGCGAGCGGCATTTGAAACGCGAAAAGGGACGGGGAAAAAAAAGTTATTTCGTTTTAAAAACCAAAAAAAAAAGAGAAAAAAAAACACCGTTGTCGAGAGTTTAATTGAAATGTAATATGTATACGCATTTGCTGCCATCACATTGCGGCGAAATTTATGTAAAATAGGAAAACTCGATCATTAAAATGTGTTTTTTCTTATTATTATTATTATTATTATTATTATTATTATTATTATTATTATTATTATTATTATTATTATTATTATTATTATTATTATTATTATTATTATTATTATTATTATTATTATTATTATTATTATTATTATTATTATTATTTTAAAATTAAATCGTATATTATAAGTATATACGTATATAGGACGTACTTATATACTTATACATACACGATTGCGTATTAAAAAAACAAAAACATCCAATATAATATATTGTGACAAACGACTCGTTTGAACTGCGCGATTTGAGTGTTTTGTCATTTTTTTTTTATACATAAAAAAAATATTTGGATTATAAATATCATCTATTGCTAAAAGAAAACAGGTAATGTAAACGTTTTGAATTGTTTGGTTTAGGTTTTTTTTACGTTTAAAATATACCGTTTCCGTTTAACGCGTTTTTGAAAATTATAACGTAGTTAAAAGCGTTTACTTTTTATACATACAATATTTTGAGAATTCGATTAGGTTTTCTTTAAACGTTATTTTCTCCCAATTATAAAAAAAAAAACGCGAAAAATCTAATATAAAATAATATATTACGTCAAACTGATGTCTATTGTACGGAGAAAATACGATACGATTCGTGAAAATTTAACCTATAACAAATTGTAAATTTAAAAAAATTTACAGTTATACGTATACTAATACTGCTTAAATCATTTATTGTATTTATAAAATACGTTCAAAAGTTTATATATTATATATAGACAGTATTTGTAGGTATGTAGTAATACTCAATTTAGAAGTTGAAATGTATTTAATAATCATTTTAAACAAAATATAAATTATAATCACCGTTCAAAAATAAATAAATAAATCGCAGAACAATAATATTAATAATATTTGTCGTTGTTTTTTTGTTGTTTTCGTTATATGCGTATATTATTATCATAAAACGATTATATATATATATGTTTTTTTTGTTAATGGTACCTATAGATTTCTAAACGTTTTACCAAGTCAAATAATTTTTTTTTACACTTACGAGAGAATTATATATACGTCATTGGAAGATACGAGTATAAGGCATATAATAATAATAATAATAATAATAATAATAATAATAATAATTTTATTTATAAATGCATTTTGTTCTGTTTTTAACGTAATTTTTTTTTTTTTTAACTTTTTCATATTATTTGTAATTTTTCGTCATTTTTATAAATTGACACAACACATGATTTTACAGGTACGCCGATGTAGGCGTACGTTTATCAAATATTATATATAATATTTTATAAATTGTATGGAATAATTCCGAAAAACGAGATTAAATTGACGCATTTACATTTTATATATATATATTTTTTTTAAATTTTTTGATTCAATCTAAATGTATCTGTACGCCATAGGCGTAGCCCCCCAGTCACCAATTTAGCCCCTCCAAAAAGGCAACCTGACTACATTAAAAATGTACGGTATTTTCTACAAAACTTCAATAAAATTTTTAAAAAATATTTTTGTGTAAAAAAAATGTTTTGATAAAAATTAGCCCCCCCCCCTAGTTCAGAGACATAGTTCCGCCTATGCTGTACACATACAATAATTTTTCAATACGTATTTTAAATTATTATAATATCTATATGAAAACTTTTAGGTCATTTTTTACAGTTTTTTAGGTCATTAAAGCATTTTTGGTACTTTGTTAGGTCATTAACATCCCGTCTATAATAATAATTATTACTATTAAAAATTATTGTTTAGACTCGAGGTCAACTATATATGTACGTCTAAATGGACGATTTCATTCTAGCACAATATTATATATTATGTAAGATCCAGCGTATTCTGCACGTACACGCATGAATTCGATATCTCTATATTATATATATATATACAATATTAATCCTGATTTTGAAGGTTTTGTAATGATTTCACTTTTTTTTTCTTTTGTCAGAGAATTCTTATAAATGATTATATATTAACGTTTCTATTTTCAAGTCGAACGAATTTAAGCTCGATTGATTTTCTGCGATGAATACACGCTATATACATTATATATAGTAAGACGATATTATATAATACGAAAAGATTCTGCGTCGGTCCGCTTTCGACATAACTTTTATACACATAATATACTTTTCCGTCTATAAGCGTATTTTTATATAACGACTATTGTATACATGTACTTGTAAAATTCTACTTCGGCCAAAAACAAATTTAATCTGTCATTTTACGTACGTATATATATAACGTCTAAACAGTAATGTTTAAAATAAAATCGATTATTTTATTGCGCTGTAAATATATTGAACTGGTCTGACGCGCGTATGTAACACACGAATATCCATCATATTCCCGCCGCACGTAATAATATTATAATATATTTATTATTAATATTTATTCACGAGCGTTCGGGTCAGCTCGAGTCTCTCTAAACCTATACTAAACGCGAAAACTTTATATATATATAAATCACTATAGTATGGCACATTTTAACTTTTGAGGGATTACAACATCAAAAGGAAACTATAACGGTTTTCGTATTAATATATAATACCATCGTCGTATATACAAAATATATATAATATGTACGTAAAAACACGCGCGACATATTTTCAGGGTGTGGTTACCATATATCGTGTACACTGCATTATAACGACGTTTTTTTTTTTAAATTTCTATTTCGAGTCGTAGTCATATAATAATATTATTACAGTGCAATCGGTTCTTAATAAACTATATGGTCCGCGACATACGCGTGTATGCGCAATGATCAAAAATTATTCGGTATAAATTTGAAAATACGCGAGTATACCCCTAATAAAACTCGACCGAAACCGTATTAGCTACACACTATCCTACTCTATATTATAATATATATATAGATACCGAGTAAAAACTGAATTACACGCACATGCACTTTTGCAATTGATATTCATCGAATAAACGGCCGGCCGACATCGCGTCGGAAGAAGAAGACGCTGCACTCTTATAGAATCGTCTACAAACGATAGGTATACTTTTAAAATATAATTTAATCGTTAGAAAAATTTTAGTATAAAGCACGTACGAATCCAGAATATAAAAGATCAGAGCCGTAGCTAGCTGGGGGGCGAAAAGTGCCTGCGCCACGAACGCAAAATTTAAGAAATTAATGTTATAACAATATAATAATATAATAATATTATTTTCAACGACAATTTATTCGAATTAAAACAAATCTTTATCAAATGAATACTCTAACAGTTCTATGTTGAAACCAAAAGGGCGCGATTTTGAGTTTTGCCCCGGGGCGCAATATTCAGTTACTACGGTCCTGTAAAAGATAAATAATATGAACCTCTTGAAAGTTTTAAAATTCAACTGCCCTCGACAACCCGTTTGTGCGAAAAAGCATTCACACCGCTCTTGCAGTTTACATTGAAAAACAATGTTTCGGAAACAGCATCATATACGGAAAACATCTCTCGATGGCTGTTAGTCGAGCGTATATACTGAGCTCTCGATGTCCAAAAACGGATGTCTAGAATGCGCGCGATGCGTAATAGAATTTGAAAAATAAATTGTAAATAAAACAAATGCACAAACACTAATTTATAAACGTATAAACTATACCGACTAAAATGAGCATATTAATAAATTACTCTTATATTCGTAACGCTATATAAGCAGGGAGCAAATACGGACAGTAAAATTCTACACTATGTTTGACATTTGTTACTGTCTAGAAGAAAACGTGCAAATGAATGCGTAACACAGGGGATAAGTCGATGTAAATCGCTATTCTTTTCTTTAATCTTATAATGATTAATACTGCTGATATCGTTATTAAACGTCAAATTTACCACGAAATATATAAAGCTGTTGTTCACAAAAACGGATTTATATCAGCCCTATACGTTAATAAATATTTTTAACAACTCGAACGTTATAATCATGGAGATCGAAAATTTTCAAATTTTCGTACTTTTCAACAAAAAAAAAAAAACAGTAATTTTTTCAATAAAACAATTTTTTTTTTTTAATTGTTGGTAATACTGTTGCACAGTTTAACAAATAGCAAACTAAAAAGATTCAATAATTTCGTTTAAAAAAAAAAAAAACTCTTAAAAACAGAATATTTCGGCCAGTTTTTTTTTTAAATTTTAACAGTACGACACCATTCTCCGCATTAAATAAATGTTAAATTTTAAGTGTAATAAAAATTGCTCGCGTGGTGTATAGTACGAAAAAGAATATAATATATACGTATTAAAATATTGGTTACGACGCGAGATATTTTGTAAAAAAAAAAAAAGAAAAAAAGAAAAAAAGGTTATTATTCGGAAGAAAATTGGGTAAAAGGTAAAAGTCCGTGGTTTAAAAAATTGTCCGCGGCGTACCTCATCAACAACAAATGTATAAAAACCGCTGTTAAAATACGAATATTAGTTGTTTTCGTAAAAAATAACCGCCTGCAATCTCATCCGGGGTCAAGTATTCTGCAGATCTACGCGGCTATTGCACACAACATTACGTATCGTGTTCTTTTAATAATAATTTATGTATTTTTATAGAAAAGGCGATTTTTTTTTTTTTTTTGTCGTGTTCTTTAATTTTTTTTCTCCTCGCAGGCTAATGTCATTGTTGGTGTTCTTTTTGGAAATCACCTGGGCCATCACGTTGTTCCTGAACGTGTGCTTGAAGTAAGTACTATATAATTACTGTATTATGCATATTATAACGAAACGCGCGGCGTTGATTACTGCCGTCGTCTCAATATTACAATATTATAATTGCATGGAAAACGCGCGTTCGGTTACCAGTTATGGTAAACAATCATAACAACAACAACAACAACTTATTGTCGAAAACACGTCGTTTCGGACGCGTATTCGTGTGCTTATTAAAAAAATACGCACGAAAAAAAAAAAAGTAGGTGTATTATTCAAATAATTATTATCACATTGGCCCTCGACGCACAACTAGGTAAATTACGATTAAAAAAAAAAACTTCTTGGCTCTGCGGCTTATCATTATAAACGGGATGGAGGTGTCCAGAAGTCGTTGACACGAGCGCGCATTATACGAGATCAATCAATCAAGTCAATACAGGACATTCGTTCAATCGCTGTGTTAACTGAACAAAATCAAGTACCTAAAGAAGATTTATCTGTGCGTATGCAAAATCTTGATACACTTTTACGAAAAGTTTACTCAGAACAAGATGTTATTTAGACGCATTAGTTGAACTCGATTGTGTCGATGAATTTTCAAAGGACGCGACTATCGTTGAGTTGGTAGAAAAGACATACTATGATATACAAGCTATTGCGTCTCGCGTATTATCCAGTGCGTGCAAAGCAAATTCCGCGTCAAATGTTGTTCGGGAACCGTCAGTTTGTACGTTACCTAAGATCGATTTACCGAAGTTTGACGGCACACTTCTCAACTGGTGTTCATTCCGCGACACATTCGTCTCTTTGGTACTCGAAACCAAAGTATTGGAAATTTAGAAAATTCCATTATTTATTAACTTGTGTTTCAGGATCTGCTTTGACTATTGTCAAAGCCCTGCCAATTACTGCAGCTAATTTTGATATCGCATGGGGCGCATTAACTGAACGATATGATAATCAGCGTCTACTTGCTACTGCTCATTTGGAAAAGTTGTTTTCTTTTCGTCCAATACATTCCGAGTCACTGTCTTCACTTCTAGCCTTTGTCAGTACTTTTCAAGAGAACATTGCAGCAATCAAGGCCCTTGATGTAGTCGATCTTGCAGGTTTTATGTTGTTTTATTGGTTCTCGTGTTCTTGATCCGGTCACACGTCACTTGTTTGAAAGTAGTGTTTCGCAAGAGTCAATTCCCGTTTGATATACTACTGAAATTTGTACAACAGCGATGTAAGATATTGGAGAATATTAAAGGTTCAGAAAAGACAGATACACGTTATGTCAAACCTAAATCCATTCCAGCTCTCGGTCTGCGTTCACCGTATATACGTCAAATAGTACACCGGTAGTAAGATCACAAACCACTTCAGAATCAAGTCGAGGGGTTAAGAAAGGAAAATGCTCGTACTGCAATCGTGATCATTATATTTATCGATGTCAAGCCTTTAATAAATTGTCTACTGAGAAAAAACGTGAATTTGTTTCATCGAATAAACTTTGTTTTTTTGTATGAGTCCCTCTCACATGGTATCAGATTGTTCATCAAAATCTAGTTGCAAACGTGTGGTGAACGTCATAACACCCTTTTACATCTGAATTTAGAAAAGAAAAATTCCTTGCCTAGCTCATCGTCCAATCTTGTATCGATAATTGGACAACTCGATTCTACTAGTCCACAAACTCAATTCGCAGGTACGATACGTACAGAGTACTGTTCTTTTGGGCACTGCCATCGTTCGTGTGCGAGACAAGAACGGGACGTTCCATTATACTCGTATATTGTTGGATAGTGGGTCGCAAATTCTGCCATTACAACCGATTGTGTTGCTCGGCTGGGTCTCGATCGTCGTAAGTGTCATCAGGAAATCGTAGGATTAGCACAGAGTCCAGTTAATCAAGTTCGGGGTGCAACTTCTTGTTCATTTGTTCCACATCATGCGGCGACTCCAATTGTAACGTGTGAAGATTTAATCATTCTGCCTCGTATAACGTCAGCTATGCCTACTAAACCGTTACCAACGAGTGTGCGACAACAATACCAACATTTAACGTTAGCCGATCCACAATTCGATAAACCCGCTCCAGTAGATATGCTCATAGGTGGTGACGTATTTCCGTACGTTGTTTGTTCAAAAGGTGAGATCATACACACGAAGGTTTTCCATCGGCTAGAGACGTTGCTTGGCTGGGTATTCGTTGGCTCGGTGTACGATTCCGAAGATCGCACACCTCCGTTAACATCTTTATCGGTATCTTTAGCACCTACCGTTGACACTTTATTGCGACAGTTCTGGAGGTGTCGAAGAACCAACTCAGTCTGTTTTCCTACCACAGAGGATCAAATGTGCGAAAAATGGTTTACCGAAACTACATCTCGAGACGAATCCGGAAGGTTTTGTGTGGCATTACCTTTTCGCGATGTCGTTCATACGTCTTCGAGAGGAGTCCTTCGAAGATAATTTATCCACAACGGAGGTAATTTTAATCGTCAGGGCCTCGGTGATTCTCGTAATAGCCGCATTAAAACGGCTATATAATTTAGAATCACGGCTCAGCAAGGACTTAACATTGTATGAAGCTTATCGAAAATTTATGGAGGACTACTTATCACTTGGACACATGAAACGTGCTATCAGTCCAGGAAAGTACTTTATACCCCACCATGCCGTAATGAAACAAGATGGAGATGTTTCCAAAATTCGGGTCGTGTTTGATGCTTCAGCACGTTCCTCTTCGGGTAAATCACTCAACGATATTTTGTGTGTTGTAACTAAGCTACAGACCGATATAAGTGACATCTTGTTAAAGTGCCGTTTGTCGAAATTTATTTTTACAGCGGACATCGCTAAAATGTACCGGCAGATATTGGTTCGTCCAGAAGATTGCGCGTATCAACATATTTTATGGCGACATTCCCTGAACATGAGGTACAAGAATGCGAATTGCTTACCGTCACATATGGGGTGGAGTGCGGCTCCGTATCTAGCTATTAGATGTCTCGGGCATTAGATTCCAACTCCGAACTTTGCTTTCCTGCAGCTAAGGGAATTTTAACCAGCAGCACACGTTGATGATATATAATTGCAGATGCCGATAGCGAAGCAGGACTAGTGCAGGTTCAAGACCACATCATCGGATTGCTTGAGTCACAGGGTGTGTGCTGAAAAAGTGGTATAGCAATAGTCCTCAAGTCTTGAATCGTATTCAGTTGAAGACCACGCTCAGCGCCCATCATTTGATCCAGAAGATATGCCGTCGATTAAGCTACTTGGTCTACATTGGGATCCGTATGTTGATTCCTTTGGCTATCACCGCAATTGTCAAGACACCAAATTGACGAAGCGTGGCGTTCTGTCTTCTATCGCGCGTTTGTTTGACCCTGTCAGAGCTTTTAGGATACTATGCTGTTATGGGCTAAATCGTTTATGCAACAATTATGGCTTGATAAACTTGAATGGGACACTCCATTATCTCCTCATCTGCGTGCTTTTGGGATCAGTTCATTTCTGAACTGCCTGCACTTTCACATATTGTTCTATCCCGCCACATTGACGTTCATATTTACGATATATACAATTACTCGGATTTGCTGATGCTTCACAGGTTGGATACGCAGCCACGTCTTTTCTACGCGTGACATACGTCAATGACAAAATACGCATATATTTTTTAACTTGCAAAACCAAAGTAGCTCCAATGAATTCGTCCAGCAAATCGCATATATTACATTGACTATCCCGCGCCTTGAGCTATGTGCTGCGTCGTTGCTAGCTCAGTTACTACACCGCTTACATACGACTCTGTCATCTTTAGTTAAAATTTCTCGGATTCGCGCTGGACTGACTCATCAATCGTTCTCGCATGGCTCACCGCTGATCAGAAAGTCTTCAAAATTTTTATTACAAACAGAGTCGCAAAGATTCGTGCTCTCGTCCCTACATGCGAATGGTCACATGTTTCCACGTCAGATAACCCGGCTGATCCATCGTCACGGGGACTACTTCCTGATGCAATGGTCACGTGTCATCTTCATTGAATGGTCCGAACTTTATTCACCGAGCGGAGGAAAGAATGGCCTAAGTCAAATTTTAAATCTATCAGTATCGATCAATTACCGGACGTCAAAGTGGTGAAGCAAACTTCTGTGGTATCCAGTAATATTCCTAGTATGGATAATTTTTGTTTAGATTTTCCATTTTACTCGTTTGCAGCGATCTACGGCGTATTCTCTCCGTTTCATATATGCCCGTTTCTTGAACGAACCGTGTCCAAAGGGTCCACTTTCATACAGAGAACTTAATCGTGCGTTGCGGGTTCTTGTACGAATAACACAAAACGTGCTTTTCATTTTTCTTTAGCCAATTGTCAAAACCGGACACCGTTATCACACCGCCGACTGTAGCTCAACTAGCTCCCTTTCTCGATGTCGATGGACTGATCCGGGTTGAGGCCGACTACGACATTCTTCACTAAGTCCAGATGCAAAACATCCTTATTTATTGCCAAAATCTTCTCATCTTACGTTGTTATTAATTCAGAACTATCATTTAACCTTTTACACGCCGGTCCTAAATTAGTTTTATCAATGCTACGTCAAAATTTTGGATTATTTCCGGTCGTGATGCAGTGCGTCGATCTATATTTACCTGTGTCACATGCCACGCGACATAAGGCGCAACATCCGAAACCGATTATGGGCGATTTGCCAGTGTCACGTGTTCAATATCAGCGTCCGTTCTTACACGTCGGAATGGATTATGGAGGTCCGTTTGTGACGTCAAGGAGAACCGCCGACGCAACACCAAAATCGTTAAAGTTTACGTGGCACTCTTTCTTTGTATGGCCATATAAGGCGGTTCATATCGAGATCGTTTCGGATCTGACTTCAGATGCCGTTTTAGCATCACTCGACAGATTCGTAGCTCGGCGAGAATACCGTCTGATTTATTCTCAGATTGTGGCACCAATTATGTAGGCCGCTCGACAATTAAAACGATTATTCCACGATGAGAGGTGCAGAATAAAATGTCCAATCGTGTACCTTGCAACTGGCATTTTCAACCCTCCTGCAGCTCCGCACTTCGGGGGTTTGTGGAGGCAGCCATAAAAGTGTGAAACTTCACTTGAAGCATGTAATTGGTAATCAGGTACTTACTTACGAGGAATTTCTCACTCTAGCTATTCGAATTGAAGGCATTTTAAATACACGACCACTAACGCCATTGTCTTCCGATCCGCATGACTTGAATGCTTTGACACCGGGTCATTTTTTGACGGGCCAACCTTTACACGCTATTCCTGAACCGGAGTTGTTACACATTCCAATTAATCGACTAACACGATGGGAACTCATTAGACGGTGTCATCAAGACTTTTGGAAGCGTTGGACACAGGAATACTTGACCACTCTTCAAGGCCGCCAAAAGTGGTTCAAAAAGACGTAAACATAAAGGTCAATGATTTAGTCATAGAAAGCTCCCAATTGTCCTCCGTCCAAGTGGCGTTTAGGTCGAATAATAGCGGTACACCCAGGTCCTGACCAAATAGTCAGAGTGGTGACCGTTCGCACCCAAGATGGAACTTTAAAACGTCCAATCGTAAAGTTGGTCAAATTGCCGATTGCAGATTAATTTCGATTAACTTGAATTCCTTAAACCTCCTTCTAAGATGTTCATTTGTTATCATATAAATATTAATACTTTCTTCTTTATTACTTATCAAACAAAACTCAAATGCCTTTGTTAATTATATTAGTTATTATCATTATTTGTTATCTACAATACGATTTGTTTGATAAGGTTTTGACCTGTCTGGATGAGAGCCGTTCAATCGTTATTGTTTGGAAGTCTCCCACGTCTTCCTCGTGTGCTTATTAAAAAATACGCACGAAAAAAAAAAAAGTAGGTGTATTATTCAAATAATTATTATCACATTGGCCCTCGACGCACAACTAGGTAAATTACGATTAAAAAAAAAAACTTCTTGGCTCTGCGGCTTATCATTATAATGTGTACTAGCTGCGGCAGCACCGGCTCGCAGTTCTTCCCGCAATCGCACGATGAAAATACGCATGTCCGGTGTGGAGCCAATCTAAACGTGCCAAACGTGTGTATCAGTAACACTGAACGATACTCGCAGGATTATAACGGGATGTCTCGGGCCAACGCCTACGTACAATATAGTTATACCTTCTAGCAGGCATATAGCTGCACCCGAAATTAGAAGACGCGTAACCGCACCGACGTCGAAATAACTGAACAGACAAACGACGAAAAACACCCCGTGTTCGGACATGAAGTCACGCGAACAAGACTTAAATCCCGAAGAAGTTTCATACGCACAGCAAAAGAACTGCATGAATCCCCACAAAAAACCAGACCACTTATAAGGTGACAAGATGAGCTACAACCGGAAGAACCTATCCAGCCTACTAAACAACTTCCGCTGGGCGGAAACTTAGGTAGGTACCTACCATGGCCACTGTGGAAAACCTTAAATATAGACTAAAAGCTGCAGGAGTGGCGAGGACTAAATGTAACTTAGTAAAACGGGGCTTTAGTGAAAAAGACGAAGCTTGTGTTATGCGGAGTACGACAGACCGATGAACACCTTTTGTCATGCACTATACGAATCCAGCGCAATGCACCAGAGAAGATCTGCGATGTTGACAAACACAAAAGCTCTATAGAGGTGGCTATACTCACTGGCTGCAGTACAATATTTAAGACGTTATTATTATACGTGTGATTTTTTTTTTTTACTAGTTTTACCAAATTCGTTACCTAATTAATTTATATTATTATTTAAGACTACTATTGTTGGCATTTTAAAGTCGGACTCGACAAGAAGACGGTGAAATTACTTTCTTTTTTTTTTTTTTTTGTACGAAAACGCCAATTTGTCGCGTATTTAGTCAAATAAAAATTCTCAATAATCCGTAATAATATAATAATATACGTATACAAATATTATTTTTATGTTTATCGCGACGAGCCGAATAGCCGAAATGTGGTAAAAGTCGGGCGGGCAAGGTGAACGAGTGTCGCGGGATTGGAGTGGACGACGTCTGGCAACGCATATTTTTTTAACTCGTTAAAATCGCGGCGTATTTTAACCTAATCAAAACGAATCTGTTTACAATTCACAACACCTCAGGACTCCAACTGTCCTGCTGCAGCGGTCACCTTATAAACACTCCCATTCCCGTACCTCCGACACAACGGAAAAACACTCGGGTTTAGACAAACATAATAATAACACGGAGTAGCCATAAAAAAAAAACTTATTCTAAATAACTTGGAAATACTGCCGCATAGTGCATTAATGGATTTTGACGAAATCGCGTTTTTGCCGTTTTTAAACACGATGTTTCAGTAGTTTTTTTTTTTTTTTTTTGGAGACCGACTGAAGAACTCCTCTCTAAAAAAAAAAACAATACCTACCGCGTGTCTATTATAACACGTATATGCTAGCGTACACAAATTATATAATATTATCGCGTTCGCAGAGACGAATTCAACCCGATATTCGGATGCTGGGAAGTGGTGTTGTGGTTGAGGCTTTGGAAGAAATCGCTGCTGTACACGACGTTCTCGGCCGTGTTCTTCCTGTGGCCCCACGGCCTGTGGCTGTCCAACGTAGCAGGTAAAACGCCAATCATCGGGACGATCGAAAACCGTACCGTTTTTTTAGACCTGAAAGACCACCTACCTACCGTCAGACGGAAACTCAACCGTTACGTATAAATAATTCGAAGCGAATTTCATACGAACTCGAGCGTTATCATAGCTCGTTAATTATCGTATTTTAATACTATTAAAACTAGCGTTTGTTAGTCAAAAATCTACTCCCGCGCGTCCATCCCACGACCAGAAAAAAAAGACCGAAAGTTCAATAAAAAAAAACGTCTTATCACGTCCGAATCGCGAGTTTTATTCGTCGAAACGTGGTTGAATTTTTTTCCCCTTTCGACCTACAGGTCTAAATATACGTGCCATAACACGCTCTAACCGATACGCCCGTACAAAACGTGAACCTATCGTTAGAAAAAGTGCAGTTCCCGTTCTCCTCTCGACCATACCAGCACTCCATACACAAACGATCGTTATTTATGACCGTTTATAATACTTACGTACGAACCGCAGGTTCTCTGTTGCTGTGGTTGTCGTTACTGTACGCGGTGGTCACGTTCAAAGACATGGTGCAGAAACGTTCGGACTTCGTCATCGTGCCCAGAGGACAATCGACGGCGTCCACGTCGTACGACCGGTACGTCCTCAGACATTTTTCCCAAGACTTTACTATTTTGGGGCAAAACTTTCACTTTTAAACCGAACACAGACTTGTATTGTTCTGCGGTCAAACGACTAACTGCAGTCTCTGCAGCCTTTCAGATCCCGTAGAATTTTTGAACGACAAGAATCATTTCCAATATGGTTTCTGTTTTTGCTCATTTCGAGATGGGAAAGGAACAATAATTGTGTGAACAGTGACCGAAAATCTGAGAGGATAGGCACGATAAAAAGCGCCGTGTATATTGTTACGAGGAAAATCGATTCTGAGCGCGCCAGCATAATATTATGTATTATGCTCGGTTAATTATGTGTCAATAATTGTAATAAAAATAAAATTTTATAGCTTAAGATTTAAACGGCAATACTCGTAGTGATTTTGTACAAAATTTTCGAGTTTAAATAACACGCGAAATTAGTCGACAATTGCCTCGCAACGATATTTTTCAGTCCATTCTACGTTTCTATCTCGTTCTGTAATCCCACAATACACTCTATGCACTGTATTACCCTCCGGTGCCAACTGCAAATTGTTAACAAATATAACCACGTGTTCACTATATCGGTTTCGGCATAATGTTTGCGCTTTTTTCCAGGTACGACGACATAACGGATTTGCTTGGAGACACAATTCACGTGTCGCTGTCGGCCGACAACCTGTCAGAACTAGACCAGGACGGAATTCTAGAACTATAACGTTATTATTATGTACAAAACGCGAGAGTATTATTTTTAATACACACACACACACACACACACACACACATATATATATTTAATATAATACAACATATTGTAAATAAACATTTTTATTTAATATTTAGAAACAAATAAAACATCACTCGTTTCGTTACCTACTTAAATATTAAACTCAATATTTTTGTTGGTTTTCTTATTTTCATTGTTGTTACCATTCATTTAACTATACCTAAGTCCTAAAGATACTCTCTTCACAAATCGTATATTTTATACAAAAACACACGACAGTTCTAAACCCCTTAAGCAGTCTATACGTCAACATTTTCTATACGTTTTTTATATTTCATTACAAGTGTGTTTATATATAATTTTATTTATTTATTTACTAAATATACAGATAACAATTAACATATTAAATACAATATACAGACGAAACTGAAAATTAGTTACTAGTTACTAGTTTATAGCGTGCGTTCCACTTAATATATAAACATTTTATTTTATTTTATAGTGCCCATTTAAAAAATTATTCAAATCAATGAAATACTTATCAAATGCAAACAATTTGTAATTTAAACTTTACTAAAACTCTATTCAGGTACATAACAGAAAAAGCATTTTTTTCTTTTCGAAAACTTAATTCTTGATTTTTAAGAGATGAAAAATGTTTTTGAAAATGAATTGTATTTGATATTATATACACGATTCCACACATTTAAACTCGTACATAATAAAACATTTATTTTAGAAATACGTATTGGTAAAAACTGCAATAAACACAGCATCAATGATCATAACTGCCCCACTCAAAAAATACATTCGACAGATTCCTTCTTTAAAAAAATAAGCCAAAAAATATAATAATAATAATAATATATAAAATATATATTATATAAGGTACATAATAGTATAATATATGTATATATAATGTATTCGACAGTAAAGAAGATGAGACGACTCTCTGCGAAAAAAGATTACATAACATGTATAATATAAAATAAATTCATTATGTTTCAAACATTAAGAAATTCCCTGAATTGTCAAAAAAAAAAAAAAAAAAAGAAAGTAACAATTGACCAATAAAAACCTGCAATTTCAGATACGACATTATAATATATCGTTGACCGCTGTTGAATATTTAAAAACACGCATCACCAAGAGACAGTAATATTGACTTACTAACGTCGACTATGTAGGATCGGGAATCTTCAAATATATCAAATCTACACTTACTCTACCAAACGTAGATATAAACGAAAAAGTGATTTGATTTCTATACAAAATACCTTAATTGGAAATATATATCTATCTTTTTTTTTTATGTGAACGAACGTATAAATAATTAATTATTATTAAAATTCACTATATGATGTAGAAAAAAAAATTAGAAAACCTTTACCATAAGAAAATTGTTAAACAATTAAAAAATACATATGTATATAACATTTGTGTATAAAGCACAACGCAAAATACTCGGAATAATGTTCTATATTAAATTTTATAATAATAATAAAATGCTAAACAACAGATACTAAATTATATGATAATTACAATACACAAAACTGCAATAATGTTCAAACGTATCAGAGTATGAAAAAAACAAATTAGTTTAAAAAACAAAAAAATTTTTTTCTTTTTTTACTATTTCAAGTGAATTAGAGCAATTCTATAATGATGCGCTAATTAGATGCTAAATTTCTTTTTTTTGAAAAAGTTTTTTTTCGTCAGAGAGCGTTTTACAGTCGTATCCTGAATGTTAACATCGATATTTATAGATTCTTTACCAGGAGTTATGGAAGTATTAGTTTTATTTACTGGCTGCTTTTTTGAATGTTTTTTCTTTTTTGTCCGTAATCGTTGTAACCTTTTTACTTTTTTTGATTTACCAGATTCGTCGGTTCTTATACTATTGTTACTTAAATCTCTAATGTTTGGAGTTGAAGGCGCTGATGAATACTTTCGTGTAATCGACCGTCTCTCCTCAACATTTGAACTAGAAACAGATTGAGCAAATTCATCATTTTCAGGTTCTGGTGCAGTAGAAATCTAAAACACACGATCAAAAATTTGTTCTTATTATAATTTATTTTTTTATCCTTTAAAAAATATTTTTAAAACTCTTATAGCAAAATTTAAAGAAACACTGCACATTTAAAATTATAAAATTCCTAAAAAAATTCAATAAAATCCGATATGATTAACTATTTTGCTTATCACTAGGTACACATAAATATTTTTTAAATCATCAGTTATGTTTAACTGAAATAAACTCGACTTTTAATTATAAAATACTGGAAAAACTTAAATAAAGGACTTTAAAATTAATTTAAATGTGATACCCTATGGCTAATTGATAATTTGAATATTTTAAATATATAAAAAATTCTTAAACAAAATTCAAATTCATTAAATCATATAAAAGAACAATAATATTCAGCAGTTTGATATATATATATATATATATATATATATATATATATATATATATATATAGTTTCTCAAATATCCTAATACTCGTACTATGAAAATTACATTTACGTAACTTAAAATAGATTGATACATCCCAATTTAAATTAATCCATCTTCAATATAGTTAATAGTAATTCAATGTAACTAACCCTTGATGAAGACATATTGGGATGAAATTATAAGTTTTGAAAACATAAATAATAAAATGTCATAACACTTTACCCATAAAAGGGTAGTTACTGCTATTATAAAGGACAAAACCCGTACTAAATGTAACTGTTCTATAATCTGCAAAGACTTCAGTTTTTGAACATTTTACTGGAAAATCTCAAAGACACTTTTAATTGTAATAAAATCACTTACAATATTATGAAATTGACGCCAGGATTCTGTGCAACTACTTGATTCATGACCAATTTTATTGCATGTATTACACTTGGTTCTACTCTTTGACACACAAATATTACAATTATTTATGAATTTTCTCTGCCATATTCCGCACTATAAAACCATATATAATTAAATTAATAAATAAACAAAAATATAATATATTATGTCTCAAGAAAAAATCTCAATTATAATATATATATATATATATATATTATATATAATTGTTAAGATAAATTAAATGCACTAAAAACCTTAAAAAAATGTGTTTGAAATCCCAAAAATGTACCAAGAAAACAAAATTTAAAAAGTTTAAAAATAAAAGCGTCTTATAAATAGTTTAAGAAGTTTTGAATTTGTATAAAATAAATCTTTATTAAATTATACAAAATAAAATTTTAATATTTTTTAAAGAAACTGACGTAAAGATACATTGGGATTTCTAGTTTTTAATCTAATCGTTTTAAATCTTCAACAAATAATATTAACAGGCGCTCAACAATAAAGTTAGAAATGAAACTGAACTCACCGACAAACATATTTTGTTGTTACACGAATGGAAATTGTGTCCTTCTAGCCCACACATGATACAAATCTCGGGCTTGTACGGCGTTTGACAATAATACGCGGTATGGCCGAATTGTCTACAAGTATTACATCTAATTTTAGGAGCACTCGAATGAGATTTGTATAAATCCATAGGGTCTAAAGTCCAATCGACAGGTGAAGAACCGTATTTTTCTGTAAACATAAAAAAAAAAATATATATATATATATGATAATATTACAGCTAATTCGAGTTATCAACAGAACTGACAAATCGGTTAGGTATTTCAAGCGAACATAAGTGAATACCTCTGATTTTACGTAACTCCTCTCCACAGTCGAAATTACGTTTCGACTTTTGGATTTTAGTATAAAAAGTGACCATTTCTGGAGTCCAAGTCTTTGGACACCTATACCACAAACTGTTCTCTGTCGGTTTTCCGATACTGTACTGTTTCAGAACATCGGTGGACGACATCGGCACAGCGCGTTCGTTACGAAAAGCTACGTTCAGAGCGACGTTTTCAGCACTACTGCCGCTACTCCTGTTTTTATATTCCATTTTATTTATGCCGCTCTTTTCTTTGTACTCTTCTAGAGCGTTACTGTTCTTGACCAGTTCAATGTATTCATCGATACTGTTATCGCGCGAGTGTTTATTTTTCTTCCTCTTCTTTTTGTTCTTCTTCTTCTTCTTCAGACTAGTGTCGACAAACTCTTCGTCGTCGTCTCTCGAACACCTCTCCATGTCGTCATCGCACAGAACTATGGTCGGTATGACGCTACTGGCGACGAGTCCGTCGGGCGGACTATCGTCAACGGTCACGATATCGGCTGGAGGAGGAGGGGGAGGAGGAGGAGAATCTCTGAGGTACACGATCACTTCACCGCCGGCTGCGCTGAACTCTACGCCATACTTGGGGTCGATGGACGGCGGCGTGCCGGTCGTGCCGGTGAAATCGTTGTGGTGCACTATGCTGTAGATGCGAGCTTCGAGTTCCGACCGCGTTTCCGACAACTCGCTGCTGCTGCTGCTGCTGTCCGAACAACGATCGGTCAGCGCGTCAAACGACAGATACGACGCGTCCATTTTCCATCGTATCACACTGCGCGGTGACAAAGAACGCGAACCGAAACCGAAGAAACCAAGTCCGTCGCACGCGACGCCCGTGGTGCACAGACGAAATACCCGTTACCGTTGCACAAAATCCGCGTCCATCATCCCGCGGACGGACAGAAGCGGACGCGGTGCATGTCGGCGGAACGTCGAGACGCGGGCAGTTCTGCGTGTACACACTCACTCGATCGGAGACGGCGGCAGCGATTATTCCCAAAAACGACGGAACACAAACGCGAGTAACCCGTTCGCGCAGTAATTCGTACACCGCACGCGTCCCGTTATTTATTGTTGCGTTTTTGTTTTTGTTTTCTCCTCTCTCCGCTCGTCAACACGTTCTATCACATTCACATAACATTCGCGTTTTGTTGATAAAAGAACGGACATGGTCCGCGCAGAACAGCGAAAAAAGAAAATTAAAATAACTCTCGTCCCGTCCGCGTCGCGACGAACGACGATTGACGGCGGACTGTACGCAAAAAAAAAAAATAATAATAATAAATAATAAAAAAAACTACTTTAGGTTATGTTGGTCCACGGCCACGCGGTTAACCATTAATACCGGTCACCGTGTCACAGATCAGTGGTCCTATTCTTGAAATCATTCGACTGTTTGTCTAATCTGTGGTGCTACGAAATGGGTCTTCGTAGACTCCGGTCTCCGGGCGTATCAGTGGCATTGACATATAATAACTCTATTAATAGTATAGTATTATAGTTAATATGTCAGTCGTCAATGGAATAATAATAATAATAAATTATTAAAATATATTGTTATTATTATTATTATTATTATTGAAAAACGATTGTAATCTAATCTGTAGATTGTTTTCATCGTTTTCAGTAGTTTATACTATATACTACGTTTACATGCACAGTTTAAACCGATTTAACCCAATACGCGCATTAATGAACTTGGATGCATGATATAAACTGATGGTTAAGTAATTCGGTTCGAGTCGAACCGATTTGTACTAAAACGGTTTACCTATAATTCACATTTGGGATACGGACTGAAAAATAACTCACATATTGTAAATTGCGTACAAAACGGTAAACACCGTTATAACCGAATTACAGTTTAATGACGTGTGTATTAACAGTAATTCGGTTTTTATAGTTGTGCGTATAAACACGCACCTCAATCCGCGATATCTAAATGCGAATTAATACGTGCGTTACGAGTCGGGTGCCGAAACTCCGTACTCGTTGTTTAATTTTTGGAAAAAATAATGAACAAATTCTAATATTTTACGTATATTGCATAAAAAAAAAACAGATATGTATATATATATAATTCTTACACTTATTACTTCTTTTGAATTACCGCGCTCGATTATTATTATTATTATTAAAGCTACTTATATATACTAAAATTAATTTAGACCAATCCCGCCCATACATTATTGCGTATTCTACCTTTTAATATATTTATTATATTTAATCATACCGTTATTGTTGTTACGCCACTAAATTGTTTATCAAATATTGTCCTAATTACTCGTTTTGAAATGTTTACAGTACGTCATAACTCATAACACGTGCGTGCAAACGTGGCGATACACTGAAGATACGAACAGAAATTGGAAGAGACTATAGTAGGAAAATGACGCCTCCAATAAATCATCACTAGAAGAAAAAAAACGCTTCGTTCGCTTTTTGAGTGTAATTTCTTCCGCGATGAATGTGTGACTTACATTGTGAATTTTAGAAAATCATATTTTCCCTATATTAATATATCGATATATTATGTAAGCGTCACTTTTTTTTTTTTTTATTATTATTTCGTTTCCGATCTAATCTAAAACAGGTATGTGTTTCTATTTTGAACTTATGTCTCCTATGAACTTCATTTTCTCATTCCCGGTCAGCTTGGAGTTTACTTCTTACTCGTATTGCTTCACTTTTGTTGTTTTTTTTTTCTGCTAAATTTACACATTTCCCGTAAAACACTCGTGTCACTTCGAATAGACGCTCTTTGCATGACGTGTTGTTAAAACGTTACAAAATAAAAATTCCCATATGGCTAAACGCGTAATTATTTTGGTACAAAATTAGTAAGGGCATTAGTGATACGCAAATGAAAAACGGTCGAGAAAAGCCGTACCACGGATCAGGTGAATATTATTATTATAATTCATCTGATCTTTGGCTGTACTGGATAGTGTGATCACAGAACAAGTTCTGTGGTGTGATCACAGATTAGATGAATCTGTGGTGTGATCATGAACATAATAATATATATACTTGAGTGTGATCATAAGACGTGCTTATCACTTATCGGTTTGTCGCCACTGCTTTTTGCTGTGAAACTCGGTAGCGCGAAAGATAGTAAAGCGGTTGCCGTTTTTTTTTCATTCAGTCCCCGTTTTTATTTAAGTGTTTTTTCGAAACAGTAGTTAATTGGTCGCCGCGATGAGAATCCACCGTCCGTACTTGGGGGGTTCGCTGCGTTTCGCCAACCGATGCGCGGTCGTACCGCCGCCGCCGCCGCCGCCGCTCCGCGTGCACGGTGTGTCGCGCTACAGCAGGGTGTTGGGCATCGAGACCAGCTGCGACGACACCGGTTGTGCGATCGTGGACAGCGACAGGAACGTGCTCGGCGAGTGCTTGCGGTCGCAACAGCAGGTACACCTCGAGTAGGTACGTAGACGATGAGCGGATACGGTTAGGTTAATGATCAGTGTGATGTTGGGCCCGCAGTTTCGGTGGCATAATTCCGCCGGTGGCCAGAGACTTGCACGAGCAGAGCATCGACGACGTCGTGACCCGCGCGTTGAGACAGGCCCGAGTGTGTCTGGACGACTTGGATGCTGTCGCGGTCACCGTCAGACCGGGCCTGGCCTTGTCACTGCTAGTCGGTATGAACTATGCCAAAGAATTGAGCAGACGATCGTCCAAGCCGTTGATACCGATTCACCACATGGAAGCACACGCTCTGACTGCGAGATTAGTCGATAAAGTAAGACTGCTAACGATTCGCTCTACTCCATTCGCCCGTGCGTAATGCCCATATTTTATTCCAATATTGTACTACACGTGTGTTTCGTTTTTTGTCAGGATTTACAGTTACCGTTTTTAGTCTTGCTGTTGTCTGGTGGACATTGTTTGTTGGCCGTCGTAAAAAAAGTAAACGAATATCTGCTGCTGGGCCAATCCATTGATGACGCTCCCGGCGAAGCTTTGGACAAGGTATATTTGGACACGCGCTTTCCGTCGTGTACATTCTCTCAAAAGCACATTATCTGATTACTCAGGCTGCCAGGCGACTTCAGTTGAGGAATCTAAAAGAATTTAGAAACTGTTGTGGTGGCCAGGCAATCGAAATGGCAGCCACGAGAGGCGATCCTAGAGCCATTGATTTAGGAACGTTCATGACCAATTACAAAGACTGCAATTTCAGCTATTCCGGCCTGAAGAACGCTATAAGAACTTATATTGTAAAATCGGAAAGAAAACATGGTAGAACATTATTTTATTTATTAAATCGTATAATGCTTAATATTGGTGATTTTTTTTTTTTTTTTCGTTTTCAACTTTTAAGAATTAAAAGGCGACGAAATCATCCCTGAAGTTTACGATTTGTGCGCCAGCATTCAATACGCCGTCACTAAACACATATGTACTCGAGTAGAAAGAGCCATTGAATTCATCAACCGGACGCAACTCCTTCCGGAAACAAACAGAACATTGGCGAGTTAAAATAAAATATTATAATACGCAACTATTAAACTAGATATTCGCTTTAAGAAATGATTGGGGGCTACTGACTCGCGTGCAGTCGTGGCATCGGTTTTTACATATAATTTCTTTTCTTTTTCTACAGGTTGTATCCGGTGGCGTAGCGAGCAACATGTTTATACGAAAACACCTGAATCTATTGTGTAACGAGATGAATTTTAAACTAATCGTACCACCTCCTAGACTTTGTACGGATAACGGTCTAATGATAGCATGGAATGGGATGGAAAAATTCAGTGAAAACCTGGATGTTTTTAGCCACAATGATTTGGATAAAATCGATATACAATCAAAGTGAGTTTCGGAAAATATGTTTGCGAACGTTTCATAAAAAAAAAAAAATTCATAATTTTATTTCAGGGCGTCGCTAGGAATAAATATTTCTCAACAAATCGCAGACATGGGAATAAAATGTCCTTCAGGATATTTCAATAAATTATTCGAACAATATAAATAAGAAAAATTGTAAAATTATACGTAATTATTAGTTTTATTTTAGATCAATAATAAAAATAACAAATTCTCTAAAAAGTGTATAATTTTTAAAACTTAATAATGATTTAGATTTAACATATACCGTTATGAGAAAAACAAAAAATGGTATCAGTGGAGCTATTGTTTTTTCGACGCCCCTTGGCTTACTCTCAGAACCCATTTTCACTTATTCTAAACAAAATATGATGTCTTTGAAGGGATTTTTCGACTTCACCGAAGACTGGAATGATTCTTTGTATAACTGCTTTTGGTTTTCATTGGATAACTAAATAAAAAATAAAAACGCCCATTAAATCGTATTGAAAACCATTTTTTACCATTCTTAACGTACGTTGTGATAGAAATCCATTGCGGCAATACATAACAATTTTCTATCCTCGTACTCGTAACGACCAAGTCTTAATCTTACATGTGGAAATCTTAAAAAAAAATATATATATATATGTATATAATATTTATTTTATAACAGACCAGGTAATGGTCGAACATTACATACATTGCTCTCAACCATTTATTCGTGGACGAACTTATGAAAAAACTAATTAAACAATAGATCGCCATTGGTATTTGAAGACCTTGGGTAAAATTGCTGAGTGTAGTAATAACCCAATCTTGTAACAGATCTAATTGCGATTCTTCAATCAGCTGTTCGAATATCTTAAAACCAAAAGTAAACGATAACGATTTATAAGCATTTGACGATATTATTAAAAGAAACGACGGTGACAAACCTGATTGACCACTGTGCACATAGACGTCGGATGAGGTTGGTTGGGTGAAAGAAATTCGCCGACGACCCTCATCAGTACGTACGATGTCGGAAATATATCAGTCAACACTTTAGCCATTATGACCGTTGTCACTTCCACTTCCAGTAAACATCCTTTCTTTATCCTAAACGAATACAATGTTTATCGGTTTATACACAATAACTTGACTATGCCGATTAAAACTCACCTTTCAAACATTACACTTATCTTTTCCATTTCGATAACTATCATATCGGGATCGATATCGGATTCGATATTTTCGTTATAATGTTCTAAAATTAAAAAAAAATATATATATAATACAAAAGTACATAAATACCAAAATAACTGTATAAAATGAAAAATGTTTCCCCGAAATGATGATGGAAAACTGTAGAATCTAATTTTGTCGTACCCACATTATATAGCAAGATCGCCTAGATTTTAAACTATATGATTTGGAATGTATTTACAATTTATCACTTTTTACCGAATTCGTGAAGGAAAATATTTTTGAGGGATTTTTTTTTATTTATTATTTAAATAACCATATATTCAATGTCAAACATTATTTTACTAAAAGAACGTATATCAATCAATCAAAATACACTCTTCATAATTGGTAATGTAATGGACATAACCTAAATCCCACAATTTCACTGCATTGCCTGTAAAATAATTTGGATCAGACTTATAAGTAGTTTAAAATCCCCAAGAAATAAAATTGGATATTGACATTTTAGAATGTTTTTGAAATTTAAAACTTCACTACAATTACTTATTACAATAATGTTACTTCATATGTTATTTTTTGGTAGGGAGCTCCCTCCCATTATATATATAATTGAATTAATTAGGATTTTTTCTAAAAAATTAAATGGGGAAAAACAACAATTCAACAATAAATAATGAATGGACATAACCAAACCTGCATAAATGCATGACAAGAGCAACTGTAATGCTGACAAGGAAAATCCTGGTGGAGCGTTTGATAACCTATCCAAAGCCAGTGCAGTTATTTGTTCTACAATATTTTCATTTAAATGTTTTACGTATATTATCCTTTGAAATCCCTAGAAAAAAAAAAAGATTATAAACGTTACAATCAATATGTGCCATCCGTCAAACCACAGTGCACATACTTGTATAAGAGCCTGGTATAACTTAAAATGTCTAGACGACGATACCAATTTCGTGAGGCCTTCTAATGACATCAGCAAAGAATCTTCTATGTTGTCTGATCCGTGTTCTACTAAATAGAATGCTATTGAGATCACACATAACTGCCACTCGCATTCGTATCTAAAGAAAACAAAACGGAACTCCATTTTTTGTGACAATAACACCCATTTGCGCGAATAAACGAAATTAAAAGAAAACTAACTTACAACATTGAATATTCAGTGCAAAGATGTTTTTGTACAAAATCTACAGCCATCTGAACGGTTTCGGAACTACTTGGCAACATGTTGTATATGATAAAACACCCTTCCAATAAATAAAGCAAACCATGCAAAGCAGCCAATTGTGTCAGGCGGCAATTGCTTTTAAGACCGTTATCGATTAATCTCAACACTTTTTCTCGAACGCCCAAATCCTGTCTCAAAACATTATTCATGTTAATAAATATTTTATTGTGACCATACCATACCATCTCAACTGTGTATGTCTTGGAATATAATATTACCTCAGCCCTAGAAATAGCCATTGCTTTGGCTGCAGCAATAATAACATACTGATGTAACAATAAATCTTCGTGATGATGTGATTGAGACAATTCCAGACACACATTGAGCATCCATATGTAATGTTCTCGTTCGGTAAACAGGTCAGACATCACGAGTAGACATTTAATCATTTCATTTATTTGAGATAGTGAACCCCGTGTCTAAGAACATTAATATGAATTATACTTTTTGATTTCATAATATACACAACTCACGGTTTCAACTCGCCTTTGGTTCCATCCACTGGTTGAACACTTCTTTTAACAGTGATATACAAGAGTTCAGATCTAAGCCGCTTCCATTTAAAATATTTGTCCTCTCGTGTAACTGCATCTCCAATACTATCCATGTTTGAATGAAACATTTAAAAAAGGAATAATGCATAATTCAACCAAACATCCATACCTGAATTCGTCTGATTTTCTGCGTTGTTGGAACTTTTCCATTTTTCTGATATTGCGATTTGTAAAAATTTGACAGACAACTGATGATAACTGTATCTATTGGCCAAACATTAAATCAGATGATGACAATCGAGGAATGATTATATTTTTATAGCAAAATATACAAACCGATGTTGATCGTGTATTCTCTCGATATTAGCTCTACACTCGTAACGATCTAATAACGCTTCTTTACCAGCCGTCTTTTTGAATGTGCAAAACGTCGAATATACCAGTTCATTGACTTCTTCTAACTTCACAAACCACCTTATTGTTCGTTGAAAATGTGTAAACAAATTTAAAGTGTTTAAATTATTATAATAAATAATTACTTGTGACGAGACAAATCGAGGGGAATGTCTCTTGATATGTGTAAGAATTTATTCTTAGTGGTATCACCGGGATAACATTTAAATAACGTCTGACTAAACAGTTGTGTGATTCCGTTTACAGCCGCACTACTCGCCTGTTATAACACAATAACATATACGATACCGATTTAACATCTACTTAAACTGACCACTTACTTGTATACGAGAAATAAGTTCTTCTTTTGGAATATCGGATTCACTGGAAGGAACCAACACGGTTAACAAAGTCATCCAAGTTTCTTCAAATTGTTGTTTATTGTTCCAACCGACTACACCAAGTCTAGACACAAACTGTTTGAGTATATCGATTTCCTGCAATACGTCAATTGGCAATGTCGGTATGTTAAAATCAACAGTGTTCGCTGGCGGTTGCAACATTTTCCATGCACCAGGAGGAACTCGCACAAATCCATTTATCATTGGATGGCGACTTATAATTTGTATGATTAAACTATGAATAATAATATGTACGTTTAGACAGACATAAAAAATATGACTTGTAATACACAATATTATTATATTTACCACGCCAATCGATTTAAATGGAAATTTGACAACAACGGACGAGAATTTTCTACCCAGGAAACCAAAGACGAAATTTGTCGGCATATAGATACTAAATCGTTTGGTTCTGTGTAATCTAAATGAAAAATAATTTGTTAAAACTATAACATAACAACTCAGTTGAAATACTCACAATCATCGGTTACGACCAAAAGTACATCTTCCATAATAAACTCGGCGACCGATACTAATGCCGAAGCAATCGATCCCAATTCTGTAGAACATAGTTCGTTGACCAGACCACAGACATCAAAAATGTTGTACGCACACTTAAGAAATAATTGTATCCTACTTGTAGCAGCTGATCGATTGACCAACTTCCATTTTAACACCTAAAATAAAGGCGAGTGTGTAGTTAAAATAAAAATTAACATACTTAACAATAAGCACCTACTTACTTCGAAAAGTAAGACAGTATATTTTAAAAGTGTTTTATTAGAATCCATTAAAATTATATGCTCTTTTGTCTTTTGTTTCGACAAACATTTTACACATTCCAAAAATTTTGAAATCGCCGGTGTAATATATAATATCATTTTAATAAATCCACTGTCCATAAACAATTCGCACATATGTGTCATGTACACATTTTGTTTTTCATTTAAATTTTTGTTCATAGGAAAGAATATCTGAACAATAAACACATATCGGTAGAATATGGATAAAACGTTGAAAAACAAAAACAATTCATTTCATATGATTATAATTTTCTTTTTTTACCTGATGGAATCTTGGCAAAGAACTACATGCTTGTTGAATGTGTTCCACTAAAACAAAGCGAGCCGCTACAAACAATGGACATAACTCTAAATTAGTAGTTTCTTCAGACAATGATTTCCACATCTGTAAATACATACACGTATTAGCCTTACTTTTCTCCACAAATATTAAATTAAATAAAAATAAATATGTATATATATACGTCAATAGTAATTTGAGTCGACACAGTGAAACAGTATTGAATTATATCATGATTGAAATCATCTGAACGCATGATGGAGATCACATCCTGCAACGGTAAATTTGACAACAATTTGGCCGATTCAAAACTAGGACAATCGTTACGACAACATCTAATACAAAATAATATTTATTATAAATAATTAATTTTATACGCACGTGTTTAACTTGACTTTACAATGAATTAAATAGAATGCAAATCAATTATGAATTTAATGTGTGGACAAGACTTTAGTTATACAATGGAAAATAAGATCAAATGATACAAAACCATGAAAATACTTAAGAAAATATAGCTAAACCAGGAAGACTATACAAAAGATGTTAGGAAGCGATTAGATGAACAGTATTATTTTGCAATCACTAATTGATCTACAAGACCCACAATTACATAATACAATGAAAAAAAAACATTTAAAACAATACTGTCCATTTACCTTATTTTAACTTGATCAAAAAACCAATTTTTATCTATCAAAATGTTTTTTATATCATCGGTGTTCACAGTTTTATTCTGATCAATTTCTACGCTAGAAAACTCATAACACTGTGTGCCAAACTTATTGAACAACGATATCAGTATACAATAACGGCTGAAAAATTATATAATCACATTGTAAATCGTTATTAGTCTTTAGACTATTTTGTTCAAAAAAATTATATAAAAATGTGTCTTACTTCTTTATGCAAACATTCGAATTTTTAAAATATTCTAAAATGTTCAGCGTTTCTTCTCTACTCAACTGAACAGAACTCTCACTAATTGGTAATGCCAGAAGATATTCCATTTTTCTAATTTAAAAACACATTATTTATATTATTAATTAATTATTGTAATTAGAATAAGGTTTTTAAGAAACCTTAAATGCTAATAGTATATTACTTAATTGCTATAGAACTAGCAAATTGTGATAACGCTAAATGAAGATCTTCCATCACTGCGGGCAAAATCAATTTTATAACTTCGCCACAATGTAAAGGATGCGCTTCGTTCATACTTCTCAACAAATCATTGGTCAGATCCAGCTGATTAAAATTATAATTACAATTACAATTGTATCCACAAAGATAAAATAATAATAATTCGTCGATTACTTTGTCTTGAACGCATTTCTCTTTAACAGCTGTTATGTGCATCAAACTTAAATCGGGATCCTTATGTATACAGTTCAGAAATTCCTGTGTTGAAGTCTCATTCCCTAGTTCTAACAGCTGAATAACACAATCCGACAGAAACCATTTTAACAACTTATTGTCTGCATTAATATTTTTATTCTGAAAACACAAGAACATTTTTAGTACTATTGAAAAGTTATATTATACACCAAATACACTAATACTTACTAATATTTCACATAAGATCAAAAAACAACCTTTCTGAACAATGCTTAAATAAAAACACCTTCCTGATCTATAGAAAGAAAATTATAAATGTGTGTATACATATATATATATCTTGGTAGTTAGACTAACCAAAATTAATAATTACCGAGAATCTGTCGAATTTGAGTTCAACAATGAATTCCAGAATTCAATATTGTCGTAATCCAAGAGACCGATTAACTGTACCCAGTGCAATACGAGTAAAGGATATACCATTGACAAAGTCATGACATTCTTATGAAGTGTAACAAATACGGGATCACTAAGAAAATTATGTAAAGAATTTACAACTTTTGGAAAATTACCTTTAAAACAAAATGTGTATGATTTTAATGAGTGTTTACAAATTAACTGTTTGTTGCAAAAAAGTTTAATCCGAATGTTTGGTTTTGAGTAAGTTTTAAAAAGAATAAAGAAATTTACTTGTAAATTATTATCAGTTAAATAATGTGTGCATACATTAATATAAAATAATTTATCATTTATTGTACATCTAAAAATAAATAAAAAAATTGTTACCTTTTTGCAACAATTAAATTACATAAGTTCACAATAATTATTACCAGACTGCACTATGTATTGACAAGTCAGTAGAAACTCTGATAGCAAACACACTTTGCTTTCGCAATCAGGTTGAGGATGACTTAGAGACAAAGTGATATCATTAACAGACAAGTATATAACTCTAAATAAAAATCTGAAAAAATTATATAATACAATGACATTGTCGTTAAAAATATTAACGAATATTTACTTTGAAAAAGTTTCTTCGCCAGGGAATTTACTTTTGTTCAACATAAAAGCATTTAAAGGATCAGACTGTGTAGTAAGTTCGAATAAATTTGAGCTAATTGAAATGTCCGATTCGGAAATCCTAAGCAAAATTAAATCCTCAGATTTTTGAATAAGAATTATAATTAAGTTAGACAGTACTGTGTTTAACCAAGGCTCCAGTGTACATTTCTGAAAAAAAAAATCGCAACACAAATTTTTATCTCGTTCTAATTACCTAAAGAATTTTAATAATATTTAACACATACTTCTACATCGTAACAAGTATTGAACATAACATGGAGCTGTCGCTGGATACTATAAGAAGACGGATGTAATGTTAACAATAAATTTACCAATGACGGTAATGACGCTTGAATTTTACAACCACCCAATGATGTATAAAGAGTATCAAATAATTGTCTAGATTGTTTTTTCCATTTTTCTTCGCTGCCTTCCATTATTACAAGACTAAGAATGCTCACAACCTGCACAAACACATCATTACTTTAAAATATTAATAAATTCATTAGAATGCGCTGTATGCTGCCGAATAACTCTTACATCGTTGAATTGACATAATCTCAACAACATTGCAAACAGCATTTCTCTTTGAGCTTCGAGTTCTTTTAAATCTGAAGAATTAACCATAAATGCAGATTTTAATACATAAACGTATTCAACAATTGGCAATATTGCTGGGATACCTGGAACACATTTTTAGCAATTCACTGATTAATGGAAAATAATGTCATCGGAGTTTTAGAAATATTAACATACAATACAGTTCTGGAGGATATCCACTAGCCATTAATCCATCACATAAATGAATAGCTTCAGGAATAATGTTTGATTGACTTTTGTCTGCAGATAAGTTGATAAAAAATTGGAAGATAGTTGAAATAAATTGTTTTGGATTTCTATAATTCAGTGCATAATCAAAATATGAATCAATCATTGTATGTTGCAATAAATAAAATAATAAATTAAAAATGTATTATCACCTAAACAATCCACTTTCAAGATAATCAAATTGGCTAAATATGAATTTTAAAAATTCATGTTTTGGATCGATAACATTCAAGTTGACCTTGTTTTGAAGTAACACTATAAGTAAATCTAATATTGAAGACTGTAATTCTATATCCCCTGTACTCACATACTCCTATAAATATCAATGAAATTAATAAAAAAATATTTAACGTGAATAAAGTTTATAAAAATATCTTAAACATACAAATCCTGGAGGCATTTTTCGACTTTTTCATTACAGATTAAATAAAATAAAAAAGCATTTCAAATAAATAAAGATGGTGTCAAGTAGACATTAATGTACAATTTATAAACAGTACATGGAATTTGAAACAATGAATAAGAAACATAATTGATATCTAAACGTCATACCTTTAAACATTTAATGGTTAGTGGCCGAAAACATTTTAGATTTGAAGAAAAGTCTAAGCATTCAGAACCAACAGAATATAGTTTTCCACTCATAGTTGTTTTACGATCTCTTTCGTCTTCCCAGCGTTTATTGGCATGTTGAGATACTTTAATTTTAGCATCAATAAAGTTTGATAAGCATTCATAAGGTGCCTGTAAAGCTTGAGTATACATGCACAGTGTTTGCGAATCGCTTCTGATTAACATAGAATGTTTTCTATTGAACATTTGTTGATTTATCGTTGAAATATTATATTTTGATGTTAAACATTTAAATAACTGAAATATTAAGAATTTAATGACAAATGAAATCAATACAATTTTTATAGGATTCATACTTCGACCAAAACTTTGGAACTATAATTAGGCGATAAATTGAAAACTGTTGTCAGACAAAGGAGAATACGATCTATATGTTGTTGGCATTCTGTTGCACTTATAAACTTTAACAGTGTCTTTAAAGCATCTAAAACTGACTCAAGAAATCTTATGAATTTTTCATTGCTAGTGTTTTCTATAGACACCTAAAAAAAAAAAAAAATTAAACCGTAACGTATTGTTTTTTTCTTTAATTAAGCATATTATATTTAATACTTATATAAATACCTTATAATTATTGTAGGATGACTTCACAATAGATTGTAGTTTATGGTAAAAATTACTACGTGTTGGTGTATCTTTTACATTTTTCTTATCTTTTTCATTTTCTCCTAAATACAGTTATTTATTATATTTATAATAATACTTTGTTGCAATGATACAAAATAAATATTATTTGTTTTTATTATTAAAATGTAGAGATATTTATCGTTTTAATTTTAAAGGAAAATGTACCCGATTTCTGTACTGAAGTTGAAGTATAAGCTGGCTCTCTATAATCTAAAACTACATTTCGAAACGTATTTAACAATTTCAAAACATGTTTCCATAGTTCGTTATAATATTTCTTCAACTAAAACAAAAGAAAAAATATATACCTTCAAATTTAAATTGATGAACACACAAAAGGTTACAATGTTTCTTTTTATCATTATTATTTATGAGACAAAATATTGTTTAAAACACAAAAAAAAAAGTATATTTCAACTAACTTTGTCATCTTCAAACCATCGATTATATTTGCTGAAATCGATTTTATGTTCTTTCATATTAGTTTGTGACGAGTTAATCAATTCTGAAAAAATTACATTAATTCGTTTAGAATTAAAAAATTTCTTTACACTTTCAAATTATGTAGACTTTTTACCCGTTATTAAATTTGAAGATAATTTTAACATCCAACAATGCATCTCTAAATCAAAAGCAGCAGTTGTTGATGTCATTGTGGAAAGTACAGAAGTAAACAGTCCCGAACTAAAAATATATATAAATAATATATGTAAATAGCAGAACTTCAATATTAAATATTTATAAACTCCTGTTACCTTATACTTGAATCTGAATTAGACCCTTTAGTAAATGAACACCTCCAAATATTTGAATACTCTGGTGATTTAAAAGTGTTAGATAATGTTGTAAGGGCTTCGATACATCCAGCCTATAAGAAAAAAAATGTACCTTTAATAAACATAATCTATTCAATAACTGAACTTGAATATTAGCTTACAACAACTACTGCCGATTGATTTTTAATGAGATCACTAGTTAAACGATTAATTACTCGGGAAAGTGAAGCTTCAATGTACACATGGTGAAACTTGCCTAAAAAAAAATTAACACATTAAAATAAATAAAATCGACACAAATAACGTAGTTCTTTACATACAATTTTGAAGCTGAAGCAAATTAGTACAATATAGACTTGTATTTGAACACGCCCATGAAGTTATTACATCTTGTTGCATATAATCGATTTTATAATAACAATTATGAATAATTCTAATGCAAACACAAAAAAAAAAAAAACTTGTTACTATTTTTTATAAAACATAATAATAAATTAACATACCATATAAAACTATATTTTGATCTTTACCTTGATAAACATTTGGAAGCTGCATGTCTTACACTGTGTTCATTGTCGTAAAGATATTTAAATACAATCCGATCCAAAATTCTATCTTGATATATTGAACTATTAGTTGCAAAGTACACAGTCATAAAAGACAGATTTTCTATGATTTCCAGCAGTTTAACCTGTAAACGTATTTTGTGTATTATAAAATTAAAATGCTCGTAAAATAAAATGTTACTTTAACAAGCCAATAAGAACTCAATCCCGACCATATTGTTTCAAGTATAGGAATGGCACTATTCGAAACATTGCTATTCAAAAGAGGCATTAAACACACTGATACGGCTGCAAGTGAATGGCATACACATACATAAGAATCATCTTTTAACCCCTAAAAATAAAATTAGTTTATAATATACTTCTTTTGTGATATATATATATATATATATATATATATATATATAATAATAAATAATTGAAATACCCGAGCAATAATATTGATTAAATCATTAATCACTAATTTTGACTGAACAATCCCATTGTTTTGCACATTGAATTCACCAAAATTATTTTTAAGAGTTACTTCGATAAATGTACCAACTAATTTTATGGCCATTCCTCTCAAAAGATGATCTTCATGAATGGTATAGCTAATGGTGACATCGAGTAATGTTTCCGTAGAATCTAAAAATTATAATACTAGATGATACGTTGATCTCAATATCATTACACAAATTTTATAAATTACACGAATATATTTTATTTTAAATGCACTTATTTTACCTGATGAATTAAAATTAATGAAAACTATATTTGGATTTATTTTCAACATTTCCGTAAGACATCCAAGCGCTGACGATTTAATACCAGTTCTAATCGATCTACTGGACTCTTGTACTAAAAACAGTGAAGTAATTTTCTCACAGACCACATTAAAAGGAATGTCCTCAGAAATATGATTTAAAAATTCTAATTCCTATAAACCATTAAAGTAATATATTTTTTTTATTTATGCATTTGATGCAAATTAAAATTCAATAATAACAATAACGTACTTGTTGTAAAACTGACCCAGACGCTGAATGACAACTATGTTCAGAAGTAATACTTTGCATATCGAATTCAGGAGCATTTTCATATTCGGAAAAAAATACATTATCTGTAATGGAATCAACCTCACTCAAACTATCATCGCCAAACTCTGAATATAAATTAGTCATCGAATTGGCTGACGATAATGATGGTCTAGTTGAATCCATAGACTGTGAAATTGATCTTGGTTCGTCTTCGAATTTCGGTAGAGACAAATGAATAAATGACGTTTCTAAACTTTCAGATGAACTGTAGTTGAATGATTTTTGTAAACTTTGAGCTAATGTTCTAGGAATTTTAATGGAATTTACCGTTAACTGCATTTTAGCTAAACAACACAAAATATAAATAAGAATACATTCAAGCGTATAATATGTTGCATGCGTAAAGCAGTGATGGGCTGCAGGAATATTTTCAATGGGAATTCACCTAGTGTTGAAAAAAATTTATGGTTTTATAATTTCTACAAAATTTTACTACTTGAATAATAAAGTATCATCAGATTATAAATACAGAATATTGTTGTTTTGTAACTATTAATGTCATTTATTAGTATCACTCATATTTGTGAAGAATTAACATGATATTTATTGTTAATGTGAAAAATACTACTATTTACATTATTCATTTGTTTTCTAAATTTATTTATGATATATTACAAAGAAATGGAAATAATATAAATAAATATTATTACAATTAAAATATTTTTTTTTATATAAAAATTGAAGAATATTCCTGAATTTATCCATCACTGTAATATAAGGATAACATTACAAAAACATTACAGAACTGAACTAGAAAAAAAAAACTAACCGATTTCAGTCTCGTAAAGCTTTGTTTGATTTAACATTTTTTTATTTACTAAAAATTGCAATGTGTCGCGTGGACAAGATATAAACATTTGAGTAAGAGTGTCTAATGCACACATTGCTATATTAGAGTCTGGATGTAATATTGTAAAACAACAAAAACGAAATATCTGAAATAAAGGATTACATCATTAATTGAACGCCGAAAATAATAAAAAGCATTAAATACCTGTAAATATATTTTCTGAAGAATTTTCGATTCCAATTTGAATTCATACGAATTATCACAGATGTGTCTTGGATATAGCATTGTATTCCTAACACTGTTTAATAATCCAATAATTACGCAACTTTCTGCCCACGCACGTTCTGATCCCATTGACTTATTAATATCTATATATATATATATATAAAAAAAAAATATTCACATTCATAGTATTTGATACAATGACGCAGCGACTTACCATATATTAAAACAGAGTTTATGAGCAGCATATGTTTAAAAAAAACCATTGGTTTTTTGCTGAAAAGACATAGTGCTTCTATGCAGGTGACACTAGACCTACGAATTATCGAAGAATCTGTAACGAGATTGTTAACAAAAGCTTCTAATAACATCTGTAAGGCAGATATAAAAATTAACATTCACATCGTTTCTTGTAAATGGAAAATAATTTGATTACGGAGAACAAAACTCACTTTTATATTACTATCAGACATAATGTGTCCTAAGCTTTGCATTATTTTTGGAAAAGTTTGAGCTAATATTTCAGCAACAGGATCTTCTATTCGCATAGCTATTTTTTTTATACAAGGTATTAAAAACAAAACAAATTTCTTACGGCTAGATGGACTGAAACGTATTACAGTTAATTGTTTATAAATCATACATCCGTTATTTTGTTATTAATTTAAAAATCATTTTAACGATATAACTTCTAATAATATTTTAAAATATTACCAGATTAAATGACATATATTTCCGAATCTCAACAGAGCAGCTCTCAATCGACGAACTGTATCGTTCTTTTTAATTTCTTTTAACAACTCGACAAATATTTCAACTTTACGATAATCGATCATGCACTAAAATTGTAAAACAAATAAATTTTACCAGGCGTTATTATTTTTTTAAACTGTTGTAGAAGTATTTGAACGTTTTAAAAATTACAAAGCCAAAAAGAATATTGTGGGAATAATTTGTTTATTAAATTATGAAGAAAGGAAGGATCGATGGTCACGGCCGGTACACACTATATTTAATCCTTTATAATATAAAGTGTCGCAAAATCACAATTTAAATTCGTAAACTTTGAAACGCTATTGTTAAAAAAAAAATATGGCGCCTAGTAAAGTGCATTTTTTTTTTTTTTTTTACTTAAATGATGTATGTACACACACATCGAATCAATGTCAAATACGATATTGACAGACTTACTCGAACGACTCTGTTTAAATTTTCCTCGGCTACCATTCGTATATTAGCTTCAGAATGATCGCACATTTTAAACAAACTATCGATCGACTTGTGCAAAAGGTCAGGAAACGAAGAAAAATTCATGACTATCGGTGCACAAATTAAATCAGCAGTGACTCGGCAGTATTTTTCCTTCTCTCCGGACCTAATTGAAGACACAGAAATGTCACATCATAAATTTCGAGCCAAAATAATGTATGTGAGGAGAGGTACTCACCGTCCGATTAAATCGTTCGACTTCAAACCGTCCAGGGCTCTTGCCAGTTTGTCTATGATCGACATCGCTAAATATACGTGACAAGCGAGCGAACGACTATCTAACCAAAGGTAACGACAAACGTGAACGACGATCAACGATCGAATGCCTCAACTCTGTCACATCGTAACAAAAAAAAAAAAAAAAAACAAAGGATTTACGAATCGAACGAACGGGCAACGAGATGTACGCGACCAACTCTGAATACTAATTAGTAAATTTTGAAAAATACTATTGTTTGCACGGCAGAAAAATAATGGACTTAGGTGTTTCGTATTTGCTGACAGCACGCTAATTTTCAATAAAAAAAAAATTCAAACGCGTACCAGAGACAAGAATTCTACTGATATATTGATAATGATAACGCGGAATATTCTGTGGTGTGATAACTCGGTGGAATGTTAACGAGATGAAAAAAAAAATATGAAAACTTTTAATAAAAAAAGTGAGGTATTGAAAAAAGAACGGAAAAACTCAACATTAACAATACAATTTTATTATTAACATTAATTTTATTGTATATATATATATATATTAAATATATATTTTAAAATGGCTTTAAAAATAATTTTATTATAAGAATTGCCTCTATTTAAAATTTATAAAAATGGAAAGCAGTACAATATTCGTATGTTTTTTTTTTTGGGGGAACTCTGCAAATACGACATGAATGACATCGTTAAAGCGTTAAAATATTGAAAAAAATTGCACCTATAATCGTAAATGGTTTTTTTAAATTTTAAAAAAACGTATATCAAAAACGAAAAATTCAGCTTGAAAACGATTAGTCTAAAATTTTAAATACCGTTTGTTTTTTTTCATTCTAGTTCTCAAACAATGGTTCATATATAGGTAAGTACTATTACTATATAAATTGTTTTATATTGGGCCGTCCTAATAACTGCGTATAGCCCGCCCATGCGTTTGTAAAAATGAATAACTATTATAGGTAGATTACATACTATTTATGAAGTAGGTATATTTAAAGAGCCTAATTACGCCCCATTGTCGTGTATATACGGATGTGATACGTGGTCCACGATGCACCTATTCGAAATGAAAATCCTTAAAAATATTCATGGAATTGTACTGAACTCCGACACTGCAGGTGTACCTATCTATATACGAGCGGAGAAAGAACGCGTATAGACTCGAACAGGCTGTACAGCTTGCATCCAACTTACAAGATCTTCTATAAGATAGAAAAGGTTAAAGTGGACTGCTGCAGGACTGCGCGTATGGCGTGCGGAGGGTAGGTTATTAAACGAATACCTATACTCACTAACAAGTCAAATAATAAAAAAAAACGACCAGTAGAAGACCACGTCAATGCGTTGGATGAACCGGATAAGAAACGACTTGAGAAGATTAAGAGATGAAACGAGAATTGAAAATCGAGATTATTGGAAAAATATTTGCTCCAGGTATAGAAGCTACAGAGGACCTAAATGACCTGTGAAGCAAAAAAAAAAAAAAAATTGAAGTAGAGATAAAAAGAGTATCCACGATTTAATCATTTATTGCGTTTTTCATACATATGAAAATTATTTATAGAGTTGTTGAAACTTTTTTATGATCATGACATCATTTGCAGCTGGCCGTACCTATATATACTATTATATTGTAATATCGATTCGTTATTATAAATTACTTTTATTTATTTATAATAACTATATGTCACTAATATATAGGTATTTATATCTATATATTAAATAAATTTAAAAAAAGAATAGATAATTATTACTTACTATAGTGTTTTTTTTTTCTATACCAAAATATATTTTAAATTCGAAAAATGTAGGTATTATATTTTACCACGAGAAATTATTATAACACGTATATTTGGTACTTTTACTCAATTTGGACGATCAATATAAAGGTCAACGCGAAGGTCAACGCATAGACATATCATCGTCATCGCTTTAACCATAGGTGTACGGTGTACCTACATATATGTATAGTCTGTTAAATTTTTTAAAAATATTTATGATTTTATTGGTATATACCAATTTAACCGATTTGCATTGCCTATAAGTATAGGTTTGAAGGGATTTCAGTAATATTATGTAATATAATATACAATTAGTATAATTTAATAATATATTTTTAATATGCTGCAATTACATGAAACGTATGTATATAATTATAATAATACAGTTAATAATATATGTATGCAGGTACAAGAAAACGCTTAGGCTTAAATCTTTATAAAAACATAAATATAATAATAAATTATATAGACACGAGTAAAATACGGTGAAAATCGTCGCTACTTATTATTTATTATATATTAAAATAATATATAGATTTCAAACACAATTTTAGCCGGAAAAATCTCCGCATTTGAAACATTTGCAGTCCGCCGGTTCTTTCAGCTTGACTTCCAACGAAGCCAGTTTTTCGCTCGTCAATCTCTGACCGTCCGGATCGTAGCAGTGCGTAAGGGTGATAATCCTTTCTCTCAAAAACGTTTCGCGACAGCAATAACATTCCTGATAGTAATTAGCATTTTTTTATTTTTCAATTTTTTATATATATATATATATGGCAAAAAGTGCGATAATAATATAATTTTTTTTTTTTTTAATTAGGCTATACAGCAAGAACTCTAACAATTCCGAGCATTATTTGTTCTGCAAATAAATACACTCTCACAGCTCATTGCATTTGAGAAAATTGTATTTAATTTTTTTTTTATTATAGAAACCTATTCGTCTATTTATATACTTTAATAAGTGATATAATAATAGGTACTTTTAGGAATCCGCTAGGAGTTATGACACTCGGTTGTACTTGAGAGTTGCACGCTCCTTCGCACTTGTTCACCGCTATGTCACCGTTGCATGTCCTCTGGAGTCGTCCGAGTTCGTCGAATTCCTCTAAATTTAATCGTTAGCGTATTATTATACGCACATTATTATTTATACAACCGCGTTGTGAAAACCGAAAGAGTAATGAGCATATATTCAATAGTCGTTGTTCGCTATAAATAATAATAGGTACCTTTGATGATATGCAATTCAGACGGTAGAGTCTCGCATTCTTCTGGGCGATCTTCGGCAAGCACGATGTGCACGAGAAAAATCGCGATGGAAATGATAAACAATTGAGTCGCGTTCATAATTGCTGTAATACACATATATTTATGTTAAATTTAATATTTATGTTAAAACGAAGTTATAAGTGTATTATATAATCAGTGCTCGAATTGGGGGGGGGGGCGCAGGGAGACGGAGCTCCTCTTCAAATTTTTCATATTTTAAAAGCACCCCTTCAAATTATTTTCATTAAAACGGGGGACGAAACGTGATATTTTTTAAAAATAATATTGAAATTCTCATTTTGTAAAGTTGCATTGAATAAGACAGTAAAAAACTATTTAAAGGATTATTTTTTGATAATCCAAACAAGAACAAAAATCTTATCTATTTATTATTATTATAATTTATAGTGTATCTTTTGTATGGTATTTTGTGAGACGTGAAACGTTACCGACAGTTGTGAAAAGTTATTTAAAATTAATTAGGTAGAGTACATTTTTATGTAATTATTAATTTTTTATGTTAATAAATGATAAGTTTTAAAAAATATATTCACTGTAATCGTTGGTATACATAATTATATTGTAAAAATTTGATGAAAATGAATGGTATTGGTGACGAAGCCTCGCACGTATCAGGTTGAGTCTATAATCATTGTAAAGGACGCTAATTTTTTTTAAGTCTTGGAGTCCCCTTTCTTTTACTTTTCCAGTTCGAGCAATGTATATACATAATTATAGTTAAAACATATTATTACCTCTGTACACGAGTATATATGGACGCAGAAAACTGTAATAATATACTTGAAAATGTTATTGAAATGGGCAAATCGGAATGTTCACGCGTCCGCGACAAAATCGTTTATGACTTCCACAGCGTATCTATTAAAGGCTTTCACTTTCAACTGACACGAGTATATATTATATTGTTATATATAATATACGAGAGGGCGGTGAAACTGTTGTCCCCGGGAGGTCTTGTGGTATAAACAATTTTATCGTGTTAAAATATACCACGCTATATATATTTTGTATTTTATACATAAAAGTATATTCACACACACATACATATATATATTAAAACCCGACGAATTAAACAATTTTTTTTCTACACACATTTGAGAAATTCCTATACTCACAACAACGTGTAATATAACTAATATTACAATAATATACGGTAAAAAGTTCAATAATTTTTGTGTGAAAATTATTTTAAAAAAAAATATATATATGACGCGTTTAATTGAATTAAACGTCTTAAATTTCATTTTGGATTACGTCTATCTAAATATTATATAAGTATCTACAACAATACTGATTATACTATTTTGTAAATAGTTTTTAGATAATATACATACGGGTTTTTAAAAATCAAATAATTTTAGATTTTCAGTGAAGTGAAGAAGTCATCGTTGGTTTAACATCGATATGATTTGTTTATCTACATACAGTTATTTATTATAATGTATAAATAATGAATATCTTATACGAACACTTTTTCGAATGATTCTCTTAAAATGCCGATATTCTAAGCTAAATACAGCTGATTGTGTTTTCTAGTTATTTTAACGCAAAATATTTTATTCCGTTTTAAATATTCAAATAAAAGACTATATTTTAAGAATATTATGATAATATACCTATTTTGATAATTCTATAAATATTCGAAACAATAAACGAAGGCATAATCGTAATACATACGAAAATCTGTAATAATTGTATATTTGTATATGTGTACAGATTAACTCTTCACAATTATTCGCAACAATCTTTTCAATTAAATATATTTTTCACATAACTATCCGCCGTTATTATATACAAATTCGAAAATTTCGCACCAAACCGTCGCTATAATCGCTATACGTATCAATTTCTGAACGATATTGATGTCGAAGCACATTATTAATTTTCCAATCGAATACGACAAAAACTTAGGGTTTTTGTTTTTTTTTTTTGGGGGGGGGGCTTATAAATTTTCTCGTTTATTATTATTTATACTATAATAATAATATGGTTTTTTTAGGGGTGGGTTTTAGCTATAGATTTTATTGAACAGTACGTTTTCTCAAGAAAAATGTCATTGACGAATGATCATTTGTAATTCTGAGGGAGTAAACGCTCATATTATATAGTTTCAACGAATTACATTTGATGGTATATAGGAGGTGAATCAGTAAGAGATTTTTTTTTTTCCTGTAAAATTTAGTTTATAATACGATGCACGTATGGTGTATTATATATCGCTATTAACCATAAGGATTTAAGTATTATATGATTTATATGTATGGTATGGACTATGGATACTTATGTAGGTAATCTGTTTTACTGACAATTCAAATCCAATTTAAACTTAAAACATTGATAAACACAAACGTTTTCTATACGTACAATATATTTTATATGCGCGCGTTGACAAATGCATTTAATTTAAATTGTAAGTTAATTGTCAAAAAAAAAAAAAAACAATTTTCCGCAATATATAATATTGCCTTTACTCTTGCGCCGAGGGGAGGGGGAAGTAAAATAAAAATACCACAAATGCATTTTCGTTTCTGTATACTTAGTCTTTTCGTTTTTTTTTTTTTTTGACGCCAATGAACCGTCTGGATTTAAATGCTTCTGCGTGTAAGTACGTGTTTTTCGGGTGCTTGCCAGCTGAGCAATCTAATCCATAAACCATGTAAGCCCACCGCGGGAGTGCTGTTTCCGTTAATAAATCATAAACGTCGGAAGTTCATGCCCTTCAAAGGCGACTACCACTAGCGAGATTATTCACAGTATGATCTTTGAGTCGTAATGTCTACCATCAATCTGGAAATTTTCAGTAAGTCGAAATTTTAAAAATATTATATGTACATATAAATTTAAAAGGTTCGCGATTACATCTCAACCGCGGTGTTTTGTTTTATATCATTTTTAAACGATATATACTATATGATTTTTAGCTTTTAGATTTCGAGCCTCGTTATATTGCAGATTTTTTTTTTTACTCAAAAACAATGATATATCATCGTGTCATTTTTTTCGGTTAATAACATTTTTTTTTTCGTGCGCTAAACGCGCTCAAAAATGCAGTGTATGCTATACGCAGTAACCGGTATTTATATAAATATTATTATATATAAACTGAAGACAGTGTGCGTGCTTTAAACGCGCGTAATTTTTTTTTTTTTAATTTTTCAATGATTTCCAAAAATATATATATTTTTTTAATGGTTTCGGAAAACCAGCGATTATTTGTGTGTATTCACCAATACACGGTATATTCTTTAAACATCGAACTTCACTTTTATACAGAATCGTTATTTCGAACGCAATGATATTTTTCATAGTAATAATATAATAATAATGACAAAATAATATATATTTAGTTTTTTTTTTGTTGTATATATAAATATTGTTATTTATTTTTTTAAATGCTTCAATATACAGTTGGATGTAGATATATTTTTTTTATAATTTGTACGACTTTTATTAATACATAGGTATATATATATATTTCGAAAATGTGTGTAGGTACACAATACACAGCTAATGATAGCATTTTAGAACAAATAAAAATGACATATTAAAAATATATCAATATATATATGCGCATATGTCTTTTCCTCGACTTGGAAAGTGTCTGAAAATGTATTTATGTATTATATAGTACAAGTGTCTTTTACCTTATTGTTTTATACGTTATATATGAAAAAATTGTTTTTAATTATATGAATATAATATGTTAGACTCTCAACCAGCTCCAACACAAGCATGCTTAAAGAAAATAGATTTTAAATCATAAATTGAATTATTAATAATTTAAAGCATTATTTCGACTTAAGTAATAAAAACAATTTTTTGATCTCGGAACAACAGCTTATACGTATTGAATTGCTGGTACTGCCGAACATTATCGTATATATATATATATATATATATATATACTGATCGCTCACGGATTCTCGGATTATATTATACAGGGTGGAGCGGTGAAACGAACGATTTTGAAATGATTATAAAAAATCGACGAGTAATATTTTTAACAAATTTATTTATACCACCATAAAGTGTGTAAAAAAGCGTTATAAAAAAAAATTTTAATATCAAATAAATGATATCCGCGAGATGACGTCCATAAAAAAAAAAAAATCACAAGCTGTTAAATCGGGCAAACTGAGGGATGGGTACATAAAATATCCCCATTTCGAGAAATTAATAAACTGTTTTTCGGAAACAAATCTTTCAGAATATATTGATGCACGCTTTAGCCGGTATGACTGTATAATAAAGTAGCTCCGTCTTGTTGAAAAAAAACCAGTTACACCGCGTATATTGAGCAAGTCGTGGAATGAAAAAAAATTCTTCCGACATCTGCAGTTAGACTACCACTCCGCGTTCATTCTCAAAAACATACGATCTTATATGATCGCTTATTTTCTTCTGTATAGCCTTTTATATTAACTGCGCAGTACCTATAGAGTATACCGCCGAAAAGGACAGCTCGAAGACCTCAAACAAAGAATACGTGCAGGAGAAGAGGTGCATGCCATAAATATCTCGATATAAATGCTTTAAAATATCCTGCAGTTTTCAGAGACGCCTCAACGAATGCGGCTGATAGGTACTTCGAAATGGACACGTCTTGCGAATATCATTTATAAGAATTTAAAAAAAAAAACACTTTTCGTAATGCTTTTTTTTACCCCGTTTTTCGGGTGGTCTAAATGAATTTCGTTATAATCATTTCAAATATATTTTTTTTTTTATATATATATAATCAATCCCGTTTCACTGTCCCTCCGACGCGCGTATACCGTTTCGACGGGACTTTAAATGCGATTTTACAACGATAATATAATTTATATACACGGCGTTTCAGAATATTTGGCAGTGCTGTCCATGTGCAGCGGCGTGGCCTTTGCCGACAATGGTAACGGGGTGGTGGTCACTGCCAGATCCAGCGACGACTGTCAAGTAACACCCGTCATCCACGTGTTACAGTATCCGGGATGCGTGCCGAAACCGATCCCGTCGTTCGCTTGTACAGGACGTTGCAGTAGCTATCTCCAAGTATATAATATTATAATATTGCGTATTTATTTATTATATAAAACACGGCGTTGATGTTGTACGATATGAATAATAATAATAATTTAAACTATACTCAAAAAATGTGTACTTTTTATCAAATACTGCAGTACCTAGTCGTATATATAGTGTTACCATAGGGTATACACTCTCTTTCAACTTAACAATTCAATTTGTCAAGGAAAAAAAAATGTAAAATACGCGTAAAAAAATGCCGAACATATATGTAGCGTGAAAATCAAGAGAAAATCAATTATTATAAATATTGAAAAATATAAACTAATAACTAATTAAAATTATTTACGGTCGTTTTATTCAATTAAGATAAATGAATAGATATAGTCCAATATGGACTTTGTAGAAAGTAACAAATCTTTTTTTATTTTTTGAAAATAAAATAATAAATTTGAAAATAAATGTATTGAATAATTATTTCACAAAAAAAAAAAACGTATTAATATACAAACAAAAATTTATAAGAAATACTCGCTCGAAAATTTCGTTTTCAAACTCGCCCCATTCATGAAATGCCTTTGGTCAGCTACAGTGACGCCGATCTATTTTTGAACCCCTGGGGTAAAACATTTTTGTATGTACCCACCTACCCCACAGTGGCGACTTTAAAGGGCTTCCAAAAAAAAAAAGGTCATCAACCAAATTTTTTACCCCCCCCTCACAAAATTGAATGATAGATTTGTTCTGCCACTGCTACCCCATGGTGTTCGCGTGTTCTAAAAATTAACAAAATGTATGCACAAGTGATTGAATATTTATTTATTTGCTTATACTTGTATATTACAGGGTAATTATTGTGTTAGGTGGTCGGTTATATTAGAGAACAAATATTTTATATTAATAATAATATTTGGTGGTTATACCTTGTTATTTTATCCCGTTATTTAATCTATTTTTTTTTTACCGGTAGAAGGTGCTAACAAGCCGTGTCTGAGATATACCGGCCGGGTTGGGAAAGTTTTGTTTGTATTTTGTATCGATTACTTCACTGTTTGGTCTGTGCTCTGTGGGTCCCCAGTCCAATAATATTACTTTATAATATTACATTTGATTATATTAAATATAAATTTTATTTTCATACTGCCCGTCTTCATAAATACCCAACCGGCACCCACCCACCCACCCTCCATTTAATTCCTCTGGGGTATTTACCCCACTTGACAGTTGACACTCGTGTTCGGCGCCACTGGTCAGCTATGTTATAAATCGGAACAATACGGGGAAAAAAAACATAAGCAAATCCCACGACTTCCCTCGAACCCAGCTAATTATTATTAATATATCTTCCTCCTGCAATTATAATCGTAAGAAAAATATAAAAAGTATCCACTGTTAGGCGACGGATGATTTAGTATAAAACAAAAAAAACTGATGGGAACACGCCATAAATGCACTTGCCCAATGCAGATAGTTGACGAGATTTTTTCGTTTTACTGTATTAGGTTTCCGGATCGAAAATATGGCAAATGGAGAGGTCTTGTATGTGTTGTCAGGAGAGCGGCGAACGGGAAGCGTCGGTATCGCTTTTTTGCCCGAAAGCCAAACAGGGCGAGAAAAAGTTTAGAAAGGTACGACCTATATATAAATATGTTATAATAATTTCTTTGTTACGAAAATATTTATTCCAATTACAATTTGTTTTCTATTTTGTATTATATAGGTACACTTATTATATACAGATTTTATAAGATTACCGCGTTGAATTTTTTTTTTTAACAGGTTAACTGCCACGGCATTTTTTAATGTTTATACAATATTGCTAAGTGTACCACTTTTGGTACACGGCTGAACATTATTTTTTTGCTACGTGTACCATTAATGGTACACTCGAGTTATTGACAATAATATTAGCGTGCGCCATAATAGGTGCACGTAAATGTGATTTTTCTATAGGAGACGTTTGTGTGGCCTACTAGTAATGATTAATTACAAATAGCAAAACAAATTTATAATTTTCAATGTTTTAATCAATATTATATACCATTTTTTGGTACAAGTTAAAAATATTAAATTTTTTATGTAAATAATTACATCATAACTATTCGAATACTGAATGCATAAATTAAAAAGCTCATTTTATGATTATTTTGGTGTAGCATATTGGATAGTCATTGTGATAAATGGTATACGTTGTTTGGCAATACAACAGTGCACCATATATGGTACACATGGCAGTTAACCTGTTAATTTTTCAGTGTTTAAAAGCGAGAGAAAAAAATATAAAAATCAATCTTAATAAATAATCATAATTACATGTGTTATTAAAAACAAGAACCGCATAAAAGCCGCTATACAGATTTTTTAAAAAAAAAAAACAAATTTATAATGGCAGTCTTTAATTAATTCGATTTTTATTTATATTTTTGTGTATAACTTCAGTAATATTATTAAATGATTTATTATTACTTATACCAATGCCAATCGTCGATAGAGTCTTCAGCAAATATAACTGCAGTATATATACATTTTCAAAATTAAACGAAAAACGAGACGATAGGTACAATATAGCTGTACACTCGTTTTATCGGTATATATTATAATATTATTTAAAGATATATAATTGTGTACCTAATATTTTTGACTTTCTGTTCCTATATATTTTTTTTAATTTTCCGAGAAAATCAAAAATATACCATCGCGTATAATTGCGATTTTCGAAGAAGTTCGTAGATTCTTTTATAATTTTTATAATTACTTCGAATTTCGTTTTAATAAATAAAATAATAATTAATTATTATACATTATAAACGCGTGTTATCACGATAACTCTTTTTCTGCAGGTAACTACAAAAGCCCCGTTGGAATGCATGTGTCGTCCGTGTACCGGTATCGAAGAAAGCGCGGTGATCCCGCAAGAAATGTCCAACTATGCCGCCGACGAGCCTCCGATTAACGGACACTTTTCGAAATCCATTTAAACATTATATATTAATCCGCCAGTACCTATAATAAGCGTTTGTTTGTGTTACGCGTATATATATATATATATATATATATATATTAATTTACAGTTATAAAGTTAAAAAACAAATTCTTTCGGTTATAAAATAATAATAATAATAATAATAATACGACGCGTCCTCTTTTACTCGTTAATCTATTATTATATATGTAATGTTTTAATATTTTATAAGATCATATTATATAGTTATTATATACGATACATATATAAACTCTTGTAAAACTATTATGTCGGTTTCATTTTAATTATATATAAATAAATAGTATTGTTTATTTCCAATGCATATAAATATACCTATATATATATATATATAATTCATTTAACGAAATCCTAAAAAAAAAAAAAGTATAATGAAACATTAATATAACAAAAAGGCGTATATCGAGCCACCGGTATTGTGGACGTCACTATTAACTGAGAATTACTATTAGATAACGTTTTAAATTTTTGTCATTTATACTATATAAGCAATATAAACCATTGGTACCCAACTGGTGATCTGTGGACTTAACTCAGGTTGTTTTTTTTTAAATTTACATCAATTTTTTAATTAAAAAAAAAAAAGTGCTTACTAATACACATGTATATTTAATCAATGGTATTAGTGAGCGCGTATAAATTTATTGTTCAGTTAAATTTTATTTAAAACAAAAATGAGTTTGATCCGCGTAATTAAATCTGAAACAGAAATCGACTAATCGCGGAAGGTTATATACATACATTTTAAAAACCTACAGATTATACCCGATGTCAGCGTACGAAATTATACGTCTACCTATATTTCAATGCGCCGGCGGGTGAATTTTTATTTCGTTATGTTACTGGAAATAGGTTAAAAATGATATATAAAAAAAAATTCTTTTATGTATGTAGCTACTTAAAACGCTTTTATACGTTGGAAAGCATCGCGTGTAGGAGAGCATTCCAGAAAAAAAAAATGCAAATCCGAGCATTTATTAGTTTAAATTCCCGTCTTCGCGCATCGGACACATCTTACTTTCCCATCACTCCTTTCATCTTTTTTTTTTTTTTAAATTCATCCCCTCTATGTCCCCTACACCAAGAGGAGGCCTTATTTGATTTTAATCATATAATATTCAACTGTCCTTCTCTCCTATATTCCCGAGTCCTGACAGACACCACCTTTTTTTTTTACGTTTATCCTCTCTTGGTTGCATTTCTCCAGATCCGTATCTCATTCTTAAGGGGATTGAAAGCGGGTATTTTCTCTCTTTGTCTTACACACATGAAAAATAGCAAAATAGACGTTTCGTACTTCCAACGTACCGATAGATCTATTGGTGCGATAAGAAATTTGAAAACAGATTTGAATTCCTCGTGAATTTTACTACAAAACGACTTTCCCACTTTTTTTATTTTCTTTTTTGAAGACCTTCAAAAATGAATTATTAACAATTTTTTTTTTTTAAATTTGTTCGGTTAATTTTTTTAAGGGTTTATGAAAAAAAATGCAAAAAGTAGGAAAGTCGTTTTGTAGTAAAATTCACGAGGAATTCAAATCTGTTTTCAAATTTCTTATCGCACCAATAGATCTATCGGTACGTTGGAAGTACGAAACGTCTATTTTGCTATGTTTCGTGTGTGTAAGACAAAGAGAGAAAATGCTTGCTTTCAATCCCCTTAACTCCCGCTCTCCTATTGTTATTTATTTAATCATTAATTTCATCTATAATCCGTAGGCTTTCGTATTTAGATTATATTGTATAGGTACATAATATAATTATATTATATACCTACCTATATTTTGTATTTATAAACCGTTTCTTTTTTTTCTCTTTAAAAATAATCGCCTCACTATATAACGCACTTAACAAAAGCAAAAAAAAAAAAAAAAACATATTTTATTATACGATACGTTTGCTAATTTGGATTCATATCAGTTTAAAATATACGTTACATATTATAGTCCGATAGTCGAATAAATTGTTCTCTACATTTGTTTTTTATACGTCCACAGAATAGATTAATGGTACGTCGAGCGCCAAGTGGCAAGTACGGTGAAAAGTAATATTTCCCGTTTTGTTCGTACTGTGGTCGATAACACCACCGGTTGATAGTGTAAATTTGATAACGAAATGGGTGAAAAAAAAACAACGAGAAACGTAAATTTGAAAACCGAGCTTAGCGTTTTTAATTTTCTACGGTTTGTTAAGTGTTTTGCGCCCCACTGTCGCTCCGTTGTTCTCATTAAATTCCGATATTCCACACTTTTAAGTTATTGTGAATGACGTACGATAAGTATTTACAAACATGGTCGACAGTAAATTTTATACGACGATTTTGGCCCAAACGTTCTCTCCTTGTGGAAACTATTTGATCACCGGCAATAACTACGGAATATTAACGGTGTACAAGTAAGTCGGGTTTGACTTCGATCTAACAATACGAACGAGTATTTAAATATTTTCGGTTTTACACTGTGTTATTGTTATGTAGTTTGAAACACGAATTGCAATGTGCGATCGATGATAAGGATCAAGATTTATCAGTTGGCCGATCCTGTAGATTCGAGATGATACGAAAAATGCAAATAAACAGCATGGAATCCGGTGAGAAGTTCTTAATAATTGGTGGTATCGGCCTTATTGTCGGTGTGGATTGGGACACGATCGTTGATAATAATTTTGGCGACAGCTCAAAAATCGAACCTCTCCGTATCAGTTGGAGTATTAACATTCCGTCTCCCAAGTAAAGCCGACTTTATAAAACTATAATATATTTATTGACAATTTAACCGTTTACTTTTATTAGGGATTCAATGTTAACTATAGACGTAAATTGTTTGATATTGAACAAAGATGAAAATGTTTTGTATACTGGTTGCGGCGATAATACCGTTTATGCGTTCAATTTGGAATGTGGCGATGTCGTACACAAATTCGAAGGACACAAAGATTTTATCCATTCCATCGATAAATTGTAATATAGTCAATAAACTACTTATATTGCGTAACATTTAAAAACGTTTACTTACGGACGTATAATTCTATAGTGACGATACAATTGTCTCTGCTAGTGAAGACGGATCTGTCATGTTTTGGGATGTCCGCACCAAAGAACATACGTCAAAAATTGTTCCAAGCAACAATTCGTTTATTAAACGACCAGATCTCGGAAATTGGGTTGGATCCGTAACCATAACCAAAGACTGGATGGTGAAATATAAATACAGTGGACATTGTTTTACATCCGTTTGTAATTCACTTATTATATTTTATTAGTTATGCGGCGGTGGAACAAAACTGTCGTTGTGGAATCGATCAATGGTGGCTCCAATGACTGTGTACGATAGTGTCGAAGATACTGGTATACACGTTACCAAACTTATGGATGAAACATTGTATGCCGGAGGATGCTCAAAGTATTTTTACCAGTTATCGTTCACAGATGATGTTTTGTGTAAAATTGAAACTACCCCAATGACTGTTTACAGTTGCGCCAATCAAGAAAGTCCATTCAAAGTGAGTTTTCACCGTGTAAACACATTAATTTTATTGCGTGAGGATAATAAATGTGAAAATCTGTTTACAATACTTTACTAAAAACGGTTTTCTTAACATTTCGAATATTTCAATATGGAGTTAATACAATTTAATGTGTTTTTCGTTTGAACTCGAAACACTATACATTAAGTAACAAAAAAAAAAAAAGTGTTATTTTCATTTATTGGGGGATATACAAAATTTTAATAAATCGAATAAACGAATTATAGGTACGTTATATATTTGGTTATTTAAAAAGGCAAACAAAAAAAATCCGTCCATTTAATTCGAACGGACATTTGTACGATTAGATGTTAGAATGTTATATAATGTGTTGTTTAAATCCTTTAAGATAAAATGGGTCTTTTTATAAAAACATAATTCCAGTTGGTAATAATATAATTTTTTTACCTCGAGTGTGTTCGTTGTATTTTCATAAAAATATAACTACCAATAGAAATATATAAATATTTCATTCTTTGGTAAAATAGATTTATTATTATCATAAGTTATAGAACATACCTTACTAAGTTATACTTAGATCAATATACTGGTAAAATATTTCAAATTTAGAATAAACTCGTTTTAATTATTTTATCATCTAAATTACAAAAAAAAAAAAAATCAAACGTAATTTAAATAATGACATGTTATATACCATAATTAATAATCAAATTCATTTTTTTTTTCGAAATCAAATGTTATACTATTTTATTACAAATTATCAGAATTTACGTGTCATATTCAAATATGAGATTTCCATTGAATATAATAAGACGAGAGACAATTATAAACTATATAATATATATATATTTTAAAATTAAAACTATTATGTATCAGTTACAAAATATTCAAAAAAAAAGTATAAACTTTTAATACTTCATACTCCAACTTAATATATATATATTAAAAGCTAAAGAATTGCTTAGATTTATAATTTATTTACATTTTATTATGAATAACTTGTATAACAATATTTGTATTTTGGTTTCAGGTAACATGTCTTGCAGGGTCGAGTTACAAAATAGATATTTGTACTAATCTAAACTACAAAATGACTACGCTTGGCAACTAGGTGTTAAGTACTTGATTTTGATTTAAAATTTCGAATTCAAGAAAAAATTATTTAATTTTATGTCGTTAATATAAGTTAATACGGATAATATCCTTAGAATATTATTATTCTTTGTGAGTACATAAACTCGCCGTATGTTAAGAGCGGATATGTCACCTTAAAACCACTTCCTCCACTGTGTCGCCCGCCATAATCGTCTAATCGGAGAACTAATTAAGAGCTTGGCGACACAAAACGGACATTGAATAATTTGCTGCCTGGTCATATCTATTCTTAATGCGCAGCGAGTATAGCTGATATATGTATATATATTGATAATAATATTTATATACATTGTATTCCGTGTTGATTTCTTAACTTTTGCATTTAAGAAATAGTCAAATAAATGTACTTATTTTTGTAACAAAATACACGTAATTTCTTTACTAAATATTGCACGTTGAATAAACATTTATGAATTTATGGTACTGAAAAAAAAAGAAGAAAAAAAGCTGTTAACGAGTTACTCGTCGTTTGCTGTTATTCGTTTTAAATGTGTTAAGTACTATAATGTCTACAAGGTAAAATTACTAAAAAAAAAAAAAATATTCGTCGGTACATTGTATAGTGTGGAAAGTTTGACAATAATTCTATATCGAGAAACTGTAACGTCACATTATTTTAAAATTGTAATACTAATTAAATATTAATAGCGCAGTGAAAACTCAATGTACGTCGGCCTAGTTTACACGAACACTTCTATACGTTAATACGATTTTTCGTTATTATCGATCGTTTAAAGACGAAAGAAGAAAAAAAACCTACTCGTACCTGCGACTCTACGTAATATACTAATACTAATAAGACTAACGACTGTATTGCGTATTATTTATATACATAATTTTTACACAAAAAAAACACTCGATAAATAGCGCTACGATAATTATTGAAATCGGATATGATGTTGCGGGGCTTGTGACTGCGATGACCAAAGTTGAAAGTTTTTTTTTTTTTACGTTTTACCCAACAGATGTATGCTGTATAACACTCGGGTATCGAGTATAAGTGTAATATAACTGATGTCATAATGTTGTTTTTATTTTTGTCGAACCGTCTGCGTACACTGCGCTCGTATGCCGTACGACCCTAACTTACATGTGACAACCGTGCACGTACGACACGTTCCTCACGATGGCCGCGGCCGTCGTCAGGAAGTTCCATCTCGCGCCGTTGGCCACACCCTGGTACGGCGTCCCGATGAACGCGGCCACGGAAGACGGCGACGGCGCGGCGGCTGCCGACACTTCGGCGGCCGTCTGCGCGTCCGTGTCCGCCGTCGGCGGTGCTGCGTACACCCCGCCGTGCCGCGGTTCCGCCGCAGACGCGTGCAACCTGTGCTGCTGCTGCTGCTGCTGCTGCTGCTGCTGTCCGTACTCACCACCTCCGGAAGCGTCCGACTCCACCGACTGTTGTCGGAGTTGATCGAGCCGCAGCTGATTCTGTCGTTTCCACTTTGTCCTGTACGTCCAACACAATAAATACGAAAAAAATTATAAACAATTCGATATCGACAACCATATACACGCGTCGCGAACTGCTAAACAAATTTATATATTTTTTTAAGTTTTACCTTCGCTTCTTTATAATGAAGACCTTCGCGCAGGGGCGCATTAAAGGGGGGGGGGCCAAGGGTGCATTTGCCCCGGGTGGCACACCGGTCATGGACATTTGGAATTATGTTTTTGTCTGTTGGAATTTTAATCTGTACTGTAAATTTATGGGCGGCAAATTATATTTGCCCCCCCTCCCATCCCTAAATATTGAACCTTAATGCGCCCCTGCCTTCGCGTGCAATGCCTTCTCATTTTTTTTTTTTTTTTATTCATAAAAAAGATAGCTGGTGTTTAAGTGCGAATTACTTGGACAAAGTTTTATGGAAATAGTTATGTTACCTATTGCTAAAAATTTGAAAGCAATGCGGATATAAATCGCATTGCATTCTCTGCGCAATAAAACGATTCCGAGCTGAGCTTCGGCGGTGTAATATACACGCACTTTGTCGGAAAATCGAAAGTAGTAATAATAAAAAAAAAAACTCGGGGTCGTCAAGATTTTTCGATAATATATATTATATAGTTGAAGTAACGTACGTTGTGCAAACAGCCACTAAAAGCAAAAATGTATGACTCTTTTATGACTTGAATATCACTAATATGACCTAATAACTGCCATAAATAGCCCAAAATCGAAAGATATTTTTTGAAATTTTTTTCACATATATACTCGTCAGGCACGTAGCCAGGATTTTATTTTGGGGGGTCGAAATAAATTTTAATACAATTTTCATACATGATTGATATTCAAAACCTTTTATTTTTTTTATAAACTGAAAAATTAAAACCTTTATAATACAAAACAATCTATATAGTTATTAAATATTTTCAACTAATGTCTATAATATAAATTTTCTGTTTTTTTTAGCCATTATATCCAATACTTCATCTGTTGAGATAGACAATTCCCAATGTACTGATAAAAGAGCAAGTCCCGTTAATTTTTATTACGAAGCAATGTTTTTAAGCGCTTTAGTGTTGAAAATGAACGTTCAACTGCCGTTGTAGAAACTGGTAGTGTTGTCAAAATTTTCAATAAAAAAATGTATCTTTGGGTAAAACTTCTCATCACATGCATCCGAAATATCTATAATTTTAGTGGGTTTTTTTTCTACATTTAACCGTTTTTCACACCATAATAAAAATTCAGACCCAACCACCTTATACGGAAGTACGGAAAAATTTCGGAGGGTCCAGACCCCATGGACCCCCCCCCCTGGATACGTGCCTGATACTCGTATATATAATAGTGCAAAGTTACGCGTATTCGGTATAAATGTCAAGATTCTAAGACCGTTATTTCGGTGGTTTTTTTGTATGCCGCGTTTAAAAACTATTGAGAAAATTGAAAACCCATTCAAATAAAAATAGTACCGACTACAGATATTAGATGTACTGTAGATAGATTTTCTACCGGAACGCAACGCATGGCGAGGTCTTCCGAGCATTCTTTCTAGTCGAAAATTTATGCACAGAAAAAATAAATATACGTCTCATTGTGAAACCAAATTGAAATTGAAAAAATCGTCAAATGATCTTACGAACCTTCGGTTTTGGTACCACGTTTTGACCTGAGTCTCCGACAAATTTAGCGCTTCGGCCACGTCGCTACGATCGGCCACGGACAAATACTTTTGCGAGCGGAACTTGCGTTCCAGGAACGCCAATTGTGCGTGCGTGAACGCCGTCCTTCTGCGCCGGACCTTCCGGCCGCTGCCGCACGTCTTTCCGGCCAACATAACGTTACCGTCTTGGTGTTGCTGATAGTGATGATGATGCTGGTGCTGGTGATGCTGTTGCTGTTGCTGTTGTTGGTGATGGTGTTTTTGCACCAGTAACGGGAGTGCGGCGAAATTGCTGACCGCCGCGGCCAGCGTGCGATCGTCCATGTCCACGGTGACTTCATCGTCGCTGGACACATCTTCATAAGGTATAAGAACATTTTTTATTTTTTTTATTTGAGTATATGCGAAATGAGGTTCTGAGGAAGACGCACGAAAAATATAGGACGAATAGTGGAGAGAAGCGTCAGGTGGTTTGTGTGACAAATGACAGTACATAGAGAACGCTAATTCAAGATCGAAATAAGACGGATTTTACAAAACAGCGTATAGTGAGACCAGCAATGCGTACTGGTTCGGAATGTCGGGCAGTATGGACAGAAAAACGGAACAGAGAGAATAGAGTATAGCGGAGATTGGGATGCTAAGACGGATGTGCGGTGGGCTAACTATAAGAAGGATAAAAAATGAATACGTAAGAGCTGGTAATGCGTCTATTGTGGAAAAAATAAGGGAGAATAAGTTGAGACGTTACAGACGTGATTCCGCGGAAGTTGTGAGAGGTGTTATGAAAATGAATGTATAGAAGGGAAAAAACAGGAGAAGACCGAAAAGGAAGTGCGGACAGATGGAATTGATACGCAAAGATGCGGCTGGTGCAATGGGTGTTCAAGAGATGGAAGATCGTATGAGATGGTGGCCGATACCGTGTATAATTTTAGAAGTGTAAGGAAAAGAAGAAGAAAACGAAGTATGCAAAATACAATTTAATAATTACAGGAATTATATCGTTAAGGCATACGTCCTAATTCAAATGTATAGTTTTTTAAATCGTGCAAATAATAATGCGGATTACGCATAGGCGGAAATGGGGGGGCTTAGGGGGCTAAGCCCCCAAATATCTTATAATTTGTATGTATTTTGGATATTTGACTAATTATGACTGACGTTAAAAATGTTAGCCCCCCACAGAAAATTTAATAGATTTCCGCCTATGGGATTACGTATTTTTAAACCGTGTTATATAGATAATACGAAAATTAAAAGAACCACAAACATACCCAACACGGTTAAGCGTTAAAACTATTTATATATATATTGGTATATTATTACTAATAATAAATTAATATTATTTTTCTATAGTCATTTTATTTATTTTTTTAATACTTTCCCATCCTTCGAGGAATCGCGTCGATATATGTTTGTATTTCCTACATATATACGCGTCTTTAAACCGATTTTATATCTATTACCGCACTTGTATAAAGTTATAATCACTAGGTATATATATATGCGCAGTGTTGAAAAGTATGAAATTTAACATTCGATTTGGTTAAGTAGGTACTCTGATGAATTTGATATAAAATGTTTCTCCTCGTATAATACGCGATTAAAACGAGATTCGCATTTTTTTTATACAATAGCGTATACCCATTTGTTGAAACGAATATCCAATTATTTTTAAGTGTATCTTTTTGAAGATGAGTGCCTACAGTGACTGCAGTACCCATTTACACAATATTATATCAATGTATAGCTATATTTTATAACTGCTGCTGCGGTTACAGAGAAGTACCTACCTAAATTCGACGTAATTTCTCATATACATATTACGTTAACGCGCGTGCGTCTATTGTAACTATATATATATATATATATAGTCCATCCTAATACACGCACCCTTCAATACCTATTTGTAATGTATCAGAAAAACATTGACGGTTATAATATACAGTATACTAAACTAACAAGTACATATATTGTATGAATATAACGTGCTGCGCGATATAGTTCCAAGTCTATTATCGCATTTGTCATGATTCACGAATTTTTGGGGTAAACTCCTATATTTATATAATTGCGAATATTTACTATACGCGCTATACCTCCCTCTTATCCTATTTAACGAAATGTATTTCAAATTATTATGTCGACGAGGAGGAAGGAAGAGAGAAAAAAAAACACGACCGAATCAAACGTAGAACGCTATACAGCAGCAGCAGCAGCAGCAGCAGCAGCAGGGGAGTTGTTTTAAGTCTTTTCATACTACGCCCAGCATGAGGTATGGTGCGCAGATAAAAGGACGCAATTACTGTCGTGATAATTCAATGGTCCGTCGCATGTGGCGACCCTCTTGAGCACGTCCGCGATTCGCCAAAAACCACTCGGGTAATGCGTATATATACGTATACGTACACTCACACGGGGCAGTTGTATATCGTCAAACTTCCTCTAACACGACCACCACCAGACAGTTTTAAGCTAACGACCGTGTTCGCGTACAACATAAGCGTTTTGTTTAGAGTCCAATTAAAAAAAAAAAAAAAAAAATGAGTATTCTAAACTCGTTTTGTAAAGTTATATCGAATTTTATATAATAATAATAATCGTCGTCGCCGGCAATTTCTTTTCCATTTTTTTCTTTTAATTTCAAAGTTGCTTGTTATTTAATAAAACAAAAAAATAATAATAACGACGAACTTTTATGAACCCTACACGTTTGTAACAGCTATTTATAATTTAACAAAAAATTTGTTTTAACGTACCTATGTAAATAAGTGTAATAAAACAGAAATCAACGTCAAACGATGACGACTGCAAACGGATTTGTTTATTTTTAGTGTATGTATATTTACACTTTTTCTCGATAAAATTCTATACCAAATCGATTGAAACAATAATAAATCATACTTGAAAATTTAATTAAATATGTATTAAAAATGAATACATAAATCATATATGGTGCCTATCACAATTTAAATAGCAATACTTTTACATTTTAATATTAGTATCAGTATAATATGGTCCGTGATAGTACAATACAAACTACGTGTTATTATGTTTGTCTCTGTTATGTGTTGAGTACAATATTAATTTTATTCGTTTATTATTTAAATAATACGTAATTCATCAACCGAAATTATTTAGCTCTGTGAATCGTGGTGACTGTGCAGTATAAAATATATATGGTATTGGAGTACACCGCAGTATATAATAATCAGTGTATGTTGTGTATCCGAATTTCTTCCAAACGACCGGCCACATAAAAAATTCAAGTTATTTTTGGAGTCGATTCGTAATATCATACAGTATGGGAATACGAGGCTATGAAAGCCAAAGGAGAGATTTGAATGGGAAATTATTAAAAACATTTTATTTACAAATTTAAACTTGTATTTTCAGTTAGGAAAAATAACCCACCGCTTTGTACGCGCGTATATAGATATAAATTTTGAGTGGTCCGTTCGAAAGCGATATTGAAATATTAATATTTCATTTTTTGTATGATGGATGGCTATTACAAACACCTACGTTACATAAACTGCGTTTCATTAAATAAATATATAAAAAAAAAAAAACGATCGTAATATAGCAATTACTCTTGGTCGTTGGAATTAATAAATAAAATTATTATTACTTATATCCCTGTATATAAATAACTATAAAATAAGGTTTGTGCCGTTTGGGGGATTTGAATGGAGAATACTTTACAACAATAAATGTTTATAATGTAAGTAACTATTAAAGAAGCCGTGAAACCTATAAAATATGGATACATCAATAATTATATTACATACTGTGTACGTTAAAATGGAAAGTGATTTCGGTCTGGAAAGAAAAAAAACTTGAAAATAGATGCAAGTTTTACGGTACGTGCGTAGATTGATCTACCATATGAAACTCGTGAAGTATTTGTACAATATCAATAATAATTTTATTCCAAAAAAAAAAACGCCCTATTGTTAACTCTGTTAAAAATCTCAAACGAAATACCTGAAAATATTTGTACATATGTAAATACTATATACTAGCTGTATTTCACCTTGTCAATATTTTTTACCAAATCCAAATCTCTTTTAATTCGTATTCTTATATATATTTTTTCCATTAATTATCTAAAAAAATTGCTACGTATAGATAATATAGCCGCATTCTTTTTCAATCTTTCAACAATTCGTTGTAAATAAAACAAGATACAAATCGCGACAATAAATTACGCGTTCCATACCTTTCGACCTTCTCGGATCCTTTTGATCAAATTTAAAATAAAAATTATTAACGCGAATTTATAAACTTTATTAAATACTTTTTAATCTCGAATAAAAAGTTCCCGTAGTTAGCGGTAATGTATAAGTATACTTGTACGAGCTTTCTACTTCACTTTAATGTCAACAAATCAATAAAATATTCAGATTGTATATAATTGCGTCGTAAACCGTCTCAAGCACACTCTTGTATCAAATTATAATAAAAGCTTATAAATATATATATATATATTTATTACATACTTAAAGTGTTATTGGTATGTATATATGTATATATATATACAATATACATGCAATATGCCAATACTCTTAAGTGAGAATTCGATTTTATATCGTAAAATCATTATTATTATTTATACGTGCATGCACTAATTGGTTATTCAAATCTTTTCCTGTATTATTTTTAAAATGGGTGTTTAAATTTTTTTTAAATTTGTATTTATGAATCATAGCCGTATAATGTATATAATTATCATTTAAAAATACTTAAATATATTAAAAAGTAAAATATATTTTATATATATAAACACTGATGTATAAATATATGTATTGTTTATATTTATATTATATAATATTATTTAAATTTACAAATAACAATAAAAACTATAAAATGTTACAACAATTAAATAGAATATTTACTTCACTAATACATACCAAATAAAAAGGTATTAACTATTTATAATAATATATCAAAAATCTCTTTTTAAATTATTTTAATGTTTATCGATTATATCGAAACTGATGTCGGACAAAACAGATATTGAGAAATTAATCGAAATACAAGGATTTATTATATACGAAAAACTATATGCACTTAAATACGTATATGTAATTTTTTCACCTTAGCCTTTATCCCGCACGAGTATAGGGTCAGCTATTTCAATTTTTGTCCTCCATATATCTCCTTGCCCATAACCGAATCTCTTTATCTACTCTACAGACCTCCGTAGTCCCCTTAACGCGACTTCTATAACCATTTTTTCTTTGGCCTATGCCTCAACTTCTACAACTGACTCGCTTATCTTCTCGACTCGTCCTTGTTCCTCCACTCTCAACATACCCAAACCGTCTCGGCCCATTTTCTCTCTAACTTTTCCGAATAAAGATATCGTTTTCACACTACCTCTTATTAATTCCGAATTCTCAGCTTTAACCCACACACACACACATATATATATATATATATATATTAACACGCCGTACATCCATCTTAACATTTTTCATTTTTGACATTCCTATTTTATTTTCATCCGTTTTATTCAATGCTCGACACTCTGTTCCAGTCTGTTTTATACAGAAGAAAAAAAATTTCCTTTTATCCTTTTATTCGAAAGAATATTAAAAAAAAAAAACAAATGGCGGTCAAATCATTTTGTCATGGATGTCGGATGAGGCTGATTTTTCAACATAAACTTTGATCGTTGAAAACATAAGTCATAATTTGAAGATATTTGTTTTTATTATTATTATTATTATTATTAATAAATAGGTTTAATAAACGGTATAACGTTAAAAATGATACATAATAACAAAAAGGTCATGGGGGGGGGATCTATCCCCCTCCCCGTTTGACCGCCACCGAAACAGATTAAAACTACATCGCTTACCCGAAGATTTCGAAGTTTGTAAAACGTCTCCGATCAAGTCTCTGATGAGAAACGACGGTTTAGGGCACTCCATTCCGGGCGCAGCTCGTCGCATGTATATTTATTCGACAATATACTTAATTAATGTATATTATTAACAAAGTACACTCTCTTTCTTATTAGATATGTATATATATTTCTTTTAAATCGGCTTCCGCGGACAAAAAAAAAAGAAAAAAGGTACGAGTGCAGCGTATGAGACACGCGTACAAACTCGCGAGAAACTTGCGTATACCTGCGCATACGTGGGTGCGGCGCGTTTAGTACTGCGAGCCCTCGGGAATGTGCCATGTAAATCGGCGTCCAAAAAGCCGTTGCAGTTTATAACGGTGACGCGCGCGCGAGGGCTCGTGATGTAAGTCGTCGTTGCGCGCGCGCGCGCGCGTCCTTCGGTGCCGTCGAGGGATTAAGCAGTGCGCAGGGATAGTCTGTACACGCGCGGGAGGAGCCTGCGCGCGCGTGCAGAGTAACGTAAACCGCCGGCATTTTCCGCCGCGTGACCGTTTTCCCGACCGCGTATATATATACGAGTATATAGGTACACGGGAAATAAATAATTCGCGGGCGCGGGAGACGGCGAAAGGACGAGGGGAAAATTATTAGCGCCCCGCACACCCCGTCGCCGTCGACCATCCCTGCGACGACGCGACCCTGCGGCGGCGGGCCCGCGGTTGGACGGTCCGCTATTCCCGAAGCCCGGCCCTCCGTCGGATCGCCCGCCCGTCCCTTCTCGTCCCCTCGTCGTACCGTATTATAATACTACACGTCACTTAATATTATAATATACATATGCGTACGGTATACCACGAATTAATATGACTACGATGATATAAGCGCGTATATAAAATTAACCCGTAATTATGACCGCTTTATGTGGAGCGCATGTAAAATACGTGTGTATGCAGGACGCAGGGACGTTATAATATACTCAAATAATAAACGGACGAAAATTATAACAATTATTATAGATACCTAATATATTTTAAAACAAAAACGCTCGTCATTTATTATTTATCTATACATAGACCTTACGGTAGAGAACTGTGCGCCTGTTCGAGAAAGCCCATATACATAGCTTCAAGGAGTGACGCTGCAGTCACCGCGTAGGTAACAAGCGCTGAAACAGTAATAGTCGCCTGCACCTCGTAGAAAGGACAAATTTTTTTTCACTTATTAAATACTTCAAATCGAAGGTATTCCCTAGGCCAGTGTTTCCCAATGAGTGTGCCGCGACAACTTGAACTTTTTTTTTTAGTGAAAAACCATCATAGAATAATTATACAGATAATAATTATCGAAATTATAAGAAAGTAGATAATATTTATCCAAAGTGTGCCGTGACTTATAATAACTAATAATAATGTGCTGCGATGGAAAAAAAATTTGGGAACCACTGCTCTAGTGGAATAAAATACGACTGTATACTGCACGCGGCTATTGCTGCAAGGAGGACGTTAACTTATGGATGGCCCATGACAGTGCTTATCGTACAAAAACTAAGAAGCTTTGAGAATAAAGTACTAAGACCAATACGCGCGGACCAGTGTTCGATAACGCTGCAATAAACAGATGGCGTAGAAGAAAAAACGCGGAAGTAACTTTTATAACAAGTTAAGTGAAGGATAAGAGAATTCAGTGGTTTTGGGCGCACAATGAGAAGAGAAAAAAATCGAATATCAATCAACAGGAAGAAGATCTAGAATCAGGCAAAAGAAACGACGGACGGATGGAGTACCTCAACATCTGGAGAGACGAGAAGTAACGGATTGAAAGGAAACGATCCGGGACCGCGAGTATTGGAGGTCGGTTGCAGTGGCAGTCAAAACTCTTACAGAGTTATAAGGATGATGATGATTTTAATTTTAATGATTTCCTTCGGGTGAACCGCGTCTTTTTTCTATAATCTAATTTCCTCTTAATATTTTCCACTACCTATATATGTATATATATATATATATATATATAAAGGTAATAGGTATTGGTATATATACGTGTGATATACACTGACACACAAGAAAAAGTCACACGCGCTGTCTGCAAATCGAGATAGCTCCGAATAACATCACCGGCGTTTTTGTAAATATGTTATGGAAAGGCTTTCATTGAGTGCTCTTCTTTTTCTTTTTCTTCTTGGCTTTTTACAGACCATTTAGGTACATTGTTGCAACAACAAATCGCGTGCCTCCATCTCTCTCTACCATTTGTTAGTTTTTACCACAATTTTTTTACTCCTATATAGTAATGTTAAATCTTATTAACGATCCTATCACTCCACCATCTTTGTCCGGGCCGCCCTCTTGTATTCGGCTTCCGTCTTGTAGCCAACCCAATATAGGACTTTCTGAACTCCGCACATGACCAGTCAAACTTATATATATATATATAGTCTTTATGGCCCGGATTATTATTTTTTTCTCCATACAGTCTTTCTATTTCTCGGTCGGTTTTTTAATTTAATTTAAATTTTTAATTAAGTTTAACTTTTAACTCAGTTTAAAAAAAATTTGGTTTACTTAATTTTAACGAGTTATACAAAATCATGCTTGCTCATCCTTGACTATATATATATATATATAGTATATATTATTCATTTAATATAATTAATTTTTTTTACGTGTCCATTGTAAAATTACACTAAGTATAATCAATCTCGTGTTTATTATAGTTTAAATAATTGTAATTAAAACTGTATTCACATTTAAAATCAAATTATTAGTACAATTTTATGTATTTATATTATAATTTTTACCATTATTAGTTTATTTTATAATTATATAAATGATAAAATCTGTACGACTGTCTACTTACTATATATATATATATATATATATATATATACATATATACAAATATTCAATTTTTATATACATTTTCCATTATACTAATTTACTACAGGCCTGCACCTACTAGATTCTCTAAGATTAAGAAATTTGGGTTGTTTGAACTATTATTATTTGTTCAAAAATACTTTGAAATTTTGAAATATAAGATATATAAGATGAGTGCATCATTTACGCGTCACCAAGTAACTTTACGGTCTTTTACATATTTATATATTAATTATATCGTAATATTGAAAATAATAAAAGGTATACATACAATTTAATTTTTTAAATATTATAAATATAAAATAGGTACGCATGTTTTGCGTTATAATTTGTTTGTTTCTTTTTTTTAATCAGATATTTATATACGTTATTTAATCACATATCATATATATATATATATATATATACACATAATATATGTCTACCGACTATATACTGCATAATTTGCAATTTATTTCTCGAATACGTTTTCGTAGTATTTTATGGTAAATCACAGAGAAAAGCCGACATTAATTGGAATTAAATTAACAAAATTGAACACAAAAGTAGACGACAGCTCGTTATATTTGATCATCTGGTAAAATGCTATATAACTTGTACGGGCAAATAAATTATAGGTCAGAGTATTCATGAAAAAAAAAAAATGAAAGGAAAAAAGGTACAAATAAATGAAAAGGGGATGCGAATAATATAAAGTATCCCATACAGTCGACGAGATTTACCACAGAGTTTTTATTTATTTTTACTTTTTTTTTCTTCATATTTTCGTTTTTTTTTTTCGTGAAATCGGTGCTATTATATAATGCAATTCATCCGGTGAAATATTATTTTTGATGCTCGTTATTTTTTACGGCGTCATTCACTCAACCCAAAGATCATTCAGCAAACACGCAATTCTTTTACCGAGTGCTTTACGCTTGGAAAGTCTCGGTGCTTTTATATCATTCACTCCACAAAACATCAGTTTATTAAATTTTAAATAATTTTTATTTATGTTTAGGTGTAGCGTATACAATTATACATATATATATATATAATACTAATGAGATAGCATTCATATTTTATATATATAATATATAAATGTATATATATACATATATACTTATATTTAACAAAATATTATATTTAATTGAAAGTTGGAATAAAAAAACACGTAGTACCTGTATATATATATATATATATATATATATATATATATATATATATATATATATGTATATAGATTTAATATTCTATATAATATGTATATAGGTGTACTATACTTGCAACTTCAAATATTTTAGTAAATAAATTATACATATTATAAATATATTTACAAATTATATATTATATATACTTTAATATATATGTAAAAAAAATTTACATTTTTTTTTTAAATTCAATTTATTTCATTATTATTACTATTACATTGAAAATAATTCGCATTGTTCGAACCAATTTACGTAATCCGTTTCTCTTCGTATACTTACTCCGCTCGCATAACACATAGTTATAGTGTCTACGGAAATTCCTTTTTTGCTAATGTATATTAATTTTTTTATTGATGTATTTATTGTACTAAGTGTGCAGTGTCCATAAGTATACATTTAGTCCTTAATTTAAAAAAAAAAAAAATTAGAATATACCGAAACATCGAAAATAAAAGTTTTCAATTCAATCTAATCTACAATGATGCCAACGATACATACTGCAACAAGCAATAACTGATTCGTTGGTTTGAACGGGAAATCAAATTGTCCGAATGCACATGACGATACATCGTATTAGTCGCGCAATTGTTACAATACGTGGACATACGGTAGTAGACTATAGCATATACGACAAGAAAAAAAAAACTGTTTCGATATTTTATCACTTTTAGAATTTGAATATTGCGCATGTAATTATACGCACTACAATAAATGGTTTATTGAAAAACTCGAAAACGATCTGTTTTACGAATTTACAAGACTTTTTTTTCCACTGCCAGACGCATATATTAGAAATTAATTATTTAGTTCTTATGAGTATATACAGGCGCGGATCCAGAAATCACAGAAGGAGGGCTACACAGAAGGGGGGCTACACGATGATCAGCTACCTAAAATTATATCTATTTAGGTAGTTATATGTATAACTTTTAAGCAATGACTACAGCTCAAGGGGGAGCTAAAGCCCCTTAACCCTCCCCCCTTGGATCCGCGCCTGATATATATATATATATATATGTTAGTATGTTACAGGCAGTACCGAATAATAAATCATGGGAGGAATGTTTGATCTATATACAAATTCAAAGACTCAAAAAATTTGTTGAAGGGAATTTATCAATTTTATTGAAAAATCATTGCATTCTGCAATGAAAATAAATTGTGAGCGGAGCTTCGGCGGTGTAATACGCACTTTATCGGAAAATTTAAAATAGTAAAAAAAAAATAAAAATTGTAACTCAGGATTGTCAAGATTTATCGCGAACATATTATATATATAGTTGAAGTGGCCTGTGCTGTATAAAATTGTCAGCCCTTAAAACTAAAAACTACCCCTTTCATTACTCAACTAGCTTGACGTTTAAAAATAATTGCTATATATAAATATCCAAAAATTGGAAGAAATTTTTATTTTTTACGTAAGTATATATATATAGTGCAAAGTTACACGTATCCGGTGTGAATTTCAAGACACTAAGACTATTATTTTGGTATAGTTTTTTTTTGCATGCCGTGTTTAAAAAATAAGCGTCCCCTTGAACGCTGGAAAACTCGAAAAAACCTCCCAAACAAATCGTTCTTGCGCTGTGTTAAAATGTTGAAATATTGTATTTCGTTGATTGCGAATAAGTATATATAATGGCGAATTTCAACGCGTTTTATAACAATATATCGCTACAAATTATATAAAGTTCAGAATCTCGAGCATTACAATGCTGTATGTAGGTACCTACGTGAATGTTTACAAGTCACGAGATATAAATAATAATTGATTGTTGATATTTGTTTTTGCTCCATTGTAGAAAACAATATTCGAAATTCTGTACGAGATAATTCGATAGTTTCTTAAAGTGCCGAGTCGAGTATCTCTTGAAAAATCTATACATTCCATGAAAACCCGCGTATATTATACACAAATAACGATATTAATGCGGGACTAAGTTTTTGGCGCGTACAACAATCGGAGAGTATTGATTTTGTTTTGTAATTATGCGGGGATTCATTCGTATTAAAAAATTATTTAATATTTTTAAAAAAAAAATTTAATAAATAATATACCTAAAAAATATTTTCAGTATTCTTAAAAAGCCCCTTTAAACCCCCTCTCGTCCCCAGAAAATAATCGCATCTACGCCCGCACTGTATACAAATTATATAATAACGATAATCAGGCACGTATACAGGGGGGATTTGGGGTTCAACCCCCCCGAAATAATATCTTGTCACATTAAAAAATAATGAGTAAGGAGGAAGAAATTGTTTTATTATGTTGCTGTACAATTTGTATTGCTATATTTTGTAAACCCCCCACCCGAAATTTTATTTTGTGTACGTGCCTGACGATAATAATATAATATAATCGTGAGATTGCCGAGAATTTTAAAAAAAGTGTGTCGAATTCGACGACTATAAGTATTACGACAAAAGAAAAATCACGGGTTAGACTGCACGCGCCTCAAAGGACGGCCCTGATTACTGCAGCAGGGACATTATTAGAAGGACGACGTTATAATAATCGTGTTGCGGTAGGTACGCACTTATGTACGCGTAAAAGTATGTGACGTATACCTGACCCGCGCCGCGAGCGCTCATGTGTGATGCGTCCCCTCCTCTCACTCAATATTGCGCATTTCACTCGGTATGTATAGTGCAGTGTTGTAAATAATTATTATTATATAACGCGTGTACGCGCGTACGATATATTATAAACGCGCGTGGAATTTTTTTTTTTTTATAATGCGCGGTATATAATATAGCGTGTCACCCGCGAGTACCGCGAATACGTTAGAGGTGTAGCTCTGGGTGTACGCCGCGAAAAAAGTCACTTGACTTTTTAGTTCCAAAACCGACGTCGTACCTATAATAGTATACAACGTGTACGCGTATATTACGATGAAAATATAGTTAAAGCGACGGGGGTGGTGAAAAACAAAAAAAAAGTTCGTACGTGCGTGCTCGTGTATATATAATAATATCTGTCTGTATATTATATAAAACGCGTATAATATACGGTCGAGGGTGAGTTCATATTTTTGTCGAGTGGATACGCGCGCGCGTATTCGTATTTCTGAGACCGCGGCGGTGGAAACGGCGAACGGGGAACGCGAATATATAGTTGTCGTCTCCGAGGCCGGCGGGGCATCGTCTTTTATTATTATGTGTATTATTATTATTATTATTATTATTATTATTATTATTATTATTATTATTATTATTATTATTATTATTATTATTATTATTATTATTATTATTATTATTATTATTATTATTATTATTATTATTATTATTATTATTATTATTATTATTATTATTATTATTATTATTATTATTATTATTATTATTATTATTATTATTATTATTATTATTATTATTATTATTATTATTATTATTATTATTATTATTATTATTATTATTATTATTATTATTATTATTATTATTATTATTATTATTATTATTATTATTATTATTATTATTATTATTATTATTATTATTATTATTATTATTATTATTATTATTATTATTATTATTATTATTATTATTATTATTATTATTATTATTATTATTATTATTATTATTATTATTATTATTATTATTATTATTATTATTATTATTATTATTATTATTATTATTATTATTATTATTATTATTATTATTATTATTATTATTATTATTATTATTATTATTATTATTATTATTATTATTATTATTATTATTATTATTATTATTATTATTATTATTATTATTATTATTATTATTATTATTATTATTATTATTATTATTATTATTATTATTATTATTATTATTATTATTATTATTATTATTATTATTATTATTATTATTATTATTATTATTATTATTATTATTATTATTATTATTATTATTATTATTATTATTATTATTATTATTATTATTATTATTATTATTATTATTATTATTATTATTATTATTATTATTATTATTATTATGCATTATTATTATTGTGTATTATTATTAAATTGTTGTTGTTGTTGTATATCGCGTGTAATTATTAAAATGTACGTGTGCACGAGGGGCACGGACGCGGCGAGAGACTTGCAACAGCATCGTAGCGCAGTAGTATAATCGCGCGACTCTCGCCGTCCCGCCGCGGGGATCCCGTTTTAGGAAGGCGAGCAAATAAAAATATAATGACCACTCCACCACCATCGTGGGCCGCGCCGCCGCTATTTGTGCTTGCGCGAATCGTTGCACGCGCGCGCGCGCGCGCCCCTGCAGTCGCTTATTCGTTTTCCGCGTCTGACTACATACGCGTTATTATAATATTATATATACGTTTGCCCGGCGGTAATTTGTAGAAAATTATTCGTATAATGTAATTTTGTAAAGAAACCGCACGCCGCGTGTAATAATATTTTATATACATATGCATATGCATATAAAGTCAGAGGAGAATTTAGAAGCGTACGTAGGCCACGCATTGTGTAGCCGTACCTATATAAAGGACGAGAATTTCTCTTTTTTTTCTTTTTTTTTCTTTCATTATTATAAAAGTGTAAAATATTATTCGGATATTCGTCCTGAAATCTATTAATGCATAGTACACATTTTGACTGGTCCTGAAGAAAATTTGGAAATAATTTACGAAACATTACTTGCTCATTTTTTTTTTTTTTGCATTAACTTTATGAACTCGTATATACGTTTTTTCCTCGTCTGCGATACTCGTTATATTACAAGGAGTTCCTCGTCGGAAGAATAGTCCACGGTGAAATTCCAATAAAGTAAAATAACAAAAATCATCTTTAAAAACTACGACGAAATACACACCACCACTGTACGCAGCAACAGTTTTAAACGAGTGAAGATTCGTTGGGAGGGCAACAGAAGCCAAACGGAAGGAGACGCATTTAGTGTGCGACTTTTCACCGTTCCGCGGCCTCGTCACGTCTCCCAGCCAGATATTTTTCTACTGCAATAATAATAGGTTTCCGCGAATAGTTCGATGACGATAATGACCATCTAGAAGAATTTATGCTCGTGTCTATTGAAAAAAAAACAGTTTTTACGGATACGGATAATGATATATACATATACCTTATATATGTAATGCGCCTAATGCGGATACTAAAAGCGTTGATTATATAGAATATATTCTATAATCAATGCTAAAAGGTATTGAAGCCGCGTGCGATTTATATAATAAAATCATCGCGTTTTCACTATTATACGAACTATTTGTTTATATTTTATATTATTTTAAAAATATAGGTAACTCTGCAAAGTCTGCACGCGAGTTCTCCCAATATTAAAATGGAGTGAAAAAAAAATTTTATTTTTAAATATTGTTCACTAGCTGACTACAACCGATAAATTTTCAACTGTAATCATTCCGATATACCAACATATTATATGTCACTACTTTATAATACTACAGGTATTTGATATGATCAAAATATATTTATATATAGGTATCGACGGCATTTTAGCTTCGTAGTGCGTTATATATAATGACGATATATCTGATTATTTTTATAGACGACATCGTATTCGCGGCTAAAAATCAAATATTTATAATGATTTTTTTTTTTTTTTTTAATAACATACCACTTGTCGGACACGTTAGGCATTAATATATGTACATATACCAGCACTCGATTAAAAATTATTTACCTAAAATATTATTAGTTCCAGTGTTGTCTGAAAAAAATCTCTTTTGCTCGGTAAGAATATACGCGTGTATATAATAAATATCGTATATAAATTAACACAGCAGGAGCGTTTTAGCGCGTACCTAACTTATATATTAATATACAACGATCACCGCGTGTCGTTTATCGAATTATTCACCAAAGCTAAATACGAGTACACAGTATTATTATTAGCCGACTATATATAAACGTTGAAAAATCGACGGGACGCTATTGTGTTATTTATAAAATATATTGTAACGATGACTGCGCAGACAATACGCCCTTCAATCGTATTTGATATTTTGAAAAATTAAAGTGTCGGGCGGGAATTATTGTTATATATATTGTCGCAGTGTATACAACGATTATATTTCAAAAACCCGTGACAAATATTTTGGCAATTTACAAAAAAAAAAAGTCTTAGAGTTTTGTTATTATTATGTAAATTTGAAAGCAATGCGGACAAATCGCATTGCGTTCGACAAAACGATTCTGCAAGCGGATCCATTCGCGGTGTAATACGCACTTTGTCAAAAAATTTAAAACGGTAATAAAAAAAAATTGTCAATTAGGTTTGTCAAGATTTTTTGAATGCATTTGAAGTAACGTGAGACCTATGTCGTATACAATTTTCAGCTCTTAAAACTAAAAACTACCCACTTATGCCTAAAAATTTTACGTATATATATATATACGATTATAGTGCAAAATTACGTATCCGGTGTAAATTTCAAGACTCTAGAACAGTTATTTTGATACAGCTTTTTTTTGTGTCGCGTTTACAAACCATTGAGAAAACAGTTTTTCTTCCAATTTTTTGTGTTGTTTTTTACATAAAGAAACTAAAATATGTTTGAGAACTTGTGACCGTTTTATACTACCTATACACTATAAACCCAAAAAATCACAAAAGTAATACACTTTTGTTGCGTAGGTATATATACTATTTCGACAACTACGTTGTCATCTTCGCCGCGAACCAACTACTATACTATAAGTACTATATAATATAAATGTAAAAAAATAAAAATAACTTGTTAAACTGGGACTTAGGTCCACTACAAAATTCAATATTAAAATTAATTTTATGTAAACCAGATGGCGGCAGCGTAGACTTGCGGTGGGCGTGGTCGTTGACTTACGACCAACCGACGCAGCCGGTTTGTGGTGACGTCATCGGAGATATAAACTGTATAAATACAGGTGTATAGTGTCTAACGGTTTAGTAGTAATTTGTTCGCGCTGAAGATGACAATACGTAGTTGACGAACTACAGGTACGTATACGCAATAAAAGTGTATTAGTTTTGTGATTTTGGGTTTATAGTGTATAAGTAGCAGGGTTTGGCAACCTTTTTAACCATGTGGGCTATATTTTTTTCATATTTTCATCGAGGGCCACATTAATAAAAAGCAAATTTTACATATGATATAATACTAATAATTTTATTATTTTTTAATTTATATTAGCTCACATCAGTGTTATTTTACATGTAAATATGAGTATAAAAAAATACAAGTTTCTGAATAGTAAAATTTGCTTTTAGGAAAAAATTAAATTAAAAAAAATGTAAAATTGCAGACTAATGCGTCAGATTAGATTAAATTTTAGAAAAATCCCATAAATATATAAACATTTATATTGATAAAATCATTTTTTTTAAATTTAACATCTTCGTGTGGAGCCATAAAAAATTGATTCGTGTGCCGCGGGTTGTAGACTTCCTGGTGTATAGCATAATAAAACTATTGAGAAAATCGAAAAACCTTTCAAAAATATTATAGTACCGCGACTAGACACAAAATCGCTACCGAAACGCGGTTTTTCATCATTTATATAGAAATGTTATTCTCATATATGTGTGCTCATAAACCGTATAATAATACTGTCGTCACCACGAAAAATCCTCCGTGATGAGCTAAAAGTCTAGTTTTTCACGAGACTCGTACGTCGTACCTAAAACATTTTAACGACAGAAAAGAATTTACGTTTTCTAAAAACTCGGTATATCTTCTTATTTTGAAGAAAACTGAAGGGGAAAAACGCCTAATAGTAATAGTATTATAATACGGAAACGTTTAATAATGTACTTGGAATTATTTCATCACATAAAAGCAGTTTTATTCGTTTGTGTTATTTACATAAGAGATTTTTCAAATGATTGATCTATGCGCAATATTTTCGATGTAATTTTGATCTGTACGTTTCTATATAAACACGTCGGAGATATTTCATAAACGTTTTATATAATAGCTAACTACACGTATAATAAGTATTACTTTTCTTTTTCGTGTATTCTGCAATAAAGGTAGCACATAGGAGATTTTGTCGTCGCACAGCTAATTCTTTTCTGAGTCCAGCGCGCATGGTACCCGCAAAATTTTATAACTGTAAATTTGGCATATCGGCAACAATATAATTGGCATTTTTCGTGACAACAAGGATCATATATCGTTTTTCGGATACAACGCGATTTATCTTTACTATATACACTTTTAAATTTTAAAAAAAAGCGATACTCTAAAATCTCTTTAGCAACCCACTCGAACCGACATCCACCGCGGCGGCGGAGCCCGATGAATACCTTTTTACGCAACATCCTCTTCTAATTATTCAATTATATATTATTAAATCGACTATATAATAAGTCGAGAATGTGTTTTTTTCTCCTCTTTTATCGTTATACAATATGTGTAATATGAAATAAAAGGACCTCGAGTATACTACTACTTCGGCATACGATTCGCGACGGATTTATAATCACTACAAACAATATATCATCATCGTGTGCCGGGCTGTACTCTCGCGCACGTGTCGACTGTACACGCGCATATAAACACACAGCATATCTGCAGCATCTGTGTGATACTTCCTGTGTGTAGGCGTAGGGTAAAAGGAAGGGATATGGAAAGTTCGGACCCTTTCAAAAATACACTTTTCACTAGATAAAATTTATTAATTTTTTTTAAAAATATAAATACGAGTAGCCGAGTAGGTATAAGAAATGACGCATTTACATAAAAAAAAAACTAATTTTATTCTATACTAATATTATTATATAAAATATTAAACATTTATTTACAAATTTATATATATATATACACACTATTAAACGCACGCTTTTTTTCATTTTTTATATATTTATTTAATACATCCGCTGATTAGTTTTGAGACCTATAGCTAAATAAATATTTTCTATAATATATTATCAGCTAGATAAATAATGCCGTGTTTTCTTAGATATGTATCTTAGATGAAAATTTCACTCATCTAGATAATTTTTTTATTATCACCTATTAATGGGATTAAAATTTTTTTTTTAAATTTTTTTTCGTATTGACAATCATTTATATATATAGTAATTTGTTGGCACGTACCGTTAATAATTTTGTGTCGGAACGTATTTTTATCAGGGTTTTGATAAATAATGTGTTTTTTCAATAATTTCTACATCATGTTTAAAATTATAATTATAATGGGGGGTTTTAAACCAAAAAAAGAAAAAATATAAGTATATGAAAATACATAAATTAAAAAAATAATCCTCATTTTATCTAGATAAAATCTTAATTATTTTTCATCTTTATCTAGATAATTTTTGAGTAATCTAATCCCAATACTGATTCTGAAATCCAGATTTCACTTTTTTTTGTAATAGATTATGTCCAGTTATGTTCCCATATGGTAATCTCTCAAGATTTCGTTGAGAAATCATGGTTGTACACTTGTACTGCAGGATATACTCTATATGTCTATATACTCTCAAACAATTTAATTTTTATAGAACACATATTTACATAATATAGGAGATACTTGTTCCTCTGTTAAGCATAACAAATATAAAATATCCAGTGTTTAAACACTGCAGGATGATTTAGTATATATCCCAAGAACTATGGATTTTCGGGCCCAGATGCTAGTGAAATATTTTCCGCCTATATATATATAAATATATTGTTGATATCGTTTTCTTTAAAACGCACGTTTCGGTATATAAATAATAAATATATAGTATATAGTATATATAAATATACTCGTATATATATATATATATTATATAGGTATATATAATATGGAGTAAAATATTTTAATTACCTATATACAATCGACTACTATAAATATTTTCAATCCACCAACTAAAAAGCGCTAAAAAAAAATTTGGCTGCACCCTATAGAGCGTAGTTGCCCTTCAAACCCCCTGATGGTTATACTAGTATACTCAAAAAAAAAATTAGTGGACACACTACTGATTATAATATCACGGTGAAAAGAAATAATATTGTGCTGTTTATTTTTTCATTTTTCGAATGGATACCATTGATGCTTCACGTATAAAAGCACTCGTGCACCGTGCGCTGTTGGATACATCCGTCGCCAGTCGTACGCACCACGCGCCGCGATCGACGGCCGACCGTCTCCACATATAAGGGAGTTATAAGAGTTATTAAACACTGTATTATCATGGCCTATTCTAAAGCATATTTAAGCTTATTTCGCGCAGTTGGGAAATTGAGATGCGCTCTTCACCGATCGGTTTTCGCGTAGTTCAACTTGTGTGTGTGTGTGTGATTAATATTATAAATAATGTATTAAGAACACGAACGGGGTGCTTCACGGTACATTTGCGGAAGCATCAAAAATAAATTCTAAATGAGAAGAAAATACGAGATTAAAAGATTCCAATCATATACCTATAATGTGTTCTTTTGCAAAGGATAAAAAAAAATTCTAAATATTTATATAGTTTTAATGATGATAGGCCTGGAAAAAAGTGGTTAATTTCATTTTAAAAGACATCAAGAGATAGGAAAGAAGCACACAGACAATTTTTTGTATAACAAGCATGTTATTTTAATTTTAAGTTGTTAATGTTAATCATGTTAACTATGGTTTATAATATAATATAATAATATAATATGGTTTTGAAGTTTATTATTTGATATTTGTTAAGTTATTATTAAACATTCTAATTAAAAGCAGGTATGTTATTTTTGATTTTATGTTATTGATATTAATTACTTTACCAGGAATATGTTTTGTTGTTATTTAATAATATTATCTGAAAATTAAATATTATTTATTCATTTAGTTCATTTATCGCACCGTTCATTCACAGGAAATATATGTTCATTAACTCGCATTTTGTTCATTCACAGGAAATGTGTTCATTAACTCAGAAATTTGTTCATTTACTAGAGAAAACTGATTTATTTTAATAAAACATTTTTCTTTAAACTGTGTGTATACCTATATTTTAAAATTAAATTTTTCTAAAAATCTGATTTTATTAAATTACCCAACTGCACTTTTCATCGATGTTCACGAATATTTTAGACCGTTCTACATTAATATGAACTTGGAACCTATCTTGCCTCGCCTGCATATCGCACTTCTTCGCGAATAAATGCGAAGTTGACAACAATTTCCTTAGATTAAGCCCCGCAATGTATTATATATATATATATATATATATTGTAAGCTCGCATCACAAATAATAATAATAACAGCAGCCCTTTAATCGATGACGGCGCCGTCGCGACCGCTGTTGCACGGACGCGCGCGTTCAAAGCGGTGCGTGTTGCACGTCCGTCCCGCAGGATATAGGAACGCGATTTACGCGCTTCGACGATCCCTGCGTGTGTGTCTGTACAAATTACACATTATATATTGTATTATTACGCGTAATTACGAGTATTTATATATAATATAGGACGGTCTATTTATATATGGAAACCGCCACAGAGACACGTGCCAGGCATCGTCCCGCGAATAAAATATATACGATATAGCGTCATCGTATATAGTACAATAAATATAATGACGGCCAAATTGCACTGTACCGCGCTCGCCCATACGAAACCGTTTTTTAATTCGACGAAATTATTATATATATTATGGCCGGTTATCGCGTCTCTCCTTCACCTGTAGCTGCAGTCTCACACGCGCGTCTCTCTGCAATCGTGATGCCCCGAGAGCTGAAGGATCTCAAACTAAATGTTTCGGAACCCCATATTTCTGAATGCACCTTCAGCAGTGGCGGCGTTAGATACGGGGAGGGTGTAAGAAGTTTCCACCTGCACCCCTGAACTCCCAAACAAATTGTTCTTGATATTTAAAATTGATTGTGAAAACTAAAAGTAATAGCGAGTTTCTGTGTATATTATAACAATATTATTGTAATATTATATGATAATATACTGCAAGATATAAATAATAATTGATGAGAATGAACATTGGTTTTTGTTTTTAATCGATTGTATGGAAAAAGCGACAAAATTGTGTACGAGAAAATTAAGTATAGTTTCTTAGACTGCTGAGTCGAGTATTAAATATATCTTGAAAAATCTATTCTTCATATTATGAAGAATTGAGTGAATTGAAATGATTCATTTCAATTCACTCAATTCAGTGCATTTTTTAAGGGATTTTCTGTGTCCAATTGGACACCCAGTCAGCGTAGATGTACACCCAGTAATGAAATATTTGACTCACTGGGTGTCCTCTTAATTTCTAAAATATATTGATATATAGGTTATAGGTATATATAATACTGAAATATGTAAAATATTGACAAATACTGATTTACCCAATAATTTATGACCCTCGACCTGCTAATAGAATTTTTAAAGAACGGCGCTACCGAGAACCAGTTATTGATGTTTGAAAGAGAGGGATTTTGTGAAAAAATTTTTTAGGGAAAATAATGATTTCATTTAAACTGTTTTATTATTATTAATTAACATATAATACTAATAATAACTATTTTTTAAATGTGTTATTATTTTGTTTTGTAATTTGATTGAAGAAGTAACTACCTATTAAATAATACATACTTGATTTATACATAATTTCATGAATTCTACGAGTGTGTAAGTGAAAGATAAAGGTTCTTGCAAGCGATTTTGTAGATTAATGAATTTTGGGACCCCTCCCACTTCCTCCCCCTCCCACCAAACTATCATAGCTAAAACTGAAATTACGCCTGGACATGCAGTGAATACTTACTAAAAAATGCCCTGCCTCATAAAAAACGTATACGATAATGATTAATGCGGTAAAAGTTTTAAATGTATATACTATACAAAAAACGGCGAGTTGACTTTTGTAATTATATAGGATTCTTTCATATTAAAAATTACTTAATATTTTAACAAATTTAATAAATAATATATAAAATATTTGTATTTCGAAAATTCCTTTGAACTAACCCCCTTCCAGAAAAAAATACCGTACCTACCTTCAGGGGCGCGTAATTACGAGGTGGCAAGGTGACGCAATTCCCTGTTTTAAATACAATTTGTGTGTACAAAAATTTTGAATTTTTTTTTTTAATTCGCGTTACATAGAGACAAAAATATAAAAAAATATAAAATTTAAAATAGTATACTTGTTTATTCATGCGCAATATTTGAATATAAAATATAGAACTCTTAAATTTTTGAAAAACGAATCGATGAGTTTTAGTTTAATTTATTCAAAAATAACCGTAAGGTTTAATCTCAGAATTTTATTTTACTATATTTTTCTTTTGTGCGCGTACTATAATATAATAACAGCAAAAAAAAAAAGCCGTTTTTCCAATCTAAATACGCTACTGCAGGCTATAACGAGAAAATGTTTATTAGAAAATTAGATTTCGCGCCGTTTCTCCAGACGCGCATTTGAAAAAAATATTTTTTCATTCTTTACCTCAATACATATACGAGTATACACACGATAAAATTCGGTTAAATAAGTTTAGTAGTCTGCGTTATTCAATACAGTGCGGTTCAATTCTATTCAGAGTTTCTGTTAAAATAGTTGCACATCATTATAATTATATATTATATTATTAAATATTATATATTATTTTAATAGATATTATAGATTATTATATATTATAGATTTATAGATTACAAAAAAAAAATTATCACGAATTTTTTTTTCTTTTTACGTAAATATGTATATTATAGGCTAATAATATAAAAATTGTTAGCGTCGTTTTTAATTATAATTACTTTAAATGTTTTATTAAAGTATAATATATAAACACAAATTTTTTCAGTTTTGTACCCCGTTAATAAAATTTACCACGAAAATACCGCTTCTGCAGGATAATAGAAACCGTGCACGGTGGTGTATAGCGATTATATAATTAACCGTAATTTCGAGTTAGTTTATGTAGGATTACATATTATTACATATGCCTCGTTAACCACTATAATTCCGCATGCTTACGTTGATTCAGACTATTAATTTTAACCAGTCGACTAACGTTTGTCTAATAAATAATATACGGATTGGCTGCGAATAAACTCGATTAAATGATCAATGATCCCAACTACTGTTTTAATCTATGGCGTATATATGATTTAATATAATCTATTAAAATTATATATATATATATTGTATATTTGTATATGATCTAAGCCCTAAGGTCACTACGCGCAGAATTTTTTTTCGTAGGGGTTATTTACGAAAATTCTCCACTGTATGTATAACTATTACACGGGCCGTTTTGTAGCAGAAAATTCGTATTGTTATTGTGTAGTCTATGTACGTAATAAATAAATAACGAGACTTTTAAATATTTCGGATATAGGGTTATAATCCCTTAGCCCGTCACAAACCCTGAAAAACGGTGCAAAAGTTTAAATCAAAATGTATATCGTAATTCGGAATGTAATGCAATTAAATAATAATAACGCTATATGTATATATTATTAATTTTTAAACATAAAAAAATGTTGTTAAAATATTCAAAATGCTATATATTTCGACAAAAATTGATTGAATTATTTGAACGAATTTGTCGTGAAGGGTATACATACATTATAATATTGTAATAAATATATATAATAATTGGTAAAAGTTACGTGTGTTTCTGATAATTAGTTTTGAAACCAGTGGCGTCATTTCAGTTTTCGAAAGGGAGAGGCAAAAGATTTAACCGGCCCATTTTTAACTATTTCCCACTTACATTTAGCTCAATATACGATTTATGTTTTACATAATTCTGATATTTGCGTTATCATGGGCACGAATCGGCCGATATTTTATTTTTATTTTTTAGAGGAAATTCATTACTTTGTCAGCTACAATAAATGTATCATAAATGACTATATATAGTACATACGAGATTCAAGTTTTGAAGTTTCCCTTGTCGTGACATTAAACATGTTAGAAATGACGTTTTGTGACCAATTCTGAGCAACTCGTTCAGATTTTTCCCTCTCTTTCTCGCCGTCTTGGTCACACAACCTTTAGCTTTTTTCATTTTTATTTTTTTACACTTGTCACTCATAAATTATCGGTAATATGTGCATAATAAACATACGTTTGAAGCGTTAAAGAACGGCTAAACAAATTCGTTCGTGCCGTACGCGATATAGGTACGTGGCTACGTCAACCGTCAAACGTACATCGTATATTCTTCGAATTAACGTCAATAATTTACGCACTGCCTTTAAGTAACGATAACCAAGTTTAACGAAAAAAATCCAGAACCGCGGTAAATTGTAACCACGAATTAATCACCTTCTTTAATCGTGGTTACAACCTGCATACTTTTTAATTTTATTAGTAATTTAATTTGAATCCACTGTTTGTCACGCGATTTGTTATTACTCATAACTCGTTAGTCATTACTCGTTACTATACAGATTTGGTTAGAATAACTTTTATATTTCCATCATCATATCGGCACAAATCATGTCGGCCCACTGTTAACAAGGAGGGGGGGCAATTGCCCACTCTGCCACCCACCAAATGACGCCACTGTTTGAAACACAATATAGCGAAAAAAAAAACAATATTCGACTTCGTGAAAAATCAGACGATTTTAATAAAATAAAAAATCGGGAAAAATCTAAAAACGTGACGTAATAATAAATAGTACCGACTGGCTGGTATTAAATACTACAATTTGGTATCGAAAAATTATATATATAATTATTTAAAATTATATATATATTACTCAAAAAATCGAAGAAATCTACTTACTGCACGTTAAAAAAGTATTCGCACACAAATAAAAAAATACACGCACATCTTTGCAGTAAAATCAATATACGTACTTCGTTTGGCTAAAAAAAAAAAAAAAAAAAATGTATATTTATATATATAAATTCACTCGATACTACGGTATGAAAATCAAAACAATTTGTGTGTGTATATAAATATTATATTTATATATAATGTATATAATACTGCAAAAACATTATAATAATTTCGAAAGAATATTTGCTTGATTGTTTGACTGTTAAATATATTATACATATATTCTTTTGTCGCGCCTGATGGTTAATTTTCAAATATTATATACATATTATAATAATTCGTCTGTTGGCTTATAAAAAATGTAAATTGTTCATTAAACTGAACAGCGGGCATTTCGTATAATATATTATATACATACACTTTGGATATATATGTACGCGGTGTTTGAAATCTGAATAATTTATACAGCCTTTATTGTTCGTGGTAAAATGCCCCGTTTTCGCACAAATCGCGCGCGGTGCGACAATCATCACGCGGCAAATATCGTGCGCAGTGCAACATTCAATTTGCATAATAATTGAGCGGCGCGCATTATACTATATATATATATATATATATATATATATACAAAGTCCTCGCATTTACTCGAACTTAAAAATCAGCCCGTCGAAGAGTTTATATTTAAATTTCAGTTGAATATTATTTCACAAAAATCAAATCATAATATATATATATATATATATTATCATTTTTCAAATTAACAGCTAAACCGCGCGTATACGGTAATTGTATATACTATATATGCCTATTATATAATGAAATGACGAAAAAATATTTCTATATGTACACATCTACGTTATATTCGCGTAATTTGTTCGTATATATAATATTCGGGTAATTGTATAATGTACAGTGTACACGTATACAATTAACATATAGTTATTATTGGATTTTTATATATATATATATAGTAAAAGGCTCAGGCGCGCGCGCCAGACGTTACAATATTTTAATAAAATTTGTGTAGGAGGTACCTATATATATATATATATATATGTTCCGCACAGAAAATATTTATTTTATTTAAAATTTTAAACGATAGGTATATGTATATAGGTATATGTACAGTTATTTTTAATAGCTTTATTTTTACTGTGAACATATTATTGTCACTGCAATGCGAAGCAGCTAGTGTTATTAGGAGTTGAAATCAATATAAATTTATACCATTATACGTCTTAGGTATATGAGTTGGATAAATTCATAATTTTGTAAATAATTTACAAAAAAAAATATGTACCTATAGGTACCTATAATCAGGCCCGTACTGGCTGTTCTTATAGGACGGTTGTTGAATCCTTTAAGGGCGCCTAAAAAATTTTTTTTTTCATTTTAGAGGTCTAAATATTACCGATTAAGAATCTTAATTGGTTTAGAAGAACAAACCAAAAACCAACAAACCGCATGAAAACAAAATGGCAATGACGACACCAAAATGTCTATGCGACTATAAACGGTGTACCTATTATAAACATATCAAAAAAAAAAAACATTATTTAATAATATTATATCATTGAATTTTATCCTGTTGTAATTGGAAAATTATCGAAGTCAATATTTCTCCAAAATCTATTTAATAGTCGTAATTTCTTTAAATTTAATGGGCGCATTGTGCCTCGTAATTTTAGAGGGCGCATCGTACATCTGCCCGGTTGCCCGGTGGGCCAGTACGGGCCTGCCTATAATAATAAGTATAGATACCTATGGCTATATCTACATGAAAATTGTAACCTATTGCAGTAAATTTCGCACATAACGAACGTTTATAACGTTTTATAAATTATTATACATTATATAACCGATTTCGTCAATTTGTCTCCTAAAATGTATTATGGACCCACTTTTTTACTCATTTTTAGCTCAACCGCTCAAAAAAGAAAATAAAAAAATCGTATTTTTAATCCAATTATAACACTTTACTTATTATTATAGGCGTATAAAACACTATACTTTAACATATAAATATATAATATATTTACTAGAAAAAGATTTGAATATAACATACCAAATCCCTTTACGATATTATTACTTTTAATTTAAACATAGATTGAATATATTTAATCTATGATTTAAACAAAAAAATTTATATTCTATACGACTACCCGCCTCCCAGAAAGTTACACGTTTTTAATTTTACCACATTTTTTTTCTTAATGTGTTATGTTACACGCACTGTCATTTAATGTCATCCGCCATTTTTAATGCATCCAGTTTTTTTCCACTTCAAACAATCGAAATAAAATTCGTAATTATAGAACTCTCGTTCTTTCGTTGGCGTATGTTTTGAAAGAGCTACCTACACTTTATTTAAAACTGCTGTAAGTATAATATCTATTAACTTAATTTCTCTTAGGGTGTGGATATGAGAAAATGTTCTTTTTCATACTAAAATTTGTTAATTATTTTTTAATCCTATTTAACTCTACACCCGTTGTTGCAGTCGTCTCCGTCCGTCTGTCTAACGAGCAATACTTAATATCGCGCATTATATAAAACTCAAATTGTGGCCGTTTAGGTTAAATTTACGGTTTTAAAACGCGTCCTATTAACGAATTTTACTAGAAAAATATTTTGTCTAGTGAATAATATCTAGTGACGCATTATCCTTTTCATAAAATATTTTCCGATTAAGAAGTTGCGGCATTTTAAGGATTTTTTTTTTATAGTTAGCCAACAACTTATTTGTTAAACGATATTTTACAAAATGGATATGTCAAACCGTCGAAAATATTCTTCGCTTCCTAATTCCAACAATTATCATAGTTATTTTAATTATAAATTTAAACGCCACAATTTAAGTTTTGCATAACGTGATTCTACCATATTACCTGTTGGATAAAATGAAGACGATAAATGTGACCGCATGACATCTTCTGTACCATAACTTTTTAGTTTTTTTCCCTGATTCCCTAACACACGGAAATACCTAAGTACGTCACTACTGCACACTTATGTTTTATTCGTTCAAGGTTCGAGACTGGGATCGTTCCAAAATGAACAATCAAGAAAAAAATGCTCGTTTCATGGATGCTGCCAGTGACGAATCTGGCGAAACCAGTAAATCGCCTTCGCCTTTATCCAAAAACATGCCTTTCCGTAGTTTTAATGTAAGTAATTTATGCGAAACCTATAAGAATTTAAAAATATTTCAGTATTAAAATATCAAAAAACATTGAAATTGACCTTGTTACCTATAAATTCTAGTATGCAAAATATGCAGTGTTGTTACTAAATGATATTTAAATTTTTTTTTTTTCAATTTAATTTAAACAGAATTTGGATAATAGTCAATCCGTTTCGGAACGCAACTGCAGTCGAGCTATTGATGATCCCGTGAAATATTTAGATTTTCAACGCTTGTTCATTGACCAAGGAAATACAATGATGAGTTTAAAAATAACTGAATATGAGAGAGCATTGGCTGAAAGGGATTATACCATTAAATCCTTGCATACAGATATGTTGAATTCTCAAAATAATAACCATGTTCTCGCTAACCAATATAAGGCTATAATAGAAAAGTAAGAAACTACTTTAAAAATGTTATCACAAGAAATATTTGTTTGTTATGGAACCCACTTCTATTTACTTATTTTTTCCAAAATACTTATTCTCCTAATTATCTAATATAAATTAAAATTACTGTATTTAGAAAAACAATATTGTAACTTTATTGATGTATACATCATTTTAAAAATAATAGACTTTGTGGACATTGAAAAAAAAGAACCCAACATAATATATTTTGATAAAAAAAAAAAAAAAAAATCAGAATTATTAATTTTAATAATTATTTTTTTCTTTGTTTTCCAGAACAAATTTAGTAAGTGATACTTGTATTGGTCTTAATACAAGTTTCACAAGTATCTGTGAGCGTTTAAATAGACTTGAAGACACTGTGAAAAATGTGAAAACCAGGCAAAAAGAAATAATGAACACAGTAGATCAAACTACTAAAATGTTTCAAGAAAAAAATTCCAGTATTTCAGACAGCATTGATGATTCATTAAAGCAAGGTTAGTACATTAATTATTAATATATAAACTACAGTTTTCGTTTACTCTTATTTATATACTAATAGATATACACAATAAATTAGATTAAAATGTTAATATTCATTATTTTTTTAATTTAATACTACTGTACTAGTATGCATATAAAAAATATATGAACAAAAATTGTTATTACCCTGCTTATTAAGTATTATAAATATTTAGTGAATTTAGAAAAAACAAGAGCAAAACAGGAATTGGAAGCCCTGGAAAATAAATATTCTCTTCAATTAGTTTCTTATAAAGTAAATTCAGAAGAATGTACTAAAGAAATAAATAACTTAAGATCTGAGGTAATTTAAACATATTATATTGTCTTAAAACAAACTTAATTTTTATAATGGTTTAATCATAATTCATTGTACTAATTTAATAATGGAATTAAGAGGGGAAAATCACACAAATTTAAAGTGTAGTAAGATATTTAGTCAATTTTATGCTTTAAAATAGTATTTCACAATATAAAATAGTATATTAAATATAGTTTATTGATAACTATTTTTTTTTTTAGATTAATTTTTAATGGAAAAAATCAATGACGCTAATTTAAAATTAAATGAAGAAAGAGAAACAACATCTAATTTGAAGTAAACTAAGATTCTGAAAAATGTAAATAATAATTCAATATTACCTAAATTGTTTTTTTTTTAAATTTTAGAAACAAATTTGAAAAAGAATTAAAGGAGACGGAAAGCCAAAATACATTGATTTTAAACAAATATGAATCCATAAATGTCAAATATGAAGAAATTTTAATTGAAAATCAGTCGTTGAAAGATGAGCTCTTTATAATGAAAACTTCTTTGTAACTATTAAATATTCATACATTAATATCTACTTAAAGTAATTAATTGGTTTAGTTTGTTATATTCTATTATTTTTAATTTATATTTTTTTAGAGATAAAAACAAAAATGAATTAGATGTACAATTAAATATAATTAAGGAACAAACTGAGTTATTAAATAATCTAAAAGTAGCTGAAGAGTCAAATCAAATGTTAATAAATGAGAAATGTGCATTAGAAGAACGTAACAAATATCTTGAAAAAATCAACACTGATTTAATGGGAAATATTAACAGTAATAAAGTGTCTCAAAGCGAATTTGATGCAAAGGAAACTAAAATTAAAGATATGTGTAAAAATTATGATGATGTTAGTATTTCGCAGGAAACATTTAAAATTAATTTTACATTTTCAAATTAAACTTTTTGAAAAATATGTTTAGAACTTTATTTAAAAATTAAAAATACAATTTAAAGAATAAAAAAATGATTTTAATATTTATTTAAATTTTAAATATATATTTACAAAAGTGATTTAATTATTTCTTATACATTTATTAGTATTTATATATTTTTTTATCAATCAAAATCTATATATCACTCTTATCTGTCATCTTATGCTATATATCAGTCTAACTTTAAATTAATAGAATATTTAGGCCATACCCATATGCCCATATATCATTAATAATATTAATATTAAATTATTATCTACAATCAAAAACTCATTTATTAAAAAAAAAAAAAACAAGAGATTCTTATAAATAAATTACAATACTTGATTTATTTAAATAAAATTTATTTTTTCTTTTATCCGTCACCCTCTTGACCCCGTTGCAGACAATAATCAAGATTCTGTTGTATTTATATTTAAGATCAATTGTACTAAAAAGTTATATGTGTATGTATAACAATTTCAATTATTGTAGATTCTTTATAATATTTTGTTGGTATATTTAATTCTTAGTTGTTGAAAATGCAAGAAGATAAGCTGTATGATATAATGGAAAGATTAGAATTACTAAAAGAAAGCGAAAATAAAGCCCAAATTAAAGTAATCGATTTAAAACAAGAAGTTGAAACACATAATAACACAATCATGAATTTACAAAAAAAATTAAATGCCAATACAATTTTAATACCCAAATTACAAAGTACAATTGATGTAAGTAGAAAAATCATGTAAAAAAAATTCTTTTTTTGGTAATTATAAAATAATCATTAGTTATAATTTTATCTATTATTACTTAATTATATGTACAGCAATGGGCAAGTTATTTATTTTTTTATGTTTATTTTTTCAAGATAGTAATGAATCATTACTAATGATATTACTAAATATTTGTAAGAGGGTTCATTTTAAAAGTGTATTATATGCCTTAAGTATAACTTAATTTTTAAAAAGTATTAATATTGAAATTTATTAATACCTACATTGATTACAAAATATTACAAAATTAAATCAATAGACAATAATTATATCAATATTTTGAAAAATATTTATTGTTATGTAGGTACCTATGTGTACATCATTACATTCTATATTTATATTCATTACATTAAATAAGTATTTCAGTATTTAAAACTATAAATAATATTGATATCGTTCAATTATTATTTAAATGTAACTTTAGATATATCTCTTTTATTTAAAGTTACAATAAAAATTGTGACGAGTTACATTTTAAAGTTGCTTGGAAAATATATAACTGATTACAAGTTACAAATGTAACTCAATTACATAACTTTGATATATATATATATATACTACCAATTACTGCTCAACTCTGTATGTATATAACATATATCTTTTTTTATGGAATACTATAACTATAATTGTTTTGGTAGATTTTAAATATAGATTTAGTCAATACTAATCAGAAATTACAAGACGCTGCAAAAGAACATGCATCAAAAAAAAGTGAATTGGTAAAAGAAAAAAATGAATTGGAGAATCAAAGCATAAAACAGTTAAAAGACATTGCAAAACTAAAATATAATTATGTAAATATAAAATAATTCTAATTTATACTTTCAAAGGGCAATACCTATTCTGATTTTTTTAAGCAATACGTTCTAGAATTTAAAAGTATTTGAAATATTTTGCTCAAAATTATAATACCAACAAATTATTTAAAATATACTTTTTTGTATAATAGTTTCTGAATACTACATATACTTCTATAATAAATCAATTTATTTTCAATATTATTAAGTATATTTTACTTATTTAGTAATCATGATATGAATCATATTATTTTTCTAATAAAGTCTAAACTTCTTTATATTCTCTTTGATAATAAAGTATATATATTTAAAACATACTTTGTTTTTCAAATTCTGATGTAAATTACTGTTACAGATACTTTAATATATATGTGTGTATTATACATATATATATTTAATATCATGAAATTAAAGATACATTGTGAAAATTAATATTTCACATTTTAATTTAATTTTTCTTATATTGCTACATTTTAAGTTTTTCTAACTTATTAATATTGTTACAAACAATTATATGTATGTATTAATTAATTTTTTAATTCTAGGTGAAATATAAATCAAAAACAAAAAAATTCTATACAGAAATTATGAAACTTCGTAGCGAATGTTCGCGGTTGAAACAAAAAAAAATTAATACTAAAGAATTAGAAACTATTGATGTATGTTACTAAAGTTTTATATTAAAATAACTTGGTATTTAACTGTTTCTTGTATTTTAGATAATAAGCGATGAAGAAGCTGATATTGAAGACAATGTTAGTACATTTTAATATTTTTATACATTTTAAAAAACATACTAATTTATTATATTTAAAAATGTGTAATAGAGTGATAGAAGTGTTGTTGAATTTCATGACCGAAGTGTATCAAACATAAGTACCAGTTTACAATGCATTTCAAACAAAATTAATCGAATACCTAATTCTTCAAGTTTAAAAAGATTTTCGTCTTTAAAACAAGATAGTAATATTAAAACGAAAAAAGGTAGACCAGCCATTGATATTTATGCTTCACAAGTGAGTTACATAAAATAAAATAATTTTTTCCTGTATAAAATAAAATTTTAGAATTTTTATTATTTATATAAATATAAATTATAATAACTTAAAATAAAAAACTTTAATTTAAAACGTATTTACAATTATATGAATTGTTAAATGTTATTAATTACTTATCAGTTATCATACAATTTAAGAAAAATGTATTAGTAAAACAAATACAATTTTTTTTAAAAATATTATGTTATAAAAAGAAGTTTTAATAAATTAAGGTGACGTCATTGAAATAAATTAATAGAATTGAAATAAAATATATTAATATTATTATATTTTTTCTTTTTATGTCATAATATATATATATATATATATATATATATATATATATATAAAGCTATATATTATATAGCTTTATATGAAACTTGACAATAATTATTTCTGTTCTAAAAATTGTAAAAAATGATTTTTATAAATAGGAAAATATTTCAAGCTGAGTGTAAAGGGCACTGATCATTAAACTCGCAGTCATCAAATTTAAGATACCTGATAATATTCAATCATGACAAGTAAAAATATGAATTACCTCGTAAATATTATTTAATTGTAAATGTATAAACATTTCAGAAAAGAAAAAATGGGTAAAAATTCAAAAATATAACGTGCGAAGTATTTAAGTAAATATTTATATCAGTTTGTTTGGATTAAATTAATTTTTAAATTGTTACAATAATTTTTATTATGTTTAAGTTCTACATTTTTTTTCACATTACAATATTTAAAAAGTAAAATTAATTTAAATCAAACTATTTTTAAAAAAGTTTATTATTTTATAGTTAATTTAAAATGCATAAAACGATTGCATGAGCTATGGCAATCAAAATCTATGGACATTTTTCTTTTCTGACTACATTTAAACTTTAAACATTGAGAATATTTTATATTTTTATTCATTATTATCATTTTATAAAGCTATTAAATTTAATTTAATAATTAGTTTAATTTATAAATCTAAATATAAAAGAAAATGTAAATTTTTTATTATTGAAGAACTGAGTAGACCAGTTATTTGAAATAATAAGTATTTTACATTTAATTATTTTATGGATGTTTAAAATAAATACCATGTTGTTGTATTACTATTCACTATGATTTTATTACTGTTCACTTTAATTCCTTAAGCTTTTGATACATAATTTTACCTACTTGGGAATTTATACATGAGAAGAAATAAAAGATAACATTTTATATATTAATAAAACATGTTTCAGTCATGAATTTTGTGAATTTTTTTGAATAAGTGTTCAAAATGTTTGGGATACCAAAAAAGTTAACTGAAACAAAATCATAAATGATAATTTTAACAATTGATAGTAGTAAGTTAAGTTATATTAGGGTTAGGTCTATACAATGGCCATGAAAAAGTGTATAGGTACTGTAAAAGGTTGTATTTATAACCTATATTATAATTTACTAGCTGATTACCCGACTTCGTCCCGTGCACAATTTTGAACGAAAATGTAATTATTTATATATGTTTTAAATAATTATTACAGATATTAACAGTATCTACAAATTTTTATTTTAATATTCGAAAAACTCATGCATGTTTTTAGATGAATTTGTCTATATTACTAATATTTTTACCATTTTATCTAATTCTACGAAAGGAAAATTATTAATTCAATACTAAAAAACTATACTATAGGTACTATAAAACCCATAATCAATTCAATGATTCTATGGGAGGTAAATTAGTTGATTTAATAATTCATGATATTATCAAATGAATATCTGTGTCAATTAAATTAGCCGAAAGTGTTGCTGAACAAATTGTTGTTTCCTTCTGAAATAAAGGTAGGTAATTAAAATAATCAGTTATTATATGATATTGTATTTTAAATAGTTAGTGATTTCGTATGTATGGACCAATATTATATTTAAAAAGTCTGCTACTTACACACATAAAAATGCCACTGTGTGGAGTAATTAGGAAGGATAGAATAAGTGTAGGAGTGAGGAGCGTCTAGAAAATGATTTCGGACGTGTTACGCGGAGAGAGACGATTCAAAGGCCGTGACGAGATGTTACGGAAATGAATGTAGAAAGTTTTGCATGATAGATGTGTTTATATGTTTTGCAAAGAGCATCATTTTTTATTATCTTTTCAATGATCAAACCCGTTATTAGTTTCGATAAAAAGCCACCAATTGTTTTGAAAACGAATATATTTGACCCTGATCACCCCGTTTTACGGTAGGTACGTATTAATAAACGAAAAACAGACCATTAAACCCTATTAGCTACTTTTTCCACCGATCTCTCTAAATAGTTGCCGTGTTGATATGTACATTGAAAATGGAGCTGTTTATACTCGTCAAATCCCTTTTCATCGTGTCTGTCGAAGTCTCCCTATGTAGTGGTGGGGTGTTTTTCTACTTGGCTTTTAAACCCATCACTTTCTTTTATAATGTATCCTTAAATTTTTTTATTTTATTATATAATGTAAGTATAGCAACGCGGATAATAAAGTCGACTGCAGAAAGACATTATATATCGTTGAAGAAGGGCGGCGTTTCGAGGGTCGATTTACAAAAGCTTATTCTATGCGCACAATAATAATAACGGTATACGACTGCCTGCGAGTGTGTTATGTTGACGCGCGATCCGCGGGCGGGCCGTCGCGCCAATCAGACCTCGTTTGTCTGGCTAATTTCGCTTTTCATTTACACTACCACCTAACCGCCCTGCCGACCGGCGTTCAAAACCGCAAACGCGGTAGTTACATTACCCCGAAAGCGCGCGCACCGTTTATGTTATATATGTATATGCATCGTTCACATCCCGTTTTGGTTTGACGAGGACTCCAATCACAATCGCACTGCGATTCGCATTTCCGTCTGCGTATAATACGGTTTACCTAACGGGTACCTACAACATTTAAAAAAAAAACTTTCAATATCTCGTGTAGGTATTCAGCGTGTTCGAATTGAAATTATTTAGAGTAAAACAGATATTGTACGCGGATTTGAATAGTAGAGAAAGAATATTTTATTCGCAGCATTTTTGTAAAATATCGTCAAAAAGACGTTACCTACAACAGCTATTTGAAAAAGAAAAGTGTGCAGTCCGCCAAAGTCAACGTTCAGTATAATGTTATACCGTGGAGAATGTGGTACGTCTCCATCGGGTTTTACTGCACTTAAACGAGCCTTGTTTTGTTTTCAGGTGCCGAACGATGTATTGGTTTTACGAAAATGACTTGATCTTATTGTTTTGTCGGACAAAACACAATTTTCACGCACTCGTAGATAGGAAATCTCATCTAAATAGTCGGTATTTTTTTTTATATATATATTCTACACGCGTTAAACTTCGCAATAAACCGATCGAATCGCTCCGTTTATATTATAAACATCCCTACAAATATCGAAGAATTTCGTCGTCTTCGGAATACTGTTTAATCGCTTTATTTCGATTTTAAACAAAACGCTACCTACATCTATTTAATATTTTAATTTAAATCTTATTATACGAATCGTCGAGCAAGTAGTGTACCGGCTCCTACAATAGAGAGATATTCAAATTGTACGTTGTGCGAACAAGAAAACAAAATTTATATAGTGCCACAATGAAATTTCAATATTTTATTGACTTATTTAATTCAAAACATTTATAATTTCACCTTCTGTATATGATAAATTTACATACGAGTATATAATATAGACATTACTGTTTTTATTATCATCTAATAATTTGGGAGTCGTCAAAATATTGTGAAAACGTGTGGGATGAAAAATTTTGAATGCCGCTGCCTTAGACGTAAGAATTTCTCACGTCCATCTCGAAACCGTGCAATATTATTTAGTATTTATTTTGTACTGGCCACCATAAAAGGTACAATTTTTGTTTTTTATTATTAATTAACGTCCTCGCCTATGAATTTCGTGTTTCTTCCGGCCGTTCTTTTTCTTTTTTCTTTTGCCCTATTTTGTGCGTTCACAAAATAATGGAGTTATCAATCTCCGATACAATTATAGAGGGCCATGTGTTCATTTTATAACGTGTCTGCCATCTAAGTGGGTAATATTTATTTCAATTACACAATAATTATTATGATTAAATATATGCAGTCCCTCTAGCGGTTAGAATTTGTTTTTTTTTCTTTTACTTTATATTTTATGATCTTTCCTCCATGTTAAATTTAATTTTTTTTATTATTACATTACTATGTCCATTTAATTTAACTGCATTTTTCACCTAAAATTCATATATTCCTAACATATGAAAGTCCACACGACTCCGATCCAAATGAATCTCGGTATTGTGGTTGGCAAACAGTAGTCCACAAAATGATGTATCGAGCACAAAAATGTGGTAAATTATTTGATACATTTTGACATGTCAAATTTTACCTTTATTAATAACTTTACCTTTATTTTTTTTAACATCATTGGTATGTGTTTTATAACAATTCAATAGATTTACAAGAATAATTCCATTTAACATAAACAATTTTTTTAATATTCAATAATATATTATCAAAGTACTTTATAGAACATTTAGATTTTTAGTAAGTGGTCCAGCAGATTGAAAATAAAACAGTAAAAATTACTATAACAAGCTAGTATCATAATGTCCATATCGTCAACTTGACCTTGTCTTGTCTTATACACAGATTTATGTAACTGTAACACGTTAAAAATACAACAGAGTAAAACAAATGTTCATACTTGTACACATCTAAAAAAAAAAAACTATATTCAAATCTAATTAAAGGGACAAGAATATTTACGATGTTGATACACACACGAGTATGAGTAGGGGAAGAAAAATCATTTTTAAGAAGTAAACGTCATTACTGTAGTGCTCCGTCATCAATAACATCCAGGAAACGGTTCGGGTCGATTTTTGCGCAGCACGAAATTGATTTTACGCTTCATGTCTTCATCATATATGGCCTTACACTTTTCGTAATTGATTCTCCTCCTCATTTGTGTCGGCTTCTCGTAAAACATCGTCCGCCTGTACTGGTCCAAAAACCCTTCAGAACCCATTATGCGGTTCAACATACGGCACGCTTCGTCAACGTTATCGTTTCGCACCAACACAGTCCTGGATATGAACTTTAAGTGTTTCATGGCCTGCGGCGGGTATGACGATCCGACGCTAGAGAATAATTCCGATTATGACCTCGTACTAATTAATAATATTCGCGAACGTAGAAAGAAAATAACTGCCACTTACCACCGGACGACTTTTCAATAAAACCTTCACTTCGCAACTCGCCGACTCGAATCTGGTTATCGCCTACAATTCGTTATCACCTTCGTCGCGTTATCAAACATTTTCGTTATCAAAACCGGCGCGTGATGCAGTGTAACCACCACACGCAAATTCTACGGTGTGACCACATCCATTATAAGCAGACGGTTACTGCCCTTCAAAGGAACGTCTACATTAGGATTTTGATTTTTGGTTGGCATTGATTGCAAGTTGTCTAAAAATTGTATTCTTAATTTGCTAAAATGACTAAATTTTGAAAAAGAAAAAATTATATTTTTCATTAATATCGCCAAAATTATTATTATCCCATAAATTTAAGTAACGAAAAAAAAAAACAATTTGAAAAGAAAAAATAGAATAACTAAAAAGATTTCGATTTTCAGCAGTTTTTTTTATTTATTTTTTACTATAAGCCAAAAGTTATGATACTAAATTGCACGTTTTGGAGAGCTTCACATTTAACACAATTTGGTGCATTCGTTGCAAACAATAATATTTACAAATTCCGAATTTCTGCACGTAATATCGGTAAGAAACAAATTATTATTAATTTGTTCTAACCAAAAGTTGCCATATAGCTGGACCTCGAAAGAAAGTGGAATGGGCAAATATAATAGTGAGCCTAATGAAAAAAAAATTTTGATAATCGCACAAAGAATAATTAATTTTAAAAAAACGCAACAATTCGAAAAGTATAGAGGCAGAGTACTGACTTTAAATCAAATCGTTCAGTACTGTACTATATACTGATTCACAGTCTTTTTATTTAAATTAATTTTTTGTATATATTAAATTGAGATACTTAGAAAAAATATTATTATTTAAAAATAGTATCTCTTATTTTATTACAAATGCGATATGTATAGTGTTAAAAAAAAACGTGGTTCTTCGTATCGAACACCGTTTCGTTATATTATTAATATTAGCGTTTTAAAAAAATATCATACAATGTGTTTATATTTAAAAAAACAAGTACATTTTACAAAAAAATGTTATCTGCGTTGATGATTTTAAATTAGTTGTCGTCTTCATCTTCATCGTCTTCTTCATTTTCATCTCCTTCATCTTCATCTTCTGAAGACCTAATTTTCCAAATACATTTAAATTATCATATCGTTGGGATAACAATTTTAACATAAGAATATTTCTATGAGAATACATCGTAGCGAGTTATTTTCATTGCACAGTGTACTTAATCAATTCCTTCTGAAAATAATACTTCCAGTAGTATTCTAACAATTTCTTACCCGAAATTAGGCTCGTATTCTTCATCGTCAGATGGGAAAAGTTCAGCGGGCCCATCACCGTTTTCTTTGGGCTTGTGTTTTATCAAAGTAGGAATATTGAATTCTCCAAGCTAATAAATTGATAAATTGTCATTAATCACTAAATAATTTTGTGATTTGAACATAAAGCATTAACTTACTGCAATGTTATTTGTTATTTTCCTAGCAATTTGTTGCTGGTTCAATTTGAACCAACTATCATAATACTGAGACATAGGTGTACCGGCTAATTTAATATCGGCTTCCCATGCACCAATAGCTTTCAAGTCGTACAGTGAAATGCCACTTTTCCCTCGTTTTTCTGTTATGACAGTCGACGTTTCTTTCACTTTATCCAACAATGTACGTAATTTCCGGGTGTAATTTATATTTTTACAATTTTTAAGAAATTCTTTCATCTGAACAAGTATTAATTCAATTAGACTTGCCTCGAAAAAAGCCAAGTATATAAATATAACGTACTTTAATAGTAAACGGTACTACCAAATCGGGAAAACTAATAGTATGAGCTTCAACAACTAGATATTCCATTAGAGCAGTATGTATACTTTCGATTACCGCATCTTTAAATACGTTTTCTTGTAGTTGTGATTTGGACAGGCGCAATATGCAAGTAAAATCCATTGGTTTCATAGACGTCTTGGAGTGTTTCTTTTGAAAATCCACTATGCTGAGTACCTGACATATGAGAAAACCGAATAATTATTAAAAATTCATTAACATAACAACATATTCAAAAAATACCTCTAAAATGTGTGGTAGGACGGGTATGAATTTACCGGTTTCTTTACTAAGTTTAATCAACATGGAAACACAGTGAAATCTCAATGGTAAATATTGTACTGTAGGTATAAGTTTAGCGCATCCGATGATTATCTAAACACATTTATGTTTCAAGGGTTATTTACGATTCCCTTAATGAAATTAATTAATATACTTGTATAAGAGGGTAAACAAGTGTTTGCAATTGTTTTTTATTCAACGTGGCACACAAAACATCCGTCCACAACTTCAGTGAAGATATATACTGCCAATTGTAAACCGATTGGATATTTTCCTAAAAAAGAATAAGACGTAAATAAATATTTGTATTATTATGTACTGAAATATAAAATAGTTAGGTACCTTTTTCTTCAAAGTTACAGCCGATCGAAGATGAATGGCCAACTGTCTAATATACAAGAATGCATGGTTGTATGAAACCGGTTCACTTATGGTAAACATCTCTGTCAACGACTGCCTCATAAAGTTGATACCAGGTAAAGAATTCGTACTCACAAATTTGCTATTTGCAACAAATCCGACATACATCGCCTAAATAAAATATTTTTAATGATAAAATATTATCGAATGAAAATCATTGTCTATAAAATACCTTGAGGACCATTTCCAGATACACTGAAGGATCACTATTAGCCAATTTTAATGTGCACAAGAAAGCTACGACTTTGACGGTTTCACTATCATTGGCACTCCATAGTGCTACGAATCGCTTTAAAACCGGTTTCACGATTGTTGGGAGACACGACAAAAACGGAATCATTTGATGGAAATGTTTCAACAGCACACACGTGATGTCTTCACTAGACACATTATGCAACAGCTGCAAAATAGAAGCAAGTTTTAAAGTTTTATTTCATTCTAATATATATTGTCATAAATATATAGGTTACAAAATCAAATGGAAAATTCAGTCAATAGAATATCTGTATGGAAAACAACTGACAATACTGATTAATAATCTTATTATAACATTTTTTCCATCATTTTCTTTTTATAAATTAAAAATTGTAATTACTTTAGTCAAATCAGTCAAGTACGAACGTAGAGTCATCTTTACTTTACTCCACCTTTTCGATTTAGAAATCATTACTTTTGACGATGTACCGGGTGGAAGTTTCAAAAATTTTAAAATAGCAGGATGTAAATCGAACATACACATTTGAAGCACTGCATTGAAGACTAGAAAATTATAAAACACGTTTGAAAAGCAAGTTAAACTGAAATCAAACAAATGTAGACTCAATTACCAGAACTTCCTTCGACTTTGTATGGTGTAGGTTTGTTTATTTCATCTACTGTGACTCGCTGAAGCGCTGCTGTCATCGCTTTAGTCGCTGTAGTAATGTATTTTAATTTTTGTTTTCTAAAAATAATAAAGTTTATTTTTATACAAATGTCAGATGTTATGTAATGTAGTATAAAAACTGATCTTACGAATTTTGAAATTTTTCTCTCCAAGTCTTTATCATAGACAATGTAATAACAGTGACGTCTCCTCCATCGTTTTGTGGTTCTCCTTCAAAATCACTTTCATCGCTACCAATCTAAAATTTCCAATACAACTCAGTCAGACATTTGTACGAAAAGAATCTACTTCTGAAATTATTCAACACACTGCTTACTTCTAAGTTTACAGGAGGTTTGTGTAATTTTTCAGACTTGATACCTTCCACATCGTCTTCATCATAATCATCGTCGTCACTGATATCGTCATTGTTATCGCTGTCATTCGATTTGGACATTTTGACTAGATTTTTGTCACATTCCTTCAAGTACTTGTAGAACTCTGGGTCGGATGTTTTCAATTTTTCTACTTCTCCGTCCAAATCATCGCTGTCATACACGTTCCCTTCTTCGTCCTCACTCAAACTAGCACCGTGATCAGATTCGCCTGAAAGAAAAGAACCGTATAAAACCCAGATAAACACGCGACCTGGTCAATACTTTACTCACTGTCGAATTCGATAGCATCTAACGATCCGTCCGATTCGTCGTTACCGTCACTGTCATCCACGTCCATTTCAGCGGGTTTGGGAACAATTTTCGGGGATTTTTTCGTCGGTTTCTTTTTGATCGGCTGCGATTTTTTCTTCGTCACGTTCTTAGGAGCCATGTCGGTACGTTTCGTCGACCAGTGACCAAGTCCTCCTCGACAATTCAAAAAATATAGACGACGTACACAACACCACGATTATGGATAATTCACCTACAGAGTACAGGCACAGCCGTGACACACACGTGTTTTGAATTCTGCCGCGTTCCGCACTCCCATCCCCGTCGTCGGCGATGGCAGCTCCACCAAAGTACATTATCAACTTCATAACACATTGATAATGCGAGCAAAAAACAGTGTGATCGCGAGCCGCACGAAATTATACCGTACGCATTACTTCATTTCGGTATTGTTATCATATACATATATTTTTTTAATATCAATTTTTCAAGATGATTATAATACTTTAACTTTTATTTATATTTGAGAATATAATAAATACGTCGTTTGTGAAAGTAAATTTTATAATAGTCGGTGGCCGAGGAAGAATGCGTGGCCCTCGTGGTTTTCGGTGTACAAAACCGATGTTAAAATATACATATTAACCATGCTACGAGACAACGCGATGGACTCAGTGTCCTTTCAAAATAAATTAATTGATATAACCTCCTTAAAAATGTAAAAGAAAAACTTATTACACATGCTCACGGTACGTTTTGTACACGATTACTATAGTGATAATACGAAACGATTCGCCCGGGAATAATAATATATGGAAAAATATCAATTTCGCGTATCAAAAAAATTTGAAATTTTGTGTATTACTGATAGAGTAAAAAGATTTCCTTTTACTCCCAATCCGTTCAATTATTGATTCCTTTCCACATATGAGACTAAAGTAGAGGAACCCGGCATGGAACGAAATTGCAAATATTAATATAAACGAGCCCCAAGTAGCAAATAAATGGATTGATAAATGGAAGGGTCACCCAAAAATAGTCATTTAATTCACGACCCTAACAATCTCTTGCCTGGATTCAATCTCCCCAAGAAACAATGGGTACTCCTTAACAGATTTCGATCTAGTCACGGACGCTGTGCGTACCTTATGAGCAAATGGGGATTAGGGACATCAAGTAACTGTCAATGTGGAAGTTTTAATCAACCGATGTCTCATATTGTGGAGGAATGCCCTTTTTTCCATTTGAAGGCGGATTGATTAAGCTTCACAACTTAGAAGACGGAGCTGTAGAACGGTTAATTAATCTACCATTGGACTTGTAACTCCAGAAAATGGTAACTCCAAAAAACGAACAAAAAAAGTGGGAGGAAAGAAAAAAGAAGAGGGGAAATAAATAAATAGTCGTAATTTTTTTCTCTATTATCAATGTTATCATTATTATTATTTGTTACTACTTTAATCTATTTGTTTTGTCTTACATACTCTTTATTGCGTGATATTGTTTTAAATCTGCTATATATATATAGCCATACGCTAAATATAATAAAAAAGATTTCTTTATTACGCACAGCATCCGCAAACTATAAAAACGAATGGTAATAATAAACAATAATCGTTAAACAATGAAAACGCCTGATTATGACCTGTACCTCGTTTAAAAAACAATATTCTTTTGGGTACGGATTTATCATAGACATATAAACACATTAACTCGGTTAGTATGTCTATGGGACTTGTAATACACAATATCCGTAAAAAAAAAAGTTACAGAATAATTTAAAAAATATTAACTATCGATATTGAACGATTTTTACACAGTTGGTCACAATGTTTTTTTATATCAATTTTATTCGGGAGGAAAACACCGTAGTGGGTCGCTACCTGGCTACCATGACTAAATAAACGTGTTTAACATTGCGGCCCTATGGTTATTGTGGACGTTGGCTTCACTGCGACGAGACGGAGTTTGTTGTCTGTTGATACGTCTTGGCGGTTATCGACGAACACTACTCTTCATCGGTGTTTTCCGGCCGTAATTCCCGCTCGGTTCCGCGGTGTCGCTATTGTGTGTGTGTGTGCGTTTTTGTCTCCGGCGAATGTTTTCACTTTTTTTTCTCGCTGGCGCGTTTTGTACTTCTGTGGCGTAAACGCGTATTTTGTATTCACTCGTCCGAGTGATCAACAACGACTGTCCACTGTAAAACGTATGTAAGTATGTCCGGTTTGGATTTAACACGGCATCAGCCCGAATTAATACGTGTATTCGTAGCGTTCCGTATCGGGTAGAGCTGTCAGACGAACATTGAAATGGACAGTCCCGACATGAAGATGGACGACGAACCGGATGAATCGACGGAATCGCCCTCCATTTTAGACAATTCGGACAAATCGAAAACTGCGGATATGGTTAGTGACAAAACGACCAGTTGTATTTCATTCGATTGTTGTAATATTGCATTTACATCAAACATATCACGCGTTTGGTCGTACCATTATTATTTATTTTATCCTTAATAACGTTGCTGTACCGTAGCCAACGTTTCAACTACAAAGTTTTTGAAATATTAGAATTAACCGTCCTCCCACCTGCAGAAAAATCAATTTTTTTTTTTTTTAAATAGCTGTATTTATACCTTTGCAGTAAAGATTGCCTTTTAACGATAATCAATATATGTATACTCACATATATTATATAAATATCGCTTTAACTGATTTTATTTGTATAAATTAATAATTTAAAAAAAAAAAATTAGATTCATGACGCTATTGGCCTGTCGAGTATTTTATTTGGTTATTTTTTTTAACCTTCCATCATTCGATTATTATTATTTATTATATATTACCGTCTTGATGGTTTATTTTTAAAAGTCCTTTGGCTTTACGTGAATAAAACTTGATTATGCTACTCGATGTAATTTAAACATTTAATTTATATATTTTTTTTATCCAACTTTGACTCGTTGATCCTCATTTTCCAGACAGTACATTAAATCTATGTTAGTTGAGTTCACGAGGATTAGGCTAAATGCATTCACTTATATTTTATACCAAACTACCCATTGGACATATTTTGTAATCAACAACCTGTTGGCCATTTAGTCATCTGCCTTTGATGATTTACCGAGTGGACTATATAGTATTAGTTCATCTCTGTTCTGAATTAAATCCAACTTATTGATGTGAACAAATTAATAAAAACAAAGTAAAATTTATTTTATATATTATGTAATGAGAAGTACAAAACTTTTTCCACATTTCATATATTAAAATATTATTGCTATAGTGGGTGTAATATGAAAAAATATATATGTTTTATACACGATCATTTACATTTACCTTTATACCACTACCAGAGCAAGTACGGCTCAAATCTTGATCTTTCTTTTAGTGTCAGAATTATGTAATGACCCAAAAAAGAGCCCGACTTTGTTTTACATGGTTAAAGTACATGTTTGACGTCTTCCAAATACTTTGTAATAATTTTAATTCAATTAACCTAATAAATATGTTGTTTTTAGAATGATTCTGAATCCGAAGATGAAGCATCTTCATCGAAAGTAAAAAATGGAAATGTTAACATTGGAAAAGCTGTAAGACTTACCTAAAATAGGTAAAATAAACCTAGTTTATTTTACTAAAGAATGGAATTTTAATTTTGTAGGAGCCCGATCGTGTAAAGCGATTTGATTACCTTCTTAAACAAACAGAGATATTTGCTCATTTCATGACAGCTAATCAAAGAAAAGATGGAGCAAATACCGCTGGTGGTGTTGGTGGTTCACCAAAAAAAGCTAAAGGTAGACCCCGTAAGCCTAAAGCTGAAACTGGAGAATCTGAGTAATTATATAAATTATTTTATTAATAAAGGTTATATTTTTTTATAACCTTTTTCGTGTTCTCATAAATATTACATTTTTTAAACTTTCATATTTATAATAAACTTTTTATGTATATTATAAATAGTCTTCGTCATCGTCAAACTGAACAAGAAGAAGATGAAGAACTCTTAAAAGAGTCATTATCAGCAGACAAATTTATTACACAATTTGAAGAATCGCCATATTATATAAAAAATGGTGAATTACGTGATTATCAAGTTCGTGGTTTAAATTGGATGATATCATTGTTTGAAAATGGCATTAATGGTATTTTGGCCGATGAAATGGGTCTCGGTAAAACTTTACAAACAATATCGCTCTTAGGGTAAGTTATTATCATTATTTTTTTTTTTTGTGAGCTAATAATTATACTTAAGGCATATATTTAAATATGTTATTCACATGTTTAAATGTTTGCCTAATATAAGTTGTTTGTGTACCAAACTACAAACCAATAAATTTACTATCTTCTTTTTATTCTATAATATACAGATACATGAAGCATTACAGAAATATACCCGGACCTCATATGGTCATTGTTCCTAAATCAACATTACAAAACTGGGTAAATGAATTTAAGAAATGGTGTCCAACAATTCGAACAGTTTGCTTGATTGGAAATCGTGATGAACGAGTAAGTTTATGTTAATATACATTAGAGGGGGGACTAATCCTAATTTTTGAAAATGAAATAATTTTTTTCTATTTATGGACTAATTTCGGTTTTCTCTTAAAGGTAAAACTAATAAAATACATAATACTCTACAATTTCATTTTTACATTTTAACATTACTTTAATGAATTTAAAATAGTGTATTATTTATATAATTATTAATGTTTTAATCAAATTACAAAAGCCTAATTACTAATTAGAAATGCAACCCAATACCAATATGATTATAAAATATAGAAACACCTCTATTATAATTCTGTAGCATATATTTAGTATAAAACCACAAATTATAGTTGATGATAAATTAATTTAAAATTTCATACCAAACCAAGATTCAGTAGTATATATTTTATACTTTTTATATTATTTTTCTGTATACAAAATGTCCCATGGAGGTCAAATGCAATAACTTTTAAAATTTCAATATTTTCATGTTTATTTATATAAGCATAATTATGTATGTATATTTATAATAGAAAATTGAATATAAATTATCGTATTTAAGATTTTTTTACAGCCTAAAATTAAAATTTTATTTGCAAAATCCAAAATATAAAATTTACATGTAAATTTCTTCTTTTTTTGTATTTATCTTTTATATAATTTTGTATGTATGTTATATTATTATCATAACATATTTTAGGTCAAATTTATACGTGAAGTATTCATACCTGGTGACTGGGATGTATGTATTACATCATATGAAATGATCATTCGCGAAAGAGGTGTATTGCGTAAAATCCAATGGCGATATTTAGTAATTGATGAAGCTCATAGAATAAAAAATGAAAAGAGCAAACTTTCTGAAATACTTAGAGAGTTTGAAACTAACAACCGATTGTTGTTAACTGGTACACCATTGCAAAATAATTTGCATGAATTGTGGGCGTTATTAAACTTTTTACTCCCAGATGTATTCAATTCATCTGATGTAAGTTATATAAATCATGTATTCTAAAAATTAAACTATCTTAACAACATATTATTTTATAGGATTTCGATTCATGGTTTAACACAAATAATTGTCTTGGAGATAATGTTTTGATCGAGCGACTTCATGCTGTACGTATTGTTTTTTTAAATAATTAATTTCTCTAATGACAATGTATATTTATTATTTTATTTAAATGGCGTGTAGGTATTAAGGCCATTTCTGTTAAGAAGATTAAAATCTGAAGTAGAAAAACGTTTGAAACCTAAAAAAGAAGTTAAAGTATATGTTGGCCTGAGTAAATTACAGCGTGAATGGTAAATGTTTTAACCTACAGATATTAAATGTAATTCAATTGATATTAATATCTTGTTTATTTTAGGTATACAAAGATTTTAATGAAAGATATAGATGTTGTCAATGGCGCTGGTAAAGTTGAAAAAATGAGGCTTCAAAATATTCTTATGCAGTTACGAAAGTGCAGTAATCATCCATATCTTTTTGATGGTGCCGAACCGGGTCCTCCTTATACTACCGATGAACATATTGTACGTATTACTTCATAATTTGTAAGAATTATAAAAACAATTTGTTTTATTGTTTTAGGTTTTTAATTGTGGAAAGATGGTCGTGTTTGATAAATTACTAAAGGCTTTGAAAGAACAGGAATCTCGTGTCCTTGTGTTCAGCCAAATGACACGTATGATGGACATTCTAGAAGATTATATGCACTGGAAAGGATATAATGTATGTATTAATTAAAATCCCTAATTTCTTAAGGTATTTATAAAATTAAAATTAAAACATTTATTCAATGGCTATTTTTTTAGTATTGTCGTTTGGATGGGCAAACACCTCATGAAGATCGTCAACGTCAAATTAATGAGTATAACGAACCTAATAGTAAAAAGTTTGTTTTTATACTCTCTACTCGAGCTGGTGGTCTAGGTATTAATTTAGCTACTGCTGATGTGGTCATTCTATATGACTCCGATTGGAATCCTCAAATGGACTTGCAAGCAATGGTCAGTACCATTTTGTTATTGTAAAATTGAACTGAAATTTAGTAATAGTACTTCATATTCATTATATAGGACCGAGCACATCGAATTGGGCAGAAAAAACAAGTCAGAGTTTTTCGCCTCATCACAGAAAATACTGTTGAAGAAAAAATTGTGGAAAGAGCTGAAGTCAAGCTCAGACTGGACAAATTAGTTATTCAACAAGGCCGATTAATGGACAACCAGAAAAATGCTCTGAATAAAGATGAAATGTTAAATATGATCAGACATGGTGCAAATCATGTTTTCCAGTCTAAAGATTCTGAAATTACTGATGAAGATATCGATACTATATTACGGAAAGGAGAAGAAAAAGTATGTTTTTTTTATTATCTTATTTTATAAAATTAAGTTTGGATTGTTTTGTGTTTAGACTGAAGAGTTGAAACAAAAGTTAGAATCTTTAGGAGAATCATCACTAAGAAATTTCACATTAGATGCCCCAACAGAATCATCATCACTGTACACATTTGAAGGAGAAGACTACAGGTATATATTGCTAGTCTAAATTGCTTATTTTGAAACGTTAAGTATTTTACCTAAATAGGGTGATATAATTACATTTATAATCATATTTCAATTTTAAAAAATTCTTACCAAATAATTTTTACTATTATTTATTTAGAAAACTTATTTGAATTTAATTTAAATTATTGCTTATAGAGAGAAAAAAAAATTAATCGGTATTGGAAGTTGGATTGAACCACCAAAACGAGAACGTAAAGCTAATTATGCCGTTGATGCGTATTTCCGCGAAGCGCTCAGAACATCTGAACCTAAACAGCCTAAGGTGTTTATAATTAAAGAGTCTTGCATCTTTATTTAATGTTACTTCTACGTATAATAAAACGCCTACCTTATCATTTCTATAGGCACCTCGACCACCAAAACAACCAATGGTACAGGATTTCCAATTCTTTCCAACTCGTTTATTTGATTTACTGGATCAAGAAATTTATTATTATAGACAGACTGTCGGATACAAAGTAAAAGAAACTATTAAAAGTATTCATTAATTATTGTTATATATAATAATTTAAATTAATTGATTGAAAAAAGGTGCCAAGAAATCCAGAATTGGGTGCAGATGCGGCAAGAATACAAAAGGAAGAACAAAAGAAAATTGATGAAGCGCAACTACTTACTGAAGAAGAACAAGCTGAAAAAGAAGTCTTATTGACAAAAGTAAATGTTTATTTATGTTATTTTTAGTTTCATATTAATTTGTTTCTTTGTGTGTTCTCTGTTTTTACTTTTAAGGGTTTTACAAATTGGAATAAACGTGACTTTAATCAATTCATTAAAGCGAACGAAAAATACGGCAGGGACGACATTGATAATATATCAAAAGAAGTAGAAGGTACGTACTAATACTATACACTTATGTTAATAAAAATGTTTTTAAAGAAGCTTTTTTTACGTTAAATATTTTGATTTTAGGTAAAACAGCCGAAGAAGTAAGAGAATATAGTGCAGTGTTTTGGGAAAGGTGTAGCGAGTTCCAAGACATTGATCGGATAATGGGACAAATTGAAAGAGGAGAATCCAAAATACAACGACGAGCTAGTATAAAAAGGGCTTTGGACGCAAAAGTAATGCGCGATCATATTTACTCAGAGGTTTTTATTTATTTTTAGTCATTTATCACACGTGTATGTATTTGCAATAGATGATGAGATACCGAGCTCCGTTCCACCAATTGCGTATATCCTATGGAGCAAACAAAGGCAAAAATTATACTGAAGAAGAAGACAGATTTTTGGTGTGCATGCTTCATAAACTCGGGTTCGACAAAGAAAACGTGTATGAAGAATTAAGAGCGGCTATAAGGTAGTAACCATCGAGAGAGATAAAGCGTAATCAATTAAGCACAATGTGTTAATTTTCAAAAATATCTCCGTTTTCAGGTGTGCTCCTCAGTTCAGATTCGATTGGTTTATTAAGAGCCGTACGGCCAACGAATTGCAAAGGCGGTGCAACACTTTAATTACATTAATCGAGAGGGAGAATCAGGAATTAGAAGAAAAAGAACGAGAACAAAAAAAATTACTCAAGAAGAATTTGAAGCCACCATCATCACCTGCGGCCGTCAAAAAGAAGATTGACAAAGTCGATGCCAGCCAATCGGATCCAAAGTCATCGGCTTCGAAGAAAAAGAAGAAGTAATCTTTAAAAAAAAAAAAATCGAGTGTGCTTTACTTTCTATTTTCAAACTATTTAATTAATAATTTTTTTACTGTGGAAAAATTATTTTTTTATATTCATATTTTCCACCCTCCTTTAGAAAGTAAATAAATGTATTTATTAGGCATTTCGTTTTTATTTTTATTTTATTTTTTGTCACTCAAGTATTAATAATTGCATATTATATTATCTGTCATTAATGTAAAATCGGATTCGGATACTGCGGAAAATAATATACCCATTTTGTATGTGAAGACGCGAAAGTAAAAAAACTTATTGAACCACCGTGTGGTTATGCGTGCATACGTCTTGCGAAAATAAATTCCCTTATGTACTTAATATTTTGTTTTTCTTAATGAAAAAAATTATACCATAGAAATTATTTAACAATGATGTGGTCTACAGGTTCATTTTCGTATTTAATACACAATTTACACACAGAATTTGGGGGTAAGCACATGGTGTGGGATTTACGAATACAAGTTAATTTTCACTAATTTCCTTCAAATTTCTAATGTCTCAAAATCTTCCCATTGATACGTTCAGTTCATATGTAGCCCCGTCCAGTGTAAACAAAACACGAATTATAAATCGCTAGAGTTTGGATTTCAATGCGTATTTGCGTGTTTTATTTTTGTTTTTGAAATATTTATCTTTAGGAATACAAAAATTTTACTGTAAAACATGTATACGTTTTAACAACAGGTAATATCAAAAATTCAAATCGTAAATGACAATTTTTACTTCACAAAGGCATTTTATAAATTAATTTATGTTTTAAAGAGTTTCTTTTTTTTTTTCAAGACAAAGAGTCCTCCAAACTATATAATCGCGTATCAGACCATTGCCAATTTTTATTATACCTTTGGCAACAATAAAAAACAAGAAACCATTGAAACGTATCCTTTTAAGTTCAATAAATGCAACAATTATATGCGATTAACCAAAGTTTATTAAAGGGGAGAATAAAAAAAAAATTTCACAATTTTAACATGCATAGGATATCCATTAAAATGTGTTGGATTTTTTTTTTTGTAAAGACGATATTGTTGGAACACAAAACAATAATAATGAATAACATAAAAAATTTAACATCTGTAAGCATTTTCCTTCTTTATTTATTAGATTAATTGAATGGCGCCTTTTTTCACAAATTCTGCAACCGAACTGTACGGCATCAAATGCTGCGATCCCTCTTCCAACTCGATTTCCTCTTCCTGATCCTCCAACAAGTTTCTTATGATAACGCTGTCTATACGCGTGTTACATTTCAAGAAAACAAAACTATTTAGGTTGGGTTCAATGATTCGTTTATTCCTATCCAACTGGTTGAACCGTTCAGGCATGTGACGTAGTATTGTTTCGAAATGGTTGTCCACGTTGCGGTCAAATCCCTGGGCAAACTTTAACTCAGCGGGCGACAGGTAGGCATTTTCCTCAGAACGATCTGCTTCCTGTCCGAGCACGCTCACATAAAAACATTCGATCTTCTTCAACCTGGTTCGTAAGTAGCTGGTTACCATAAATTTAATACGTTCCAGTTCTAATTTGTGTAAATCCAACTTCGGATCATTTTTCGACAGTTTGGCCAAGTTCCCTTCCATCCCTTTGATTTGCTCCAGCAAACAATCAACGTAGTCCATCTGGTGTGGCAATATTTCTGGACTGAATTTTTCATTCAGCCACGCGCGTTCGACCATTTGCAACACTTTCTGTGCAGTCATCACTTCTTGGTCATCATCGTCATCCTCCTCGTTTTCTATCAGATCGAGGATATCAATATCCATTATTATTCTAAAATTAAAAACGGATAAGGTTAGGTCAGGTGCTCCCCTATTATGGACATAAATAAAGTATACACTACAATGTACAAACAAATAATAACTTAATATGCTGTTAAATATTTCATGTATTTATTCAAGGTAAACTGTAACAAAGAAAAAAAAACAAAATGTTTTTTGCAAAGAGCAATATGTAATATTTTTTATACATACATAAATGTATAGATAGAAATTAAAAATCGCTTAAAATTAGCATTTATAAAGTTTTTATGCTATCGATAAGTGGCCCCTTGAGTTTTTTCATTTTGTGTACACCATCCGGATCTAATTTAAATATACTGTCAATGACGGAAATTTCTGTAGACGTAGTATCCGTGCCGCAGACAGCACACCAATCGTTCACGACCATCCCGGCACCCACAACGTCTGAACCACGGTTTACTGTACCAGCAACAAGAGGAACCTGGATCAAACCAGACAGTTCATCTAGGTCTTCTACCGTGGTTTTAGGATGTACTAGTCCGCCTTGATTAGATATGGCGCAGTATGAACCCACTAGACAATTGGAAGCAACAGTTTGTCTGTACACTTCGACGTTCAACGTGTCTGAGAGTATCTCTTCGGTGTCCTTGTCCAAATCGGGATGCACTAAAGCTACATAGTCGTTACACACCATAACGTTGCCAAGAGCAGACAAACGTTCTTCTACACGCTGTACTTTGACATTATCGGGCAGGGAATTACGTATGTGTTGCAATTCAGTGTCTGTAGTGGAATTGGGCAATAATAAACCATTTTTGTTGCCGACTGTCATACGGCCTACAATGCGACATCCAGCAACGGATGCATGGATAACAGGTATGATGTCAGACAATTCCGATTCAAATACACTGTAAAACGTTTCTGAAGCACCGATTCCCACCAAACAATACGAGTTTGTCAGCTTACTGAACACCCCGATCTCGTTGTTGTTTTCAAACTGCGCTCGGACTGCCATTTTTGTATTAAATTATATTCCCAACCAATCCTGCATTAAAAAATTACCAGTATCATAAACAAGAACAACATAATACATATTAAATACACATATAAAAATTATGCCTATATATAAGAAAATGTTTTTCTCTTATTACATTTGTCAACATAAACTTGTTGATTTCGATAAACTTTTTGTATACAATGAGATGCAATACTTTAAAGTCTTACTTAAAATTACTTTCATACTTAGTTGAATATTTAAAAGTCAACGATCATTGTTGTTTTCACAGCAATCAAACGATAAAACACAATTACAATTAACACTTAAATTAATGCAACATACAGTGTTAACAAATCACACGTTTTGTATCCTTTTACGACTATCAACAGAAAAATATACATTAAAAACTATAAATAATTTACAGAATAACCTACGTTGAGTAAATAAATAATAATTGTATGCTACGCATAAATAAGAAACAGTAGTTTTCCTCATTATTTTACCAAAGTATGAAATAATTGTAAAATACAGCATATAAGTCATACTACATTGACGTAATTATATATGGTAACAAGCTCCTTCTAAATTATCATCCTTCATGCTCTATTTTTGTCTTTATTTTACAAAAACATTTATGGTATGTGATTTTAGACCACCACTGTACCGTTTAAAAAAAAAACCTTGATTTAACAACTAATTTAAATTGATTTATATACTCAACACAAAAACTCTTGATGCTCAATTTACTTTTTTCGTTAAAACATTTCCTCCGTTCCGACACTAGTGTCAACGACATCTACTTCGGACGGTCATTTCTATATTTCACCATTAAACCAAACCCTGTACCACTCTCGTATACTTCTAATTATTTTAAACTGCTCTCCGTGTTTTATCGCTATATTAATTACTTCCTTTCAAATCTCATAAACCCATACCGCCTTTAAGCATCCTCTTTTTTGGACCATGGATCACATATATATTAAGTTATTAAAATTAATGCAAATCTTACAGTGTTCTCTAATACAGTTACATGATTTCACTATTTAGCACTTTTCCATATTTCCGGTCGATAATATAACACACAGTGTTCAAGTACAATATTAGTAGTATTTCAATATCCGATGCCGATTATTTACCGGACTGTTAAACGGTGTGTAACTAGACAATGACGCGATCCACACGATCTACTACGTATAAGTAGTACCTAACACAATTCAGAACGCTCTGGGCGTTCTTTTCCTCTCCCCTCTCCGAGACAAACAAAAAATTGAAGCACTCCACTTACAGGTATGAAACAACTGTGGAACACAAACGTCCGTAAAACCATAAATTCCGAAATCTATTGAAATAATGAACCTTACAAACGGCATTCATCCCATACGCTTATGCGATTTGGAATTTTTTTTTTTTTATTACCTCAACTTTATTATTCGGTTAATGTCGCACGCACTACCGATTATTCCGCGAAACCGACGGCGGCCATAAAAACAAATACTAGTCCCCCATCGGGTCATAATTTTTTTTCAAAAATCGACTCATACTCACGTTTAATGAGAACACGGCGCCGAAAATTCGTTTCGTGGACAATAGCCGGACAAACGGCGACTTCGGAGTTCAATACAGGTCGACGGTCGGGCGGTGCAAACTGATGCAGTGAAGCGTACCTGTAAAATATGGAAATATTGTTTTGTTTGCATTTATTTTAACCTAAAAATCGTTTCGCGTACGTCCGTTTGCCACCGGCTACGTTCGTACCTAACGTCATGTCGGTCAAAAAAATCGCGTTACGATTTTCCGGTTGGTGGGTACTGACTGATGATAACGTCTCTCGCGATAACGTTTCGAATGTTGACGATAAGCGAATAACACTTTTTTGAAATATCGTTTGTTTTTTCTCGTGACGTGTCTTCGACTACTACTACTACACTATATAACTGCTTGTTTTATTGATATTTCGTTTAAATTACACTCTGTTTAGTGTTTACTTGTCGGTTTATTATTATTATTATTATTTTTGCTACCCGTCGTCATGTAGCAGTAGTAATTCGAAGCTCGTCTACTATTTTTTTAGTAATAATAATAATTATTATTATTATTATTTTCTATTATACTAATAGGCGTGCTAACTTCTGTGATTTATAATGTTGATGTGACGTGAATTTGAGATTTATGACTCAACAGCCCCGTACGGTCACCACCGTAGCTGAGAAACGGATGGAAGATGGTTTACATTCGTTCAGGGCCATCGTATTCTTGCTCTTGTGGTATTTTTTTAGCGGGTGTACCCTGTTCTTGAACAAGTACATCCTGTCCTATCTGAATGGCGACCCTACGGTGTTGGGTAAATAATTTTTGTACGATATCGAATTTGGGCAATAACTAGTGTTGTGAATAAGTGACAAAGTTACTACTATAAAATGAATGATTTTGTAACTTTCGAGTTATTTTTATTTCACTTGTAACCGATAACGTGTTAGTTTTTATTACACTGGTAAAGAAAGTCATTTTCAAATTTCTTTTCTTAAATCATTTATCGAGCGAGCATAATCTTCAACATTTCCATTTACAATACTATACTTATTTATTTGCTTGCGGTATATCAAGTACCTATAAACTGTTTATGTCCATTAAACTTTAAAGAAATGAAAAATAATTTAAAAGTTAACAAAAATTCTAAAGAAATATTTAAAAATGTTTGTTAATGATGTTAAATGATATCTTAAAGGTATTCCTAATATATATATTGATAAAAACTAAAGTTTAGTATATTTTTCAGAAATTTAAAAATAATAGGACAAGATGTTTTATTGAGTGACCTTTAACTGAACTAAATATAACAGTAAATTGCACAGTTACTCAAATTGAGTAAATTGCCCAGTTTTGATACATGTATATATATATATATATATATATATACATCGTTTGCTTATTTTTTTTTTAATTACCGGTTTGTTTTTTGATGCTCATTTTAAAGGTGCCTCGCAAATGATCATGACGACTATATGCGGTTTTATCCAATTGTATATACCATGCGGAATGTACAAACAGCCAACACACAGACTGAAACGACCACCAAATTTTTATATTCACATGTGTCTGGTCGGTTGCACGCGGTAAACTGTTCTTGTTTATTATTATTATTATTATTATTACAAACATTACACAAATAAATGGATCTCACATAAACTATATAATGTTTATTTATTTTGCTGGCAGATTTATCACAGTACTTTTAGGACTTATATCGTTAAATTATGTAGCAGTAAGTTTCACAGAAACTGTTAAAAGTTCAGCTCCTATATTTACTGTATTCATTTCAAAATTGTTATTAGGTAAGAAAGTAAGATGGATTCTTCGATGTCTTTATTATTTTGGATGTCTCAATTGTATTATTTTAATTTTAGGAGAACGAACGGGTTTTTTGGTAAGCCTATCTTTAGTTCCTATAATGGTTGGCTTGGCTTTATGTTCTTCAAATGAAATATCATTTAACATACCGGGATTTATAGCTGCTCTCGCAACTAATTTTACCGAATGGTAATAGTATTTTAAACCCATTTCATGTTAAAATTTACATTATTATTATTTAATTTCAGTTTACAGAATGTTTATTCTAAAATGCTAATCAGTGGTGATAAATTCAAATACACGTTAGTATAAAACTTGATTTACAAATACAAATATTGTACTAAATCGAATACGTTTCTATTTTTAAGGCCTGCTGAATTACAGTATTACACGAGTTTAGCTTCGATTATTATACAAATCCCTGCATCGTTGGTATTAGTTGACATTAAATATGCCATGTATAATACTAGTCTGTATCTATTACTTATGTTTATTTTAAATGGAGTGTTTTTCCATTTCCAAAGTATTACGGCTTATGTCCTTATGGATTATATAAGTCCAGTTACTTATAGGTAATGAATAACTTGCTTAATATTCAGCTTTTAAACTAGGAATGAAAACGATTTATTTTTGTCGTATTTGATGTAATTTAGTGTGGCCAATACTGTCAAACGAGCATTTCTCATATGGATGTCGATTATATTATTTGGAAACTCGATCACTGTCTTAAGCGGACTTGGTACTGTCATAGTTATTGCGGGAGTCGTAATATATAATAAAGTGAAACAGTACGATAGTAATCGGTCAGCGACCAACGTAAGTAACAGTATTGAAGTAATGAATTGTATGAAATACTGTACATTGTATAATAGATATTAGACATTATTATTGTCATAAGTATTTATATAATCTTTCTACAATAAAAAAAAATATTTTTAGTTTGTCTTTACAATTAAAATGTTACACTTTTTTTGTTAATAATTTAATAAAATAATTAGTTTATATGTATACACACAAATTAATTAGTTATATTTTACTTTTAGGAGTTTGACAAAAACTGTTGAGTTCTCCATTGAAAATCCGAACTATTTAAAACAGAAAAATATAAATATCTACTATTGTAATATTATATTAAATATGTTGTAACAAATTCATTTTTTTTTTTATATATACTTGTTATACTTAATAGGTAAAATTTGTTTACCTATAAAACGTGTTACTGAAAATGCAATTATTGTTTACGACATTATTAAAATTTTAAAGTACCTAACAGAAACATTTTTTAGATTGAAAAAGATGTATAAATATATATATATTATTGTGTATACATTTTAAATCGTAATTTATTTTTAACGATAAGTCCAATGCAATATCTTATAATAATAAATATATGATTAATTTAATATTTTTGCGTATTGTGTTATACCTATGAGATGTGTACACTAGACACAATAATGTTGTCGAAGGTTTCAAAGTAGAAAATAACAAAAATAAGAATAATATTAAGAATGTAGAGTTATTTATTTATCCTTGTTTTCAAAATATTTTGTTGAAAAACAATTATTTTTTGAAAGGTAAGTTTGTTTTGTTAATGCATACGCTATGACGATTAAAATTCAAAATTGTCCGATTGGTACATTGTCTACGATTTTATCCAAATATGATAATAAGTTAATTTTGGATTTTAGCCACGAAGAAAAATTATATAATGTGTGTGTATATAATCGTATAGCTAAAATAGCATTATCCAAAGTGTTCGAATATTGTAATGCAAGAATATTGTAAATAATAATAATAATAAACGCGTTATTTAATTAAACGCAATACATTTTGATTGCGCTTCCAGTGGCAAAGGAAACTACTGGACGATTTATATGTTTTCTATGACTTGTTTTACATAAACTGTTAAAGGTTTTTTCTAAAGTTTCCAAAAAAAAAGCGTTGACCTTAATCTAGCCCAACAGAGATCCATTATTATAGTTACACTGCTTAAAACTTGGTCCGTGATTGGCTATAATATGTTGATTTGATAATGAATTTGATACATTTTATGTAGATCAGCTGTACTCGACATTTGTTGTTTTTTTCCTGTTACTGGGCCACATACAAATTTTTAAAATGTTATACGCAGGCCGCGGAAGTCAATACGTCATCATAATTTGATTGCCCAAACTGATGGCGAGATGGAAAGGGAAATTCAAAAAATTAAAAATACATTTATGTACCAACCTAATATAATATGACATTTAATGATTTATTATATGTAATAATTATAAATATTAATTTCAAATTAGTGCGATTTTTGGTGTTTTTAGACACTTATTTTTCACTATTTTAGAAAAATCGGGTTTATAGTTGCTATACGCAAATGCTACTCTCGACAAGTCGAGATGTGAATCAGTAAGCCCATTTCTATACACATTCTTTGAATATTTGAAGTTTCACAAAGATATGTTGGTGTAAAGATGGTTAGCAACAAGTATGGGAAATGTCGTACTTTTCCTTCGTATCGATTTGACGAGTTCTTTTTCTTGGCCACATAAAAAACTTAACAGGACTGCAGGTCGAGTATAGCTGATTTGGATGAACGAGGCTCGGGATAGACATCAGAATGAGACCTCGCGGTACAATATCGTTCGATAGTAGTCCTTTGCATCCCGATTCAGACGACAGACGCGACCTTATAATCTTATTATAATCACAATTGAGTGTACTTTCCATCGAAAAATAATGCAGTCAACACAATTTAATAAAATGATGATAAATATTTGAAGTGGATATTTTTAGGCGTGTTACAAGATAATATTATATCAATTATTTATCCGGTTCGTCCGTATAAATACAGTGCAAAAACGAATTGCATAATGCAGATGATTTGTATTTTTATCTCTTAACTCTGTAGGTATGTACCTAATTACCTATAATTGTGTTTCGGATATTTACATTTCAATTGATACGTATCTACTTCAAACATTTTAATCGAATCTGTTGTTTTATTAATGTATAATTTATAATAATTATACAGTTTTTCCTTTTTCATCTATTCTTCTTCTTAATCTGTTTAAAAAATAAACATTGAAATATAATATATAATGCCATCTGATTGTCATCGTGTGATACTTACTATGGGCATTACAAATACATATATACATTTTAAAACGTATAGAGTTCCGAGTTCAAAAACACTATTTCGTGTAGCCTTTTTTTCCCTGTAAAATATCGTCTGAGAAAAATCACCATTTCAGAATACATTGTAACTTCTTTTTGGGAATATCGATGGAAAAAACTGGAGACGTTTCTATGAATTATGACTGTGGGCCGATTGAGCCGTCGAAACTTCACATAATAAGCGATCCAGTGCCGACGTATTTACAAGGGGAGATATATCTCCTCCCTTGGCTTTTTTTTAAGCATATAATATGTATATGGTTATGGGTGTGTTTTGGAAAACATTAATTGCTCGGAGGTTTGTAATTTTCATATTCAAAAATATTAAAAACATATTTAAGAAACTCTTTGAAGGAGGTATATATATATATAATATCCACTATTCACTTATTATTAAATATTTTTTTATATTTAATAATTGATTTAGAGTGGGTTGAATGAGCAACTTGCAGTTGCTATCCATTTACAATAACATTAAATATGGATGTTGAGGAACAAATCGACAGAGTTTTGTATTGATATTAAATTGATTGTAAATGTATGAAAATTAAAGATTTATGTACCTATGCATTTCGAGTGGAGGGAAAACGTTTTTTTTTCAGTCATCTATTCCTCCTCAAAGAAATCCTAAATACGCCACTGAAACGATGATCCACAGTTGCAGACCATAATAAATATAATATATGTCCAGCTCGCCGTTTTCATGACGCGGACTATTTAAAATGAGGGGCAGTCGCGATCACAGTGGAGTGACGAATTTGTGAGCAAATTGCACCTGAGATTTTTTTTTAGATTATATGGGTGCCCAATGCCCAGCACAGAGTCGATGAACGGTCAGAATTATTCGAGTTCACCGCGTGCCACTACTGCAATGGGTTATACGATACAGTTTGGATTAAAAAGATCGATAAAAATATATGAATTCATTTTTTCTTGTTTCTAATATAGAATAGAATATTAGCTATTTTACTTTTAAACGTTACTTATTAAAAACGGTAAACTCAAATGTTGTTATTGATTTTCCAATAAAATACGAGTACGATCGCCTGCAATGATGAATCCAATATTATGTAATCGTGAAACAACTTTAAAAACTCGAAACGTAATGTGTGCGTGTGTTCAAAATGAGATTCGTATGTAATAAAAATAAATGATTATTAGGTATATGATTTATAGCTATTATATAAAGATACAGTTTATTAGAACAATTAAGTTATTCGATTGAATTAATGTCGTATATTTTGGTATTTTCTTATTTTTAATGAGAGTAAATAACAATTGACCTAGAAAAAAAAAAGAGCAATCGATACGTAAATGTATAGCGGCTAATATTGTCACGTGTTATAATAATTAAATAATAATTCATATTGAAAATGTCAGTTATTATTATATGAATAATTAAAAAAAAAAAAAAAAAAACCCCCTTAAAAACGAGCGTTTGTCAATAAAATTTCGATTCTCTGGACATCGCTTGAACGTGTATTTTACGGGCAGACGTAAATTGCGCCCGAAAATGGGAAAAAGTTGTAAATTGCGCCCAACACATTTTAGGGTTAAATTTTTATGTAGTAATTTGCGCCCAGCATATTTTCAGGTAAAATTTGTATACAGTAAATTGCGCCCAATAATATTACCTACATAATTTTAAGTAATATTATTTTTATGATAGCCATTTAGCATTATTCAGAGGACACCGCGAGGAGACGGCTATCACTATCCTCTAAACATTTTTTTTTTTTTGTTTTAAACATTTATATTGCGAATTAGTAAAATTAATTATTAAATAATAAATTACGTCAATAAAATAAAAAAATGTATTATTTAAAAAAATTCTTTTTAATTATTACTGTAATGATGTGACATCAATTTCACATATTCTGCTATGCTAATTTCTTTTTTTTTTATATCGCTCTATAATGTTTTCCAAGTACTGGAATTTTTTTTTTTTTTTTGAAACTGTGTTTTGATATTTATAAGGCTCTTTTTTACGCTGTTAATTTTTATATAAATATCAGTTTGTAATTCAATTATTTTATCCATAAAATTATAAATATGAGGATGATACGTGTAAAAACTTTTATTAAAATGACTGCGTGAAATGATTTACAATTTTCGTGTACAATAATTTTATTATTTTTTTGGCTTACACCACTTTGAAAATTCGCGTTCATGGCGGTGTTGTTCGGTTTTTACGTCAATATAATGTGCAAAATCGGGAATAACGAATAAAAGGTCATTTAGATACTATGGGCGCAATTATTACTATATCCAAAATAGATAGAAAAAAGTCCCGGGCGCAATTTACTACTATACCTATTTATTTTACTACCTGTTCACTGTGGGCGCAATTTACAATCGTCCTATTTTTACGTACCTATATATAGGAGGTGAGTATACGAGTGAAATTAACCAGACGTTAAAATTTTGATTAAAAACGATTCGTTTATTATTGGAACAGCGGCGTATTTGTCTAATAAATGAGACAAAATAAAATACGATTTATTCTATATAAGTATACAAGCCCGCGTATATACTAATATCGTTTTGAAAGTTTCTTGGATGAAATGAATCTGAATTCTCGGTGTTTCTAGAGTTAAAAAAAGAAAAGAACGTTTTCCCATTCACTTTTTTTTTTCTAATATCAAATTTCGTCGGTCGTGGTGCGTCCTTTCCAAATCTTTTTCTTTTTTCAATCGCGTTAATCGGCGGTATCGTTAACGCAGTATGATGTCAATATAAACTGTAAACATATTGTATTGTTGTAAAATGAAATAAAAGAACACGATTTTCACGAACTCGTGTTTGAAAAAATGTTTATCGACCATCATATATATACATCAGGGGCGTAATTACGGGGGGGGGGGATATGGGGATGGATCCCCTCCCATGGGCTTTCTTTTTACATAACATATCGTCTAATGTACAAAAAATGTAATAATTAAAATAATACTTTTTTTGCGTTAACAAAATTTGTTAGTATTTATCATAATTCATAGGATTCCTCAGTTTATTGACTAGTTACTGGTATGATACGGTTAGGTTAAGTCACTGAAGAAAGGTCTATCCATATTCAGATTTTTAAGTAAAATTGGATGAAATACTCAATAAATTAGCTAAAAAAAAAAAAAAAAAAACGAAGAAAATTAGAAATTTTATTATAAAATATGTCATTTTTATTAAAGAAAATAATAAAAATACGAGTATCGCAATTACTTTATTAATTTCGATTGATTAACGTTTAAAGGGTCGTCGTTAGTCGTTACAGTTATTATGGATTATCCAATAATGCTAAATTGTCTATCCCCTCCCATATAACATTCGTAATTACGCCACTGATATACATACTCGACTCTCGAGTATCAGGTATACGTATATACATATATTGACGGCGTGCGGAGGAGAATCATATGTGGCCGTTTTCGCAAGATTAAAAGAATCAGAATTTTGTCGGAAAGCGTATGGTCAGCTAAATGGAAATCGTATCCCGTTATAATAAGGTTATGGCAGGAAATCATTAGACGCAACCATCTGAGGGGGTGCACGGCGGTCATCTTGCAGTGCACTCCCAAATATAATAAAAGCATTTTTCTATTATACCATTTGATTGTTTCGAAGTAAATATCATCTCAATTGTATTGCGAGACTGTTGCGTACCTACTACATATTATAATTGTATACTATGACCAAAAATTAATCGGTCTAGTTGCGCGTACCTATGCAGGAAATGTGGTTTAACAACAACCAGTGACGTACTTTCAATTTCTTTCCCGAGTGGGGGGGGGGGGTTATATAAATAACATTGAAATTCCGTCCTCATTCGAATCGGTTATAAAAGGAAATTGTTTTTTTTTTTTGAAAAATTCGTCTCGTTATTATATAATATAATATACAATCCAGAGTTATGTATGTATTTGGTGAAAATTTCAGGTTTTTATGACCGTTTTAGTTTTAAAATTACGACGAAAAAACTATAACCGATTTTGCGAAATCGTTTTTTTATCGTTCGTATATGTAATTTTTCGGTAGTTTTTTCTGACGCTACAGGAAAAGTATTGAGAAAGTCAAAAAAATCATCTCTCTAAAGTACGAACTAGAATTATTACTATCGGAATATAATAATACATAGTGTTAAGCGTTTTATTAGAACAATTAAGTTATTCGATTGAATTAATGTCGTATATTTTGGTATTTTCTTATTTTTAATGAGAGTAAATAACAATTGACCTAGAAAAAAAAAAGAGCAATCGATACGTAAATGTATAGCGGCTAATATTGTCACGTGTTATAATAATTAAATAATAATTCATATTGAAAATGTCAGTTATTATTATATGAATAATTAAAAAAAAAAAACCCCTTAAAAACGAGCGTTTGTCAATAAAATTTCGATTCTCTGGACATCGCTTGAACGTGTATTTTACGGGCAGACGTAAATTGCGCCCGAAAATGGGAAAAAGTTGTAAATTGCGCCCAACACATTTTAGGGTTAAATTTTTATGTAGTAATTTGCGCCCAGCATATTTTCAGGTAAAATTTGTATACAGTAATTGCGCCCAATAATATTACCTACATAATTTTAAGTAATATTATTTTTATGATAGCCATTTAGCATTATTCAGAGGACACCGCGAGGAGACGGCTATCACTATCCTCTAAACATTTTTTTTTTTTTTGTTTTAAACATTTATATTGCGAATTAGTAAAATTAATTATTAAATAATAAATTACGTCAATAAAATAAAAAAATTTATTATTTAAAAAAATTCTTTTAATTATTACTGTAATGATGTGACATCAATTTCACATATTCTGCTATGCTAATTTCTTTTTTTTTTTATATCGCTCTATAATGTTTTCCAAGTACTGGAATTTTTTTTTTTTTTTTGAAACTGTGTTTTGATATTTATAAGGCTCTTTTTTACGCTGTTAATTTTTATATAAATATCAGTTTGTAATTCAATTATTTTATCCATAAAATTATAAATATGAGGATGATACGTGTAAAAACTTTTATTAAAATGACTGCGTGAAATGATTTACAATTTTCGTGTACAATAATTTTATTATTTTTTTGGCTTACACCACTTTGAAAATTCGCGTTCATGGCGGTGTTGTTCGGTTTTTACGTCAATATAATGTGCAAAATCGGGAATAACGAATAAAAGGTCATTTAGATACTATGGGCGCAATTATTACTATATCCAAAATAGATAGAAAAAAGTCCCGGGCGCAATTTACTACTATACCTATTTATTTTACTACCTGTTCACTGTGGGCGCAATTTACAATCGCCCTATTTTTACGTACCTATATATAGGAGGTGGGTATACGAGTGAAATTAACCAGACGTTAAAATTTTGATTAAAACGATTCGTTTATTATTGAACAGCGGCGTATTTGTCTAATAAATGAGACAAAATAAAATACGATTTATTCTATATAAGTATACAAGCCCGCGTATATACTAATATCGTTTTGAAAGTTTCTTGGATGAAATGAATCTGAATTCTCGGTGTTTCTAGAGTTAAAAAAAGAAAAGAACGTTTTCCCATTCACTTTTTTTTTTCTAATATCAAATTTCGTCGGTCGTGGTGCGTCCTTTCCAAATCTTTTTCTTTTTTCAATCGCGTTAATCGGCGGTATCGTTAACGCAGTATGATGTCAATATAAACTGTAAACATATTGTATTGTTGTAAAATGAAATAAAAGAACACGATTTTCACGAACTCGTGTTTGAAAAAATGTTTATCGACCATCATATATATACATCAGGGGCGTAATTACGGGGGATATGGGGATGGATCCCCTCCCATGGGCTTTCTTTTTTTACATAACATATCGTCTAATGTACAAAAAAATGTAATAATTAAAAATAATACTTTTTTTGCGTTAACAAAATTTGTTAGTATTTATCATAATTCATAGGATTCCTCAGTTTATTGACTAGTTACTGGTATGATACGGTTAGGTTAAGTCACTGAAGAAAGGTCTATCCATATTCAGATTTTTAAGTAAAATTGGATGAAATACTCAATAAATTAGCTAAAAAAAAAAAAAAAAAACGAAGAAAATTAGAAATTTTATTATAAAATATGTCATTTTTATTAAAGAAAATAATAAAAATACGAGTATCGCAATTACTTTATTAATTTCGATTGATTAACGTTTAAAGGGTCGTCGTTAGTCGTTACAGTTATTATGGATTATCCAATAATGCTAAATTGTCTATCCCCTCCCATATAACATTCGTAATTACGCCACTGATATACATACTCGACTCTCGAGTATCAGGTATACGTATATACATATATTGACGGCGTGCGGAGGAGAATCATATGTGGCCGTTTTCGCAAGATTAAAAGAATCAGAATTTTGTCGGAAAGCGTATGGTCAGCTAAATGGAAATCGTATCCCGTTATAATAAGGTTATGGCAGGAAATCATTAGACGCAACCATCTGAGGGGGTGCACGGCGGTCATCTTGCAGTGCACTCCCAAATATAATAAAAGCATTTTTCTATTATACCATTTGATTGTTTCGAAGTAAATATCATCTCAATTGTATTGCGAGACTGTTGCGTACCTACTACATATTATAATTGTATACTATGACCAAAAATTAATCGGTCTAGTTGCGCGTACCTATGCAGGAAATGTGGTTTAACAACAACCAGTGACGTACTTTCAATTTCTTTCCCGAGTGGGGTTATATAAATAACATTGAAATTCCGTCCTCATTCGAATCGGTTATAAAAGGAAATTGTTTTTTTTTTTTGAAAAATTCGTCTCGTTATTATATAATATAATATACAATCCAGAGTTATGTATGTATTTGGTGAAAATTTCAGGTTTCTATGACCGTTTTAGTTTTAAAATTACGACGAAAAAACTATAACCGATTTTGCGAAATCGTTTTTTTATCGTTCGTATATGTAATTTTTCGGTAGTTTTTTCTGACGCTACAGGAAAAGTATTGAGAAAGTCAAAAAAATCATCTCTCTAAAGTACGAACTAGAATTATTACTATCGGAATATAATAATACATAGTGTTAAGCGTCGTAAAGATCGCGGAGCGCTCCTTTTGGTAGAATTTTTGGGTACAGACATAAAAAAAAAGCACATCGTTGTTACAACTATATAATTGTTAACATTTTTTTTCTTTGGTCCCGGAGAGGGGGTTTAATCCGGACCCCCCGTAAGTACGCCACTGAAAAGTGACGACAACACGCGTCGGGAATTGTAACGTTTTGAAAAGTTAACGACGGCCGGATAATGCGGAATTTCGAGAACGTCTTCACCCATAGGTTAGGAAAAGTCTTCACGGACGACGAAACGTTTTATCGCCAAAGACGTTAAACAATTAAATAAAATTAAAATATTTCCGCGGATTACGAGATTCGTCGTGGCGTTTCCCTCCACATACGCGACCGCCGAACAAATATTTTCAAATGGCGCGTGAAATTCCACGGACGACAAAGCGTCGTCGTTATCAATCGTCGTTTTGTTCCCAGGTCACCGCAAACCGGCGCGCGAGCCGACGGATCCAGTGGTTCTCATTTCTAAGCGGCGGCGGCGATCGTCCTTCGGTCGCGAACGAGATGTACCGGCGTGGACGGGCGGAAACTCGGCCGTGTTTTTCACGTGAAACGATTATCACCGGGAACGCGTTTTTCTCGTCTCCCGCGTTCGAAAAAAAAAACAAACAAAAGAAAAAAAATCGTCGCGGCTCGTGAAACTATAATCAAAAACGAACCGCGTGCAATTTTTTTTTTGTCTTCGAACAAAATCGAACAATTTTTTTTTTAATATCAAAAAATTAAATTTCGACAATCGGTTGTTTCGTCGATAATCGCGCGCGCGCGTTGTAACTCCACCCACAGAGGTTGGCCGGACCGGCGGCACCGATTTTATTTTATTTTTTCCCCCAGCAATTCACATGACAAACAAGCTTGCAGTGGTGACTGCATCGTGTGCTGCGCGTATGTCGTGTGTGTGTGTGTGTTAAAAATTTCGGACGCAATATGGCTGTGTAAAAACGTCGAAAATCTTATAACCTATTTTATATGAAAAAAATTTTTTATTAATTTTTTTTTTTTTTTTTTTTTTCCAATACTAAGGAATATAAATCGTTTTTTTTTTTTAATATATATATATATATATATATATATATTATTATTATATTTATTACGGTCGCCGTCGTTTATTATTATTTGTTTCGTTCGTGTTATCGTGTGTGTGTGTGTGTGTGTGTGTGTGTGTGTTCGTGCGCGTGTGTATGTGTACGGTGTTTAGTAGGTATTCGAATCGTCGTCTCGTCCTGTGAAAATAATAAAAAAAAGAGAATATTATAATATTATATTCCGCCGTGGATTTTGGTGCGCGAGCGCGCGCGCGTGTATTTTCACAATAAAAACAAAAAAAATTCTAATAACATCGGGTCGTGGCCCCGATCCCGATTTGGCGCCGGTTGCCGCGGACCGCGGCGTACGCGTACACCCGTAGTACACGTCTATCCGGTCGTTTTTTCATCCGTCCCGATCGCGTCCCGTGCGCTCCGTACACCGTCGCGATGACCAGTTCCCGATCGGTTCGTCCGTCGACGAATCACGACTGATACGACATGTCATACGACGGGTCGACATCCGAAACAATCGAAGTACCCAGGCACGGCGTTCACGGACCATCGCAGCGAGCATGAACAACAATCGAGGGGGAAACCACAACCAAAGGAAATTCGAAACGGCACCGATGTACTCAAGTTAGTACATATAGTTGAAAGAAACGGACGAGAAATTTCTCTCTCCGCTTTTATAATAATAATAATAATAATAATAATCGTGTTGTCGGGCGGTGTGTGTACGCCTACGGGGGAGGTGCGCGTGTGGTTTTTTTTATTTTTTACTTGTCGCTTTTTATTATCCGGTAGATAAATAACGGTTCGAATAGGTAATTGTTGCGTTAGTGATACGGCTATAGAAAATTAATCGCCCGGCCGTACTGTACGTGCTGTATACGAACGCGAAATTGTAGCGGTTTCGATGCAGCCGACGCGTTTTGAAATCCGAGGGTTTCTTTTTTTTTTAACGGCAGTTCGAACCGTTGGCGTTTCTATTCGTTGCTGTGTCAAAAGGTTATCGTAGAACTCCGCTGCAGCGATAATGAGTACCGAGAATGTATCTCGCCGGTATGTGTACCTCCCGTTATGACCGTAGTAATATCGTTTAAACGGACCGCCCGGTTTCAATCTGTTTTAGCCCGTTTCGTAAGTCTTACTACCCCACCGCTTGTGATAATCGCTGTGACCATTTTCGTGTAAATTCACCAAATCAAAACTCGATTCAGTGATAATATTGTTCGTTCAATCGAAATGTTGTTAATTATATAATTACCTACTTACTGCCTTGAATTTTTACCAGTAAACTTTTGTACGTTAGATTTTTTTTTTTTTTTTTTTGTATCCTATTATACGCATAAATCGTATTCTTTTAAAGTCTACGAGGTATTGTTTTCGATTCGATTAAATACTTCAAAATACGCGGTAATCGGAAATATATTTATTTTTATTTTGTATAACAACGAAATTTGTAAATAATAATTGTTATATCATTTGTTCTTAAGCTAGTTCAGCCATTCGACAAGGTCATCAGTATTACACTGCATTGTGTAGTTTAATATTCTATCATCGTTATTACCATTATTCGTAATAATAGTGTATAGTGTATAAAAAGTAGTCTTTGCTAATTGTAATAGGTAGGAGTTTATGAATAATTAATTTTTATAAATGCAAATTAAAATAATTTATTTCCAATATATGATTGTATGGAACCTACGTTAAATAAATACTTTGAAGAAAAATGTGTTGGAAATTCGATTACGAGTCTGTTAGTAGTAGTAATCTGATTTTACCCATATACTTTTCTCAGAATTCCCTTAAAACTAGTTATATTCGGTTAAAAAATATTTTACAGTAATAATATATGTGTATTATATAAGCGGCAATATATCATAGGAATGAATATTTGTCATGTTAAAAATTTGGCAAATATTTAAATGTTGTAGTGAATATACTCTTACACGTGTATTTCGATATTTTATTCGTAAATAAACGGAATATTATAGAACTGTGTTTTTATTATTGTATTAACTAGCACGTGTATTTGAAAAATGAAAGTATTGAAACCAATCTATTATTTATGTATCTTTTACATTTCTGTTTATTTACTGTGAAAATAAAATATAGAATTGGTTAGATATGAGTCCTGCGAATTCTTACAGTCCAGAATGAAGATATTAATATATAATTTATATTGGGTATGTAGTTTTTGTAACTGTCTACAGAAATATATTTTGTTACGATTACAGTTCAATTAATTTAATAGTTTTTAGTCAATTTTTATCAATATTTGTAGGAATTAAATTTATAAATATTAAATACGTAATATTAAATGGATGCGTTGTTCTCTGTCACAAGCCTTTTTAATGTACCTAACGATACGCTGAATGATTGTTGACATTTTTCTTTTAAAAATGTCTGAATAAAAAAATGAAAACAATACGTTTTTAATGTGAATATTAATTTGTATGTAAAATAAATCTACTCGTCTAAAATCGCATTTTATTTTGACCGCTGTCCAAATGTGGTTCATCTCATGTTTAACGTATACCGTGGAAACATCGAATCGCGTCCGTTCCACCATTTAATAGAGTTATTTATTGTTTAATATAGTTTTGTCTCAAGTTTCATAACTGATATTATTATTAAAATACTTTTACTTTTGTTTGAGAAAGTTACTCGTATCGTATAGGAGTACGTAGTTAGTGTTTTTGTGTTACGCAATTATTAATCCAAGATAAAATTATTCTCTACGTATAAATGTAAAAATTGTGCGGGTGTGTTTTTTTAAAATTTATTTATTCTACAAAGTTATTATTCTGAAATTAAAATGTAGGTTAATACAGGAATGGAAAATATATAGGTTGATCCTGATGATAAGACGTACTCTGTAGGTAATGGCATTGATTATTATTATATGTAACAATACTGTGTATTATTATCAATGGTATAAACGTGTAACATTGCAAGTCTTGTATAGAGATTATATTAACAACTGTATTAATCACGCCATATTTCATATTATCTGTAGCCTATGGTTTGTTAAATATTATTGTCGTACGTTTTGTGTTTGTTAATTATTAGTTCTTCGAAAAACCCCAGTTTCTTGTAACGTTTTCGATTGGCAGTAGGTGAGTAACACACAGTGTCTGAACTAATTTTTCCATACGTATTTAAAAAAAAAAAAATTCTGTAATTTTCTTGTAAGTCGTATGTTCGAATCGAGTAGCCCGCGGTAGGTACAGAGATATCTTTTTCGATTTCACGTATACTTCTTAAAATTGATATCATTAATGTGCAATATTTTAATTCAGTAATAATAATGCCCATTAACGTTCCAAACCAGATAGGTGTCCTCTTCGGTCACTGAAATACATACCTCGGGCGAATAATTAATCATTGCAATAATCGGTTTTATACACGCTGGTAAAAAAAAATCTATCGTCTAGGTTTTTTACGAGTGTTTTTTTGTTTTTGTTTGTCTTGTGTTGAAAATTGTCAGAAAGAAAATATTTCGAGATTTATTCTAGTAATCCTCTTCCCCTCCCCCTCCATACAAAAAGCCCGAATGAAATTCGCCTTTCGTCTTCATTTCAAATACTTTTTCGTATTAACCTAGCACCAGTGAGCCTAATATTGTTGGAAACAACCTATACTTGTACGATGCGAAAATTGTCGTGGAAAAAAAAAAGCAGTCGTTTATTTTACACCGGTTATATATACTTTTCGTATGGCGATGAAAATAATTGTTTGCATAATTAAGTCGTACGTAAATACGTATTAACAGGTTTTTGTTGTAAGGTTTTATAGGTGTTTTTTTTCCCATAAAGAATCGAATTCTATTGAAAAACGATTAGTCGAAAACTCTTTAAGTAAAAATGTATTTATTATGAATTGTAATATAAATATTTCGACGTCTCGTCGTTAATTATTATGGACTACGGTGGCGTTTTGAACGCGACACAAGTGCATTATCGAAAAATATGTTGGATAAAATCGCGCAATAATTGTCATATTTAATAATATTGTATTTTGGAAAATATAGTAATGTCACAATTCAGTAATAAAAGTTTCGAAAAAAAAAAAAAAACGATTCTTTTTCAGTAATAATTTCATTATTTCTTTGGTGGCGATTATTATTTACGGCCCGAGAGAGTGAGTAGTGGTGTATAGTAGTAGTACGTTCGTCGCGCGCGCATTGTCAATAGCAAAAACCGGTTTTTAACACGCGCTTGCCGACCATAACCGGCGGCACGGGCGGCGTCTACGACATATTATTATTTATTTGACGGAGCGATAATCCAAAACGCTACTGACATACATAAGGAGGTACGTGTACGTCATGCCATTCACAGAGCCGTCTTAAGGTTATGCGAGGCCCGAGGGCACAACATATTTGGGGCCTTTAAATACAATTTTTTTTCCCTTTAACACATAGTGTATTGTATTAGCTGTTAAAAATTATACTTTATTAATAAAAATGCCAATTTTTATAATAATCTCCGTTACTTTATTGTTTATTTTAAAACGAAAATATTTAAGTAAAAAAAAAAATAAATTAATATTTGGTATTTTGTAAATAAAGTGGGGGCCCATGGGATTTGGGGGCTCTGGGCCCATGCCTTAAGACGGCACTGATGCCATTGACGTTTTTAGTGTACCTACACAAGGGATGACGATGACGATGGTGGTGGTGGTGGTGGTGGCAACGATTTGATATTATTCCGTTTTCTCGAATATGGATGTTTAAAAGTCTATCGCAATCGATGAAATTTAAGAGCATTAAATAATTGTCGTTTGGTTACGTAGAGTTTTGTAAAAATAAAAATTTTTGGGTGGGGGACACGCCACGCCCGCCGGGCGTTTTTATTACTTGCTCGCTCCGTCCGTCTGGACGATTAATTTCCTATTTATTATCGTCAAAAACGTCCTGTCATCGACGAGGTGGTGTCGTAATGACGTAATATTGTAATATTATTTTACAAAGAAAAACGTCCGCGGCCATAATGTCCGAATACTTTTCCGAATTTTCGTTATCCACGACGGGATTGAGCCGCGTTGTACGTTATTTTCCGATTCGAACACCTAAAAAATAAAATACGAAGATTTTTTTTTTTTTTTTTTAATACCGACATTTTACTTTGTTTTCTTGTAGAAGAAAGTGCGCGTTATTTTCGATCTACGATGACGTTTAATTTCGTTAATATTTATGCGTGTATCTAAATTTAGATTGGTTTTATTTTTTCGGTAACAATGTGTATTTGTTTTGTACTCTTATCGTGGTGGAGGGGGGGGGTACCGTGTCGTATATCCTCTTATGAATCCTTTATTATTCGCATTTTTTTTTTTTGTCAAATATTACTCATAATTTTCAATTGTTTCAATAGTTTTCCCAGAAATATCCGTTATAAAAATTACGTCGAGTAGTCAGTCATATTAAGAACGAAATAAATTCAATCGTACGCGGTCGATAAAAACGTTTCAATAAAAATACGAAATTATAGTCGTTTTTTTTTTTCTATACCCGTATATAATTCATAATTTTGACGTTTAAAAATTTTATTAAGTATTTATTGCCTAAAACGTATATTGAGCACCTATAGAAAACGTTTATGAGTAGTAAAAATAAATTTGGGAAAATAGAAATTCCGTAGAGAAAAAGGATAATATAATTTTAATTTTATGACGCGCAAAAAAAAATGTGGTTACAACAATGTTGTACTTGCCGTGTCCCAAGAATTTCGAAAAACGGTATGATCAGTTAAATATAATAATATTGCAGGTCAACAAAGTTTTGTGCGACTGTTAGACCACTGGTTTGTCGTTTTATAATATTATCGCGCGATTTCTTTTTTTTTTTTCTTTCCGATTTTTTTCCGGTAATGATATTTATTATTGTAATTGATCTCTGTTATTATCGTACGTGTATCGTTTGACATGTTTTGTGTTGCGGTTTAAGAAGCCCTGTTTTTATTATGACGAGTGGTAGGGGGGACAGCTGTTGCTTCGTGTGTACGGAATTGCTGGAAGTAGTAGTGGTTATGCCAGCCTGGCAGCCACGTTTTTTTCCTCTAGTCTATGATAATAGTGGCAGAGACGAAATCTCGAAGTTTTAAAAATTATTTTTTTTTATTACTGAGTTAGTAATAATTTTACAATCAATAAATTCTTTTTAATATTTCAAATTCTTTTGTGTGTGCCTACCGTATATACGCGTAGATGTTTCCAATAGTTATTGATATTATTTATTATACGCACCATGAACGGTAGGATTATGGTTTTTTTAACGAATTGTGATAATAATATTAACGTGCGGTGTATTTGGTTAATCGTTTCATTAAATTTTTTTCATTGTCCTAATAAAAAAAGTCGAATTTTAAAAACAAATAGCGTGTTTGCTTAATGTTTTACGATATAACCTGCAGCAATACCTAACAATATTCGTTACGTTTTTAGTATATTATTATTATATATATATATATATATATATATATATATGTATTTCTGAAGTTACAAATCGCATTTTATTATTCCGTTTATTAAATTAAAAATAAAAAAATAATTTTACTACACGTATGTGCCTAATTTTTTTTCCAGACTCTAATCAGTTTCCTCATTCGGGTGTTCAGGCCACAAATCCGGGTACGTACATAATTGGAGGGCCGCAGCGTTCTCCAAGAAGTTATGGTAATCACACTCCACATAACATTACTAGTGAAGTGAAACATCCTCATTTATCCAATATGGCCCACAGTAAGAACACGTTCGGAGTTAAAAGACATTTTGGTACATTATTATTATTGTGTAATATTTACGATAAATATTTTATTTCAGATCAGATCCAAATGGTACCCGCGCCACATATTTCTCAAAGGCAACAAACTGTAAGTGTATAAGTCACCACGGCCTTCTCAGAGGTGTATTTATTTGATCGCTAATCGATAAGTTTTTGAGAATTAACATTATATTGATTATACTCGTGTGAATACGAAGCATAGGTTTATTTATGGGGATTTTTTTTTAGAGTTTATATAAATTCAATTAAAATTGGTCACGAAAACGTATATGTAATGTCGGTGGTAAATGGTTGATTTTGATATTTATTGAATTCGATAGTTAGAATAATTTATTTTGAATCTAAACGCTTATTTAATTGAATAAAAAAAAAAATCTTAAATTATGCATGGTATTGTAAACAATTTTATATTTATTTCCTGTTTTACTATGGGTAAGTAACAAAGGGATATTTTATATTATTGTTAAATTAACAACATATCTGGGAACTTGAGAATGTTTGAATGTGGGATATCCCAGTCTAACATCGGTGTTTTTGCAAACTAGCTTTTTGTGGTGTTAGCCTTAGTTTTAAATTAACGACTTACAGAAATATGTAGCCTGTTTGTTTCCCTTTTATTGTGGTTTACCAATTCAAACAAAAATTAAGCCTTTGCACTATAGTCACAAAAATAATAAATTTTTAATATAGTTTGTGTACGTATAAAATAAAGAATATGAAAATTACACATCATTTTTTCGTATCCAAGTTTATTAGATATTTTCAGGCTAGTAATAAATAATTGTCTGGATATTATGGTAATGAAGTAGTAATGAGATTATATAAGTATTTATTTACCTTGGCATATTGTCTACAATTTATATTATTTTATATTTTATTTGATACGAGTAATTTAACATTAAATTATTGTCTATTCATTTGTTCATTAAAAATTAAATAATCTCACTGCTAATGGCAACTAATAATAACTAAAGCTAAGCTTCTTGCATTTGATGCAAAAGTTCTATAAAAATAATGTGTGTTAATGTATATTCTGTTCTAACTTTTCTAACTAATTTTTGTTTTGTATAATAATGCTTGCTTTTTGTGCTCAGCTACCCCACCATTTAAGACAAAATGCACCACGTAATTTACCAAGAGGACCTTACCAATATCAGGTAATTTTCGAAACAAATTACTGGTTTCATAGAAAACACTTATGATTTAAAATATTCTTTTCTCCTACATTTAAGTAAAATTGTTTTTACTTATTCCTGTAATGTCTACAATTTAATTTTTAGTTTATTATTAGAATTCACTGATATTTATAATATTATATCTCTCACAAACAAATTAATTATAATATAATTAAATCCTTTAGGATACATTTTTGTGTGATATAATTTCCTCTTTATAAAAAAAAATCATTTTAATGTGTAAAGATACTCGGTTTTAAATTTTATTATAGGTCACAATTAATAACCATATTTCGAATGTAGAGACCAAATTACAGGTCTTCACAAAGGTAAATGTTATGTTTTGTATGTGAAGACGAATAAACGGTAAAAAAAAAAAAAGTGATTCATTGTCATTATATTTATTTATTTTTATATAATTACGTGTTTAATATTCCCTGGCCTTAGAACTATTAATGTTCAAAATGATATTACTAATTTTAAACATGCGCTTTATTAATCTAATTATTTAGTTATATATTACAGTTAATAAAACTAACATATTTTGAAAATGCTATTATCTCTGAAGCGTGATTCTGTTTCATTTTAATATTGGTGTTGGATTTACATTACATTATTTAACATTTGCCTGTATGATAACATACGTTTTGTATATAACTTTTTCCATCATTAAAATATTCAAGAAAACCGTCACATTTGTTATTGTTAATAATGTTTAGAATTGATTTCAAACGTTTAGACAAATACAATTATAATATAATATATTATGACAATAATATAATATATTATTAATAATATTATAGCAATTATAATCTGTAATAATATTAAAATTTCAATTTTATAGGTATACTTGCCTAGTAATATGACAACAACATATCAAGGAAGTAATAGCCATGCATTTTACCACTTTAACCCACAACAGGTATTTACTATAATAATATTCATATTTTTAGCTTTTTTTTTTTTTTACCAAATAATTCAAGACAATTGATTAAAATACTTAGGGCCAGTTTCACCAACATTTGTTAACAATTTAACATGCTGTTAATTGTATTTAACAATTAGTTGGTGAAAATTAGGTTTCACCAAGATTTGTTAAACTTGACACGTTAAGTTAACCACCCGAAATCGGCTTGTTAAAATTGGCATTTTAAAATGCCATAGATCCACTATAATAAATTAGCTTATAATCGCTTATTTTTAATATTATGTTATCATTTATCAGTTATCACATCTCGTGATAACCAATGAGAACGTTAGAAACAAAGGTAACCGTTTTGGTAATCCAGTTAACATTTTGTTGCTTAACAAATAGAATTAAAAAATAATAATGTAATGGTGAAACTTATATAATTTAACCAGATGTTAAATTTAAACAAATTGTTGACTGACGTGGTGATAGAGTGTATTTAACAATAGTTGGTGATACCGGCCCTTAAAGAAACAAATTATTAATTTTATTCTGTGCATAAAATAATTTAAAATTTATTATTGTTAATGAAACATCTACCAAATAATGCATATTTTTATTTTAGCCTTCACAAGCAGTGCTCATGCCATATATACAAAATTATCACACTCCCAATCAACCAGGTCCAGGTACAGTAGCCATTAAAAATAGACATAGTAATTTAAATTTTTAATATTGTATTATTTCAATAATATACTTAAAATCGGGTTTGGTGGTAAATTGAGTTCCATTTTAACATTTTTAGGCAAATTGTGTCACATTTAAAAATTTGAATGCGGTAAATTGAGTCCCAGATTCAAATTAAATATTCATTATCTATTTACATTACCCAAGAGAGACCACGTGGAGGTTGGCTGGAATGTCTCCCAAAATGTATTTGCTTATTTGATACACACACATATATATATATATATACACACTATACAGACTTAATAAAGTCATTTCAACATTTTTGTTTTTAGTACAAACACACACACACACACACACACACACACACACACACACACACACACACACACACACACACACACACACACACACACACACACACACACACACACACACACACACACACACACTATTTGTTTAAAATTAAATTATTACTTTATATTAAACAGGTAAATATTTAAATGATACAGCCTTAATAAATCCAAGTCTAGTGATATAATTATTCTTGAACTTTGTCGTTTGTTCTCTTAATATATTCGCTTTTTCAACATTTTGTTTTGACTTCTTAACCATTTCTTTACTTCTTACTTAATTGTATGTATTTGAATGAATTTTTTTGAGTGTATCAATAAAAATATTAGTGTTTGATGCGAGGTATGAAATAAACTATTCAGTTCCGTGTGAAATGACTCGCATCTCTTTGTTATATGATTTGATTTGACACTGGACTCAATTTACAGCTTTCATTTTTAGACATGAGACTCAATTTACCGTTTTAATTTTTTTTTTACATGTAACTCAATTTACGTATGCCCCTTAAAATATGAAAATTTGAATTTTTTATTTCATTATTAATGTTTGTCATAATATGTGTACTCAAATAATAAAATGGTATTATAAAATATTCTTGGTAGTGCATTTTTCTCGATACAATTTTATATTCAATTTATGTGTTATTGATATTTCAGGTATGTTTTATTCGACGCCACCTAGACCAATACAGATAACCAATGTACCACCGGGACAACAAAATCCTCCTGTAGCTAATATGAGTAATGCTCAAAATTCCCATGGATTAGTTGTGCAGTCTCAACCAATGGAAATGGCTGCTAACACACAGCCTTTACAAGTACCCCAGCAACCACCAACTGCACCAATGCAAATACCCGAATCTAGACCTCCTATACGAAGAAAAACAGCTGCCATTAAAATAATCGATCCTAATACAGGCAATGAAGTTGTATTAAACTCCACTAATACTAATTCATCTCACGCACCACCACCAGTAAGTTATTACCTATTTTCGCCTAAATGAAATCGTATATAGGTAGTAAATTCATGAGAAATATGTATTATATATAGTTAATTTGACATGCAACGATCAAAATTAATCTATAAAAATATAATTAAACAATTAATATTTCACTGACTTTTTATACAATAAATAATAGCTTTATAATTGCATTATAAATGTTATTTATGTAATATATAGAAAAAAAACAAAATAAGTAAAAATTTCCTAAAAAATCAGTGAAATATTAATTGTTTAGGAATTTTTTTACTTATTTTTGTTTTTTCTATATATTACATAAATAATACTTATAATGCAATTATAATGCTATTATTTATTGTATAAAATATCAATAAATAAAATAAATATTTTAACAATGTTTATTTTATTTGTTAATTATGTATTTTTTTTTATTAGAGTGAAGATGAATTGGAAAAAATGAAAGTTCAAAGCCAATTTCAAAGTCAAGTACAAAGTGTTGTAAAGAAAGATGATACCAAAACATCAGAGGTAATAAATAAGTTTAATAACTTCTTTAAATGTATCTTAATAGTGTGGCTTTAATTTGAAGCAGAGGATATTATTTGAAGTATTACATTTTTAATATTTTTCAGTTAATATTTTCTATTTTATTTTATTTTCTATTTCTCTGTCAATATTTTTATTAATTTTTTAAAAAAATTTTATTTAACTTTTGCTGTAATGATTTTGATTATAATTTTTTTTTTTTTGTTATAAAAATAATATAAGAATAAAGTATGAAAATAAATAGGTTCCTACAGTCTACATCGGGCTTTAGTAAATAAACCAATATAAAAATAGAAATGTATATAAATATTTGGAAAGTATGACTATGTGACGTGTTACTTTTTTGAATCTGTAGTTTTAACAAAATAATGTGTAAAAAAACAAAATCTGATATTAAATGAGAGAAAATAGCAATATAACTACAAAAAGTAAAAAAAAAAATCATTTAAATTGCTAGAAAATAACCTATAAACTATGACAGTTTAACCAAAAATTACTGAAAAAAGTACTAAAAAAATTACCAAAAAAAGATTTCATAAGACGCAAACTAAAATTTGTACCATTGAATTTTGCTTGATAAGTCAAATTTCTATATAGACAAGTGCCATATAAAAATGAATATTGGAAAAAAATGAATTGTTTATAGTTCAGAGTGTTTTTTTTTATTAAAATATTTATAATACAAATAAAATTTAAGTTACAAATAATTTTTGACAAGTCAAGGTAATTTATTTCTTTTTAATTGTAATAAATTATTACTAAAAATGAGTTTCTAGAATAGATAAATGGTCTTTGTAGTTTCCGTTTGTTGAATTTTAATTCTAATATTATTATTAATTGTATTTTTATAAAATCAGATTCTGTGTAAAGCAAAAATGTATTGGTTTTGCAACCATGCGTTGTCTTTTATAGTTTTTTTCTTTGGTCTGAATAATTTTCGTGTGGAAAAAATTTTCTGGTGGTATTGACGTTCATTACTTTCCTGTAGCTAATTGATATAATCGTTTTTCTATTTTCTTGAAGTGTAATGAAAAACAACCCAAAAATTGAAAAAATAAACTGGTAAAACTATTTATAATATTTGTTTTGTATGTGGAAAATGTTTGTATTTTTTATGAGCTCTAAGCATAATATAATCTTAGACATACATAATATTTATTTTATAATTATTAATTATAATAACCTATAAAAACAAAACTCATGAAAACTTTTAGGGTGTTCTGTTTGAACTGATAACTACAGCACTTGCTATCTTTATTTAAAGCATCTATTAGTAGTCTAAAATTATGTATAACTTCTTACAGAATAATGAAGGAGGTGAAAAAGTTAGAATAGAATTCGAAAGTAAAGTAAAGAAGCTTGTTGGTGAAACAACATCATCACCTCCAAAAGCCATAGAAATTGATGAAGGTCTACCCAAGGAAGCTGAACCAATAAATAAACCCGAAGAAATTAATGTTAGTGCTACTACTACTACTACTACTACTACCACTACTGCTGCATCTATTACTACTACTACTACTACTTCTACTTCTACTTCGAATACTACTACTACAACTGCTAACATTGAGGAGTCTCCAGTTGAGAAAATTGATTTAATTCCAATAGTCGATTTAACTGCAAGTGTAGAAGAAGTTGTTTTAGATACTGTTGTTGAGAATAATAAAGAAATTGCGACAAATCCAGTACCAGCTCATGAAATACAATCCCAAAATACTGATAATAATAGCAACATTTCTGAAGATACTAAAAATGTCAAAAAAATTACAGATGAAGAACCATTGAAACCAGGTAAGGACATTTATATAAATTGGAATTTAATTGCACATTTAAAATATGGATAGTTAGTAATCATAAGATTTAATAACAATTCCATTCATAAATAATATATTTTAATTTGTAATTAAAGAAATGGTGTATGATTATTATAATGATACTCGACTAAAACAAAACGATAACTAAAACATTTAAAAAGAATTCTCATATGTTCTGAATAATAAGTTATTTATTTAAGTACTTTAAAAATGTATGTTTTAAAGTGAATTGTATTAAACAAAAATTATAATTACTAATTCAATTTAAATTTCATGTTGGAAAATGATTAGGACACAGTACGTAATACAACAGAAGTAGTCGATTTTTAATATTTTAATAATAGTTCCAGTATTATGTGAAGTGTGTTTTATAATAACAGTAGTAATATTATTTGTTTTTCTCTTTCATAATGGGGTCAATATGCATTTGTTTTATATTAATGAAATGACCAAGTATGACTGTTATTATTATTATCATAAGTATACACACAATTTGTGTAAAAATTCAAAAAGAATATGCAATGCTGAAACAAAAATGTCTAAGGTAGAGCAGAGATTTTTAAAATTTTGTTATGTGTATAGTAAACGGAGTATGTTTGTACCTCTCAAATTTTAAAGTAAAATATAGAGAAAATGTCTTCTGTGTATCAGGCGTGTAGTCTGAAATTAAAAATATTTCGAAACTTCTGGGTTAGGTACTATATTAATTATTTGTTTAGGTATATTAAATGTTAATATTAATAAATTAATTTCTATTTATTTTTAAAACATCTTTATGATGATTTTATTTTAAATAGATAATTGTTTGCTTACAAAAACTATTATTTTTTAAATTTCTAGATTTGATTAAGCATTGATTTTATTTATAATACAATCTATATTGAATGCATCCAAAATTTATTTATTATTTTTTAAAAATAAAATATGTTTAGCTTAACAATACCTATACGTCTGTACTGAACTTCGTTATAGTGAATCAAATGACAAAAACCTGTAGTAGTAATGAGTATAGTATACCCTAATGCTATGATCTAAAATGTACATAATGACTCGAAAATTAATTTTCAAGTAGGCGAGTTGTTCTTTAAACTCTGCAAAGTAAATTTAGCATGCACTTTGAATAAGGTCTGTTTAAGTGTATTACGTAAGTAGTTATTTCTTATAACAACTGTCTTACAATTTTAACATTTTGATATGGTAAGAACATAACACTGTAGACTATACAAGTAGAAGGACAAATATACAAGTTTTCTTGTTTATTTTGTCATTTTTCTGAAACGATTTTATTATAGTCCCGGTTGAGAAATATTAAAATAATACGACATAATGCTGTATTATCAATTTTATTCCGATTTTCTAATGTGCTCAGTTCGATGTTTTGTTTCCGAGCAATTGAGCGTTTTCCTTAGAAATAATTTCTTAAATTTTTTAAAGGAAATAACAAAAAAAAAAAATTATTATATAAAAATGTAATATTTTAATATATTTTCATTGTCATAAATTATGTATATTACGGATTTTGGACGTCAATCGTTCGTTAATCATTAAACGGTCTTTAATAGAGAAGGTCTTCTTAATCTATAATATATAGTGGCGTGGTTTATAAAAATAAAAAATAATCTCGCTATTATAACAATGCTAAGAGCCATTGGTCATTTATAATAAATCGTTAGTAGAATCTATTCGATATTTTTTAATGAAATTACCCGTAATGTGGCTACACTGTTGCGAATACAATTTTTTTTGTGTTATCAAGAACGTGTGGTTGGTGTCACTGACCGGTATCGACTAGGATGTGCAGAGGTCGTTTCTTGCCTTTCAAATTGTTATATTATTTTTCCTACATTTGTGGGCACACGTGTTTTTATCTGCATCCAATGTATTCTTTGAATCTTCGGTGGAAATTCGTTTATTTTTGAGGGATAGTTCTGTTTTAAAATATTTATACTGCTTAAAGGATGTATTAGATACTTGAAATACTATGAAGGGGCCTATTCGTAAGTACCGATCAATTTTTACTTCAAACAAACATTTTTATTTATTTTTTTTTTACGTAAGATTTCTGACTGGAAATGTGTGTACTAGGGTACTTTATTTTACTATATTGAAAAAAAAAATCTTATAAATGTGATAATTTTAAAAATACTTTTGGCACTTTAATTACTTAAAACTGATAAAACTTCAAATACTGCGGTTCTGCTAATTGCACTGTTCTTGATAACTGTGTTTTGTCAAGTTTTAATTAAAAAATACATTTTTTTTTGCCAAGTTTTAATCATTTACTATGAATGGAAATCGTTTAAATATTATCACATGTTTTTTTTTGTAAAATTTATTAGTGGTTTTAGGTATTTCAATATCTTTATTTTTTTAAATATGTACATAACGAAAATTTGAAACATTAATAATTAAAAATATATGATTATGAACATTATTTTTTTAATGGAAACAGCATATATTATTGTTAATGGGGGTATTGAATAACTGATTAATTTATGTGTTCTCATTTGAATATTAATGCTTTAAGGATTCTATGGTATTGTTTTATTATAATCTTGGTGGAATAAATTAACTTTCATTGTGAAAAATGCAAATTAATGGTATTAATAACCTCTTATTAATTTGGGGTTATTTTGTTAAAATTAGTTTGGCTATGTTGTAAAATAATGTGTTTAAATAATTTGATATATATATATACTTGCGTATTATTTATTAGATATTTTTTTCATAATAAAATAGTAATGAAAGAAACTGACACATGAGCCAGGAGTACAAATGTAAATGTATACCTTGTCACCTATTTTTAGTATTTGCATCATTGAGCTATTTCAGACTATTCTGGCAGTCAGTATGGCTCATAAGAAAAACATCTGTTGTGGTTTTATTTTAATATATGTTATCATCATATTACTCGGAAGAATCGAATATGAAATATAATTAATATTATTTGTTTGTAATTGCGTATAATTTTATAGTACAATTATTCTTATTATATTTTAGCTAAAAGTAAAAAAAACAAAGCAAAGAAAAAGAAAATTTTAGTGAAAGACAACGAAGAAACAATAATTAATAATGTACAGCCTTCAATAATTGAAGCTACTGAGCAGCAACCTACCATAAATACTGTAAGTAAAACAATCTTATTATTTATTTTTATGTAAGTATTAACACTTAATTTAGGTACATAAATAAAATAATTTAAATCTAATGCAGTTGATAATAAAGTCAAGAATTTTATGAAGTACAATTTTATTTAAATATACTATCATATTTTTTATAAATTTAAATAACTTGGAATATTTTATGAATAATTTGTTTTTAAATATTCTTAGAATGTTACAACTACACAGATAATTTAAATTACATTTTTAATTAAAAAAAAAAATTACATATATTTGTCTTAAAGAATAATATTTGTAATGTACTATTAATTACTAATTTATTATTTATTTGTCTGCATAATTTTTTTTGACCTTTCATTGAACGAATTATGAATTATTATTATTTTATTTCTTACAAATAACTAAATAATAGTGATTTTAATTCTTATAAAATTTAGCAAGAAAACAAGGAAAATGAAAATGATAATCATAATTCAAAGAGTGAAGTGGAAGAAAGTATTATTCAAAAACCTGAAGAGGTACCGCAACAACCGCAAGAAACTCAAAACAATGGAATACTACATGAACCAGTTGATGAAATTGCAACTCCAAAATTGCCCAGCTACTTAGATAATTTACCATATGCTGAAGGTGTGTAATTACTTGTTTGGGGTTACATCTATTTTTATATTTAACATATAATTAATTGGTGGTTTCAATAATTTATTTCTATAGGGCAGTGGAGTGCTAAAAATCCATCTGGCAAAAAAGTTTATTCTAAATTATTTTTAATACGACTTGGGAATGAAGCTGTTTGTCAAAAAAAACCTGACATATTAAAAAATTGGGGTTCTATTACGAAATTTTCTAATCAGCCACAATTTAATTCTTCAGGAGTAAGTGTTTTACAAAGATGTTGTATCCGGGTTTTTTTTAAACAACTGAACTTCAAAATATATTATATAATAAATTTATATAAATAATTTTTTTTTTAAGGGAATTGCGCCTAGTTTACCAAGGTCTCAAAGTGCTAGTGCAACTGGATTTATGCCAGCATACTTTAAAGCTGGTAATAGTCAACGTGGTGGTATGCCTCTAATGGTAAATATGCATACTTTTATTTTTATGTTTTATACTTCTGTTTGATATAAATTACTCTTCAATTAATTAACTATTTTGTATTATATAGCAGCAGCCAGGTGCTAAACGTAATAGTAGTCAAGGAAAAACTGCTAGTAAAACGGCTAAATCAAATACTATACACATGTCCCTTTCGTTGAGGGAAGAAGTCAAGCTAAATCAAACTGAAAATGCTTGGGTTCCAACAGCTGTTAAAAAAGCTACTAAGGCGGATATTGCTAAAGATAAAAGTGAAGATCAATTAAAAACCGAGGTTAGAATTCAAATACTATATATTATGAAATTAAAACTATATTAATAGAATTTATATGAACTTTGCACCTATTATATTGTAAAAGGAAAATATTGATATAATTTAATGTTGTACATCATTAATTTATGGGTTGGTGAGCAATTCAATCCATATTGTTTTTCTTGTTAAATTATACTAAATATAAAATGAATATTCATTTAAAGAAATTACTGAAATGTTTGAAAACAATAATTTTTAGTTAATAAAAACTATATTTACATAGTCCAAAGAATACAATGTATTATATAGACTTAATAGTCAGGTTTATCATAATTGTTTGATGTAGTGATTGCGTGAGAAGGCATTTGTTTGCATGCATCCTCATCATTCTAATTATTACAAACAATTAAAATATATATTAAATGTATACACATTTTTATATGATAGTGACCTTACATTATTCAATTTTATTTGTTATTTATGGCATATCTTTAAATTATTTTACAGGAAGTAAAAAAAAGTGTTCGATCAATTTTGAATAAAATTACTCCTGAAAATATGGAACCTTTAACTGAACGTTTTAAGGCATTACCTATTGACACTGTTGAACGTCTAGAGAAAACTATCGATTTAGTTTTTGAAAAAGTAATGTATAATGTTCATAGTTAGTTACCCTAAGAATTAGATTATTCCGACAAAAAAATAGTATCCGTATAAATAAATATTTAATGTTTGTACAAATAAGATTTTCTGATACATTGAAATGAAACCAATACTGTTACTTTTCAAATGGACCATTCTTTAATTTTTATTATCTACTTTACTATGATACTTGTACTATTCAGTCCTAAAATATGTTTTAATGTGTTTTTATTATTATTGTTTCATATGAACTTAAAATTTTGAACATAAAAACCAATTATCTAATTTCATTCAATCAAATTGTCCTTTAAATTAGTTTTTTCTGGAAAAGGGGTTTTGAACCTTCTTGAATGCATGATGTAGCTGTACTTCATGTATTTATTCTATTATTGGTTGATACTTTATTTTATTAAATATGATCTTCAAATTCTTAGGCAATAGAAGAACAAAGTTTTGCACCACTTTATGCATCACTATGTTCAGCTATGCAAATGGTACAAGTTCCTGTTGAAGGTAATAAAACGTCATCATTTAAGAAGCTTATTATCAGTAAATGCCAGAGCCTTTTTGAATTTGACAAGGCTGATGAATTGGATTCCGCAAAGAAACTATCAGAAATAAATTCTTGCAAAGATCCAGTAATTAATTTTAATACGTCAATAAATATAAATTCATAAATAATTTGTATTAATTGAACGTTTATTTTATTTTATTACTTACAGGAAAAAAAGAAAGAGTTACAACTAATATATGAAGAGAACGAAAGAAGGTTACGAAAACGTTCTGTAGGAAATTGCCGGTAACATTTTTTAAAAATAAAATAACTGATGAAAATATATGTATAAATTAATTTTTTTATATTGTTTCTTATTAGATTCATTGGCGAATTATTTAAACAAAAAATTCTTACTCCGGGTATTATGTTGTATTGCATTACAAATTTGGTCACCAAACATGTAGAGGAACCGCTTGAGTGTTTATGCAATTTATTGAAGACTATTGGAAAAGAATTAGAAGTATTACATTTTTTTATACCTTATTTAATATATTTAATATTTGGTGGGTGAAGTCTGTAAATGTTTAATTAAGACCAGTATTTTGTTAAATAAAAAACAGTGACATAATCAAAGCGTATTTTACTTGCATTTTGAGAAAAGTTATCTATATAAATGTTATATGAAGCAGAGATGATGGGTGATTAAATTACTGATGAAAAAGAGGAAAGAACCTATTTTAGAAGTGCGCCAAATGTGATTGTTGGGGAAGTGAATGTAGAAGTTGAATGTTGTGGTCTTTTAAAAATAAATTAAAACTCTTACTGTATATATTTTTACGCAACAAAATCTAGTGTTAATGATATTGTTGTGAATATTATCTAATATTTTATTATTAAAAATAATAAAAAATTTCTTCTTTTTGTTATATTTTATTAAAATTTTCAGGCTTATGACTTGGATGATATCTTCCGTAAACTTAAAGCGTTAACATCCAAAGAAATGAAATCAAAGATACCATCAAGAATACGTTTTATGATTCAAGATGTTATCGACTTAAGAAGGGACAAATGGGTACCTCGACGTGTTGATAATAAACCTAAATTAATTAATGAAATAGAAAATGATGCGAAGAATGAAGCTATTGAACAATCTATGTCATTATCGGCATCTTCATATAATCGACCTGACAATCGAGATAATCGTCGTGGTGATGAAAAGTATGGCAGAGGTAGTGATAATAAAAGTCGAAGTGAGTTCTTTATATTCAGTTTGTTCTTGAAATTATGTAATACACTATTTTAATCGGTTTTGGATGCAATTTCCTTTTTATATGCGTTTTTAAATGATTAATTTTGTCTAATCTTCTCTCTGAAAATATTATTTGTTGATCAATTATTCTTAATGATAAAAACACATATTCTTTGGACATTCATTACTCCTTAATATGCTAGAATATTGATTGAATAAATTTGTTTACTTAATTCAATAGTAGTTTAACAATAATACTATTATTACTATATTTTATAGGAGGAAATGAAAATGAGTGGAATGTTGTTCAGTCTGCAAAGTATAAACAACAAAATTACACCATTGACCAATCTAAACTACAAGGTTTTAAGGTAAAATAATATTTTACATTTTATGTTAATAGTATGGTGTAAAAATATTACTGTGTATATAATATAATGTTCGCTTTTTTTCTGTCTAGGATTCTTCTTCTGTAACGACTTTAGGCCCTTCTTCAAAATGGTCATTCCCCTCACATTCTGCTGGTTCTGGTGGCGGCAAAAATAGTTCATTTGCCAGCAGTAACCCCTATGCTCTCCTTAAGGATGATAAAAAATTAACTTCCACTTCACAAATGATGTAAATATTTATTCAAATGTAAATGGTGAATTTCATGTAATTTATACAATTTTTCTTTACATTTTTTAGGTCTAGTAAAAGTTTGCCAAGGAAGCCAGTTATACACGAGTCCGAAGAGAAACAGAGAATGATGTCTGGTATGTCATGATTGAATTGTGCCGTTTATCAATACACAATTACAATTGCAATAATATGTGTATAATGTATTACAGGTATAGCAAGTATGATGCCTACATTTGCTCAAACTACTCCATCTATAAATTCTAATGCTGTAACGCAAATTCCAAAAGAAACTGTTGAATTAGACTCCGAGACTGCTAATAAAATTACTTTACAATGTAAAAATATTATTCAAGAATATGAGGAGTTGCGTAATATGGAAGTACGTATCATTAGTGCATTGAAATATTATACGTGTTACACGTTTTAAATGTGATATTTTTTTTTTTTTTTTTTATGTAGGATATAATTCTTTCGTTGACGGAAGAGAAATCTCTCATAAGTACGAGGCATGATGAATTTGTAAAGTCAATGTCACTTTTAACCTTAGACCTTAAACCTAATAGCCGAACAGATGCAGGAAAAATATTGGCTGAACTTTTATCTAAAAAAATTATTTCTATGACAGCTGTTATTAAAGGGTACTATTTTTAATTTTTAAATATTTAAATCATTGTTAACAGAATTTTATAGTTTGGATATTTTTAAATTTTAGAATTGATGCTGTCCTTAAGGATTGGAATGATTATTTAGTGGATTATCCTCAGTTCTTTTCCTATATTGCTGCCATTATTGGTGATTTTTATATACAATAAATATTTTTTATAATTCAATTATAAATGCTAATCTATTTATTTTTCAATTGTAGCTCCATTATTAATTTCAAAGACTGCTAACTTCGAATTCAATAATTTAAAAGATGCTTGTGTATCAATTTGTCCAGCAAACTCTAGTGCTTTTTTTATTGAAGTTTTGCAAAAAATTCTTAGTTCCAAAGAAACTCAAAACATTAAAGAAGTAAGTTATTATTTAAAATTAAACGGTATTGTACACTTAAATAACAAAATAATAACTGATGTATTTGAGACGCAGTAATGTGCAGTCGATTTCTTAATGCAGTTAAACCTAAACGTTTTATTAAACCTTCTTTTCAAGTCTTATATCAATTGTTACATATAGTTTTTGTAGTATTAATCAACGTTTAAAATGTATTAAAAAATTTGAATTTTATATATTTTGAATAAAATGTTTTCTTTTACACATTTTTTTTCTTTTGAAGTTATTATTTGTTTTTGTGTTAAATTACAGTTTCGTTTTAAACACTTAATTTTGAAACATTTGTGTATCTATTAATGTATGTAATGTAATATTGTTTGTGTCAATACTTTTTCCTAATCACATTTTTTTTTTTTGTGTAATATTTAGGGTGTTGGAGGTATTTTATGGATATACAATAAATGGAGGGCATCTGAATATGTTCCTCTTGACGTATTTATGCCTATCAATGTAATAAATAAATATTTCACAAAAGATGTAAGTTCCTGTAACATTTAATAAGTAATTCTCAATTGGATTTGTATGACTAAATTCAATTGTTTTTCTTTCTTTTTTTTTTTTATATAAATAGCGGGTAGGCGTATTCCTTTTGTCGGTCGCTTTGTGTGATAAAATGAAATTGACCAATAGTAAACAATTGTATGATGAAATGCATAGTTGGATAACTGTAAGTAACAAAACCATTGCTCAAATCATGGAAATTTATTTTTCATACGGGAATTATGTATAATAAAATTATTATTTTCTTCAGAAAAACATCAATCAAGACACAATAAAATGTCCGCAATTTGTTCGGGCGCTAACTATAGCCATTGTTATTCTTTGTTTAAGTAAGTGTTGTCGTTACTCATTTTAACTTGCAACAACAAACTGTAGACATTAAATTATATTATTTTTTTCTTGTTTTTTATAGAATCTAACTCGAATTCGTTTGAGGATTTCTTTGATCACGTTCATGTTAAATTATTGACTTGTTATATTCGATCCGAACCTCTTCCGGAACCTGAAATCCAGGCGCGAGAAGTCCAATGCCTGTACGGTATTCAGATAATGTCTGCTGCACTCGAACACCCAGGTGGTAAGTAATTGCTAAACTGGTTTTCTGACCTTGTTATTATTTTCCGCTGCTAATTATTATTGTTTTGTTATGATGATATTTCGTCCTTTAGGTATGGTATTGAAACTGTTCAATAAACTCTACCAAGACAGTGTAATCAGCAAAGAGTCGTTTGAGATATGGAAGGAAGAAAAAGAATACAAAACCGGTTTCGACGAAGACCTGGAAACCAAAACCATGGCCGTCGTCGTTTTGAATTCATTCTTCATTTCGCTTCAGACAAATGATTCCGATGAAGAGGAAACCGCCGATCAGTAGTGAAGCAATACATATATATATATATATATATATATAATGCTGGGACTACTAACCGCGGTCGTGTACATTCTTCAATCAATTTTTTATTTTATTTTATTGTAGATACCATGTTATGAAAAAAAGAAAAAAAATATATATATATAAATAAGTAAAAATATATATTATAACTAATTAGCCATTTTTCATTTATGCCCTTGGAATTCGATTTTTTGAAAAAAATTGCAAATTTGTATACAGTTTTTTTTTCTCTGTTAAGGGTTGCATTTTATTTATTCTTCTTTTTTTTTTTTTAAAGTACATTTCTGGATTTTCCTCGGCTAGTCTCCTGAGAAAAAAAAATGACTCGAGTCGTTGTTGATTCGCCTTTGCATTTTTCATATATATATATTTTTTTTTATAATGACTGGATGATTATGACTGGAAAAAAAATTAGTAATTTTGTTAGTTATATTTTGATGAATGTATGTCAACCGTATAATGATTGTGTGTGTGAGTGTTTATGATAACTATTATAAAATAATAATGACGCACTTTATGCGTAAAAAAAAAAAAAATCGCTCTTGTTATCGTATTTATACTCTGGAGACTACGCCAATTCAAAAATATTGAATTTCGATTATGAAATTATTTATAGCGTGTAATGTCTGTTCTCTTCGTGAAGAAGAAAAAAAATAAACAACTTATTATGAAAAATTTCGAATTTACAAAATAATTGTTATGAAGTATATAAATATTCATTGGAGAAAATAACTATATTTTTCTATATACGTTGATCATTGTCGGACTATTATGTGTACAGTTATATATAAATTAATAATGTGTAAAGTTGCGGTTAATGTTATTTCTGAAAATATTAAAAATTTTGAATAAAAATTGTAAAAAATACGACTTCAAAATATTTTGTTATTTAAAAGAACGTCCGTCTCCCGGACGGACGACGATGTCGTCGCGTGCCGCTATTACGAATTTTAGTTTTTTATTTCTTTCGCGGATTTGTACGGTGGCGATTCATGTTGCTCGTGTAAAACGCGCATTTTATCGTAATCCATCCTGTGCAACGTTTTTATAGAATTAAGCACTAATATCCGATCCTGAGCGGAGCAAGGAATTCATTGGTTTTACAATGCTGTTTTTTTTTTTTTCAATGTCTGTACTCAAAGATTCTACCACAAGGAATGCTCCGATCTTTAACAGTCACAGATTGTTACCGGTAGGTAGTAAATTTAGTTTGTATTTTAGAGAGGTCGTTTTTCGAATTTTTCTCAATACTTTTTTTAAGCGCGTCAGAAAAAATTACTGTTAAAAACGCGCGATTTCGTCAAAATCGATTATCGTTATTTTTTCGCAGTTTTGAAATTTAATTGTCGTAAAAACTTGAAATTTTCACCAAACGCGTAACGCCGGACTGTAGTTTAAAAAAAAAAATTTGGACCATTTATTGGTAATATTGTAGGTTTTGAGGTATTTTTTAATTGGTGAAAAAATTCGGTTTTAAGGCTTAAAAATTAAAAACGACGTCAGGCGTTGTTGTTACTTTACTTCTCAACGGAGTCCCAGAAAATTTAAAAAAAATCGTCGAGTCGCAATTTCTTTATGTGACCGTTTCGAACGTGTCGACAAATTGTTAGTATTTCGCCGCTATCAGAATCGTTTTGTCGAACGCGATATGTGATTTATCGTGTTGCTTTAAAAAATTTATAATAATTATGAGTGATAACTATAAATAACTATAATAAGAGCAAAATCTTTAATCCAAGCAATTCGCTCGAGCCTCGTGTCCGCGGCACGCGGACGGTCACTTTTTTTTTTTCTTTTCACGGTCTCGGGTCGTCGGTATGCGAAAACACGATGGAGAATCGTACTTGTGATATTTTTCAGAAATAAATATAATATACTCGTATGTGTAAACAGAAACAGTAACGAAATAACTCTGAACAGTGGCGTCATTTCAGTTTTCGAAAGGGGGCAAAAGATTTAACCGGCCCATTTAACTATTTCCCGCTCACATTTAGCTCAATAAGTTTTACATAATTCTGATATTTTCATTATTATGGCCACGAATCGACCGATATTTTATTTTTTATTTTTTTGGAATGGTGGGAGGGGAGGAAATTCATTACTTTGTCAGCTATAATAAATGTATGTACATATCATAAATGACTACCTATATAGTACATATGAGATGCAAGTTTTGAAGTTTTCCTTGTCGTGATGACATGTTAGAAATGACGTTTTGTGACCAGTTCTCTGAGCAGCTTGTTCAGTTTTTTTTCCTCTTTTTCTCACCGTCTTGGGTCACACACAACCTTCGGCTTTTTTCATTTTTATTTTCTTACACTTGCCACTCGTGTGAATTATAATATATACACAAAACTTACGTTCAGAACGTTAAAGAACGGCTAAACAATTTCGTTTATGCCGTACGCGATACAGATAGGTCAACCACCAAACGTACATCGCGTATAATACGTATTCTTCGAAATAACGTTAATAATTTACGCACTGCCTTTAGGTAACGATAACCGTGTTTATCGAAAACAATATCCAGAACCGCGATGAGTTGTAACCACGAATTAATTACGTTCTTTAATCGTACTCGTTAGTCATTACTACAGATTTGGTTAGAACAACACTATCATCATATTTCCATCATCATCTCGGCACAAATCGTGTCGGCCCACTGTTGTCAAGGGGGGGCGGGCAAATGCCCACCCTGCCCCCCAACAAATGACGCCACTGACTCTGAACGCGTTTGAGAACCGCTTACGCGTGGGTAGTACGACGATGATTCAGTGGCGGCTTGAACATTTTTTCCCCTTCGAATCGCGTTAAATATTTTTACACCACTCGCCCGAAAAATTGTTCGTGATACGGAATGATGTTACGTAGGAGTTGGTTATTATAATGGAATTAGAAATTGATATTTTTCCGATCCCAGTACCCAAGACGCCCGTTAAAATAGTTTGCGAATCACAGGATTCTAATAATCGCTCTTTCGAGCCGCCGCTGCGATGATTTACCGCCGTGTTTATAGTGTGAGGCCTGACAGATTTCGTATAAAACGGTTTTTTTTTTTTTTTTGTCACCCGTTAAGGGGATTGAAAGCGGGTATTTTCTCTCTTTGTCTTACACACGTGAAACATATAGCAAAATAGACGTTTCGTACTTCCAACCTATACCGATCGATCTATTGGTGCGATAAGAAATTTGAAAACAGATTTGAATTCTTCGTGAATTTTACTACAAAACGACTTTCCCACACTTTTTTTTTTTAAGACCTTCAAAAATGAATTATTAACAATTTTTTTTTTTTTTCTTAATTTGTTCGGTTAAATTTTTAAGGGTTTGAAAAAAAAAAAAAAAAAAAAAAGTGGGAAAGTCGTTTTGTAGTGAAATTCAGGAGGAATTTAAATCTGTTTTCAAATTTCTTATCGCACCAATAGATCGATCGGTATAGGTTGGAAGTACGAAACGTCTATTTTGCTAAATGTTTCACGTGTGTAAGACAAAGAGAGAAAATACCCGCTTTCAATCCCGTTAATGAGTTCGAATCGTAAGGCCCGGCGCCCACCAAAGAGTAACATGACAAGTGATATGTAAAGGCGCGTATACATGTGCGAGCCGAATCCACCGCGAACCGATAGCGACAGTAATTGAGAACGTCCAACGAGCCGCTCGCGACGATCCATCGAAAGTCGGTTTTTTTTTGACGAACCCAATGCGAACATAAGCAATTTTTTATTATTTTTATATTATATCGATTCGTTATAATTATTTTCGCATATTAAAAAAAAAAATTATCGAGTGGCTGCTGCAGCAGCGGGGACTACGCAACGCCGTATTGAAAAATAAATATTTTATAATATTTTACTCGTTTCTACACTTTTTTTTTTTTTTTTGCTTCTATAAAAACGTGTTTATATTTCACTGTATATATAATATTATAGTACCGCGTATTCCTAAAAATAAAAAAAAAATTGTCACGCGCGTCACATCCACTAGCTCCATTTCCCATATCACGTTCTGACACATTTAAATCGTGCAGATACAATAATAATATGTGCTTAAAGCAATACTGTCATCACGTCCTGCAGTACGATCGAGTCATATTATAGTATAGTCTCTCGCGGGCGTTGTCCTAAAAGAAATTTGTAATACGCCACGGTATACAGGTATTGCGGAGAATTAATTTTAAATTACGTTTAAATCAGGCACGAACACAAAATAAAATTTCGGGGGAGGTTTACAAAATATAGCAATACAAATTTTACAGCAACATAATAAAACAATTTCTTCCTCCTTACTCATTATTTTTTAATGTGACAAGAAATTATTTCGGGGGGTTTGAACCCCAAAAACTCCCCCTGTATACGTGCCTGGTTTAAATGGATTCACGCATATTAGAAAAAAATGGATTCACGATTTTATTATAGCAAAAAATGTTGAAAATAACGCGTATGAAAATGACTATATATATATACGGAACTGAGAGCCTGATTAAGGGGAGAGGGCTGAGATGGTTATAGCCCCGGGCAGTAGCGCACCCAGGAGGGAGCGAGGGTTTGGGTCTAAAGCCTTCTCCAGATTTTTTTTATAAGCTTATTATTATATATACGTTATATTATTCTGGAATATTGATTTGTTAGAATTATATTGCGGTGATTTTTTTTTTTCGAATTTGATTATTATGATTTTATATTAGGTATTAAAAATGGCTGTGTTTACTTGTGTGTAAGGGAAAGTAGAAAAATTTCTAAGGTAGCTCCCCTCCCCTTCCCCCCTCCAAAAAAAAATTTGAGTGCTCGCCTGATCCCGGGCTCCCTAAGGAATATAGGAGCCAAAAAAAAAAAAAATTTTTTCTTTTGGGACTATCACTTGTTTTTCCAAATGTTGCATTGACAATTCCCTTGTAACTATATAACTGTGAAGCAGAGCGCTCGTCGTTTTCAAAGTTGGCTTTTATTATTAAAAATCGGTGTTTTGGACACTTTTACATCAAGCTGCAAAGCCGCAGAAAAAAATGTTTTACACACACTATTATTATTATTTATTTATTTCAATATTATTATTGAATGTATTTATTGTTTAATACATTATTTTTGTAAAGGTACTTATAATTTCTGATGTGAAGTTTATTTATTAAAAAAAGAATAATAATATCGAGTACGAATTTCAATGCGTTTTTAATTGATTTAACTCCTTCTCCTTGAACTTTTTTGTTGTTGTTGCATCACTAAATATACATATAAACGTACGAACATTTTTTTTTTTTTTTGTAAAATTAGGCCATTTCCCCCCCGATTGAGTTAATCCGGCTCTGACGAAGCTACAGCAGCTCACCGCGGGTAAATATCATCTGATTTAGGCCCGGTTCGCCGAATCCCGTTTTGCCGAATCTATTACATTAGTAATTTCATCTTTATACAATATTATTTATAAATAAATTTAAAATATAAAAATTAATCAATTAAAAAAATTGTAACAGGTACTGACTCTTATAAAAATAAAATAATATATATATATATTGTAAATAATAACAATATATAATAAAATAAGTAGGTATGTATTATAAAAAAAATAATATATATATAATGAAAATATGCCTAGAGTATTTGATAAATGTTTATGAATGTTTGTTTATATAATATGTATATAAACACGGGTCAGTAAAGAAAATCAATAGTACGAGTATACCTACATGCAATTACATTCAGTTTAAAAAAAAAAAATTAGGTAGGTAATATACGCCTACTTATTATTAAATTATTAATTTATTATTCCAGATGGAAATGATATATTATGGCATCTAGATACGACATAATCGTAATTTGTCCATTTCCAATGCTAAATAAATACATATATATATATATATATATATATATATATATATATATACAGTGGCGTAGACAGGATTTTAGGGTTGGGGGGGGGGCAATGATCAATAAATATTTTAATATTAAAATTTTTTTGCGATACATCAAAAGTTAACATGTGGTGTTGTTTACTGATTTACATGCTATCTCAACAAAAATGTACAATTTCATATAATATAGAAATTTAAAAAGTATGTATTAAATGTATCTAGTTATAAAAAATACATGCTATAATTAATAGAAAAGATTACTATTCTTTCATATGAACTGATACTTGATACTACTGACGATAAATTTTTCCCTTTAATCTTTAGGGTGACAACTACAATTTTTAAAACAATAAAATATGCAATAACAAAATTTATTTTATTTCTTCAGCACAATTTTATTATATATTTTTAAATGTATTAATTTATTAACAAATGTAATTATTAACTTAATTTTTTAGTAACTTGAATTAATTTGAAAAACGTTTAAAACAAAATATAATTAAAAATAAAATAAAATGTATATTAAAAATGATTAAAACGTGTGTGCGCGTAGTATCAAATACGTGTGTTCTTTTTGACCGCGATCGCGACCGCGACCGCTGCAGTGTGTGCGTACCTTTAAGGTATATATCTTTAACGCGATAGTTTTTCGGCACGTCAGTTTCCATCGGTTGTCGGAAAATAACACATACCTAACAAACTCATTCCCACGTATATACGTACAAGCGCGGCTTGGATGGTACATATAAAAGCACCGTACCACGCGCCGTGGGATCACGGCTTTAAGGGGATTGGAAGCGGATGTTTTCTCTCTTTGTCTTACACACATGAAACATAGCAAAATAGACGTTTCGTACTTCCAACGTACCGATCGATCTATTGGTGCGATAAGAAATTTGAAAACAGATTTGAATTCCTCGTGAATTTGACTACAAAACGACTTTCCACTTTTCCATTTTTTTCATAAACCCTAAAAAAATTAACCGAACAAATTAAAAAAAAATTGTTAATAATTCATTTTGAAGGTCTTAAAAAAGAAATAAAAAGTGGGAAAGTCGTTTTTAGTAAAATCACGAGAATTCAAATCTGTTTTCAAATATCGCACCAATAGATCGATCGGTACGTTGAAGTACGATTCATATTGAATCTCAAACAGTAGTCGTGAATGCTGACATGTGCGTGCGCGTGCGAGAATATCCCATATAGCCACGCGAGGCGACTGTGCGTACTCACACTAACAATCATTTACGTTTCACACAAGCACACTGCGTAACGCGCCCAAAACATTAAATTGCCTATACACGACCCCTTAATAAATTGACGCTTCCAATCCCCTTAAAACTAAAATTGTTTTAAATAATTTAAACAGCACTAAAAAAAAAAATCGCTGAAGAAGAGGTTGGGGGGCAATTGCCCCCCCCCCCCACCCCGTAAATACGCCACTGTATATATATATATATATATATAATCAATATTAATATTATATTATATTGTTTAGTATATTGTAACGCCTTTTTAAGGGACATAGCACAGATAATTTAATTTAATAATATATATATATATATATATTTATTTCATAAACGTATATGTTATTATTTTACTTTTCTTGCTTATCTTACTTTTGTAAAATGTTTACATTACATATTTGAGCAGTAAATGGAAAAATTAATTCGGCGAAACGGGATTGGACAAAACGGTATTCGCGCGAATCGGGACTATTTTTCGATGCGTGTAAAACCGGTTTATTTGTCGGCGAAACGGGATTCGGCAAAACGGTATTCGCGCGAATCGGGACGACACGAAATATCTATGAGCGGGCGTAAGGATAGTTCAGGACTCGGAGAGCCCGTTTTTTCCCACGAAAAAGTCTCACCTTATTTTGACGGCCCATAATCAGTGGCGACAGTGGCGTAGCGAACCGTGTTTTTAAGAAGCGGTCGCTTCTGCACGATTATAGTTGGGTGAAGTTTTGACAAAATTGAAGTTTTGGTCCTCTCCTCTAAGTAGTATTACCGAGGAATATTTTGCTATAGGAAAAAAAAAACATTATTGTAAAATTAAAATTGTCACTGTTTGCTCCTTTAGTTTTTTTTTAAGTTCGCGACGCCTGGCCATCACAACAATTACGCGTAACCTGCAGTAAATCGAATGAAACTGTAATAGTATTTTGAAGGAGGAAAAAAAAACCAATCAATATCGCGTTAACTAACTGTTATTTATAAAAGAAAAAAAAACATCCTTTTTATAGTATGATTGTATTTTCACACTTTTAAACAATATATATTTAAATTATTGAGCTATATACGAATAATCAATGAGTTAGTTATATAATTACGATTTTTTTTTTTTTTAATGGAAAACGAATAATAATAAATAGTTTACTCTCGTCTCTGCGTGGCCCGAGGACCGAGGCGTATTAGAGGCGTATCATATAATAAGTACGAGGGCCTATACACGCCTATATAGGCTAATAGCCCAACGCCACTGGTTTATATATTAGTAAAAAAAAAAAAAGTATAATTTATAAATGTGCGAAAAAGAAGCGGTGCGTAATTTGCATTTTAACATTTTAACGTCATCGGTCTTCGAAATCGCGTGTAGAACAGGAAATGAAAGTCTCTCATTCTCTCGTCCTTGGGAGGGAATAAAAAAAAAATTGTTACACAAAAAAGTTACTATAGTTTTTCTTTTTTTTTTTTTTTTTAATCGTCTTACGCGCACAAAATCCGGGTCAAGGACGCATCATCATCATCATCACCATCATCTGCAACGTCCAACGAATCGAAAATGTTGTGTTTATTTTCCTGTACGGCGAGGTGTACGCCGAAAGCGTATATGTACGAACGGTTTTCTTTTTCTTTTCAATCACATCTCGTATGTTCTCGGCATAAATATTTTATATTAAACTCGCGTGTATAAAATCAGAAACCCGTCGATTTTTTTTTTTTTTTTAAGTCGTTTCTACGGAGTCGTTAAGCTGTTTTTTTCACCTCCTCGATTTCGTAATCCGCCGTTCTTTACGTCGGATTTTTTTGTGGAATTTCTCGATCATTCATCCAACTCCTACTGTATATACATATAAGTACGTACGGTGTGTCGTCGCACTCGGATTATTGCAGTTATCGTTGTACGATAACTTTTCGTAACTTTTTGATAATTTTTTTTAATGCTATACATTCTGTTTTGAATATTATTACTGATATTGATGGTGATAATTTTATACAATATGTAAATATCATCATTCGTAGCGCGTCCAATCACTTGTTTCAGTAGGTATACATAATATTATATATATTACAGTGTTGTCAAGCACGGCGATCTGATACACAAATGCTTATTATCGCGTCCTTTTCAGCATTTTAAATATAGTTTTCTATTTTTTTTTTTATTATTATTCGTAATATATCTGCAGCGCTATAAATAAACATAATTTTAACAATTTATATTGTATCATAATATTATAGCTGGCAATAGTAATAATAATTATTATTAAAAAAAAAAAATTTAAAAAAATACGCTTAAAGATATCGAATATTGCAGAAAAAAAGTTAATGAATTTATCGGATCTCTGCGAGACACCCTGTATACCTATACATATAATATACTACTGCGTACCTATACACACGAGAAATGACCGCGAGGGACAGGAAATTTTATTTAAGGGACGGTTTACGGGTTTTGATAATAATACCTACGTATAATTGGATATTTGGATCCTCTGCAGAGTACTATATATGTATATAATATAAATAGGCTGCATGTACCATGTACCACTGTAATACATTTATAAACGACTATTAAATTGGAATTATGTACGGACGATTAACTATATATATATATAATATACACTCGCGTATACACACGTATAAAATCTGTTTCGTCCATTATAATATATAATTTATATAGCTGCTGTATAAATCGTATATAGGGCGTGTATATAACCGCGGAGCTGATTAATATTGACAAATGTTTTGATTTAAAAAAATACCTATACCAAAAAAAAAAACCTTTGTAAAAATCATTTTTAAACGCTGCATCCGCGCTACAATATGATCATATATTGTTTATCTGTATATACCTATATAGAATTACATTTTTTTTTTAAAAATACAATTCAAAAATAGTTATTTTAGATATTCCGTGTGAATGCGTATATATATTATTTTTATAACTGTGTTTTTTTTTTTTGAAAAATTTAAATTTTGCCTGCAAACACTTTTTCTTCGTATAGAATGCACATTATATATAAATGACAATTTATAATACATACTATTTATTAGATTGACTGGACGTCGTTCTTCGATTTTCTCAGTATATATATATAAATATAGTTACCTGTACCTGCAAGTGCTCAAAACGCGTGTAATATATACAAAACCGCTCAGACGCGTATATTTCAACAATATATTTATTACAATTTATTAATTATATATTATTGATAAAATATATTAAGAGGTTTATTTTCTTGTTTTACGAATTCAAAGCAATAATTGTATACAAATCCGTATATATATATATATTATATCGGTCGAAAATCTCCGACGAAAAAGACTTTTACGACCATCTATATAATATATTATTATTATTATTAATTAACGAAATAAGTATTTTTCACGAAACGATGAGTACCTATATATATTATATATAATACATCGATGGCCACATGTATAGGTCAATTTTTAAATAATTTCAAACGTAACGCGTATATTATATATAGTTTACCTTGCAGCCGTTTATATATATATATATATATATATAATATTAATAAAAATTTATAGGTATATCCGGTAGAAATAAATTAAACGTATTGTAAAATTCGCTGTGAACTATACGCGTTTTTTTTTTTTTTTTATCGCCATAGCCGGAGTTACAGGACATGCGTATCATAACGTATATATACGAGTGGTATACCCTGAACGCAAAAAAAATATATATTAAAAAAAATAAGTAAATTTCACTTTTTTTTTTTTTCAAATAATTCGTTCTCCGTTTTAATATATCGACCTTGTTCGAACATAGTTCGCGCGCGCGCGCGCGCGTATATATATTTATAGTAACTATACGATCAGTGTGTTAATTATGTATTTATTTATAGTTTCCTAGTTTTCTCGATTATTGCAGTATAACAATATATAATTATAATATAAAACGAATTTTCGTGAATCTTTTCTATTATTATTTATTTTTAATATACTACCGTATATAATATATATATGGTACATAATAATATAACGACGGTTAGTTAGAGGGAAAATTGTATTGTAAGTAGGTAATAATTTATACACATTTTTCACCAAAAAAAAAAAAAACAACCTACCATTATTTTATCATTATATGCAGGCACGTACACAAAATAAAATTTCGGGGGGTTACAAAATATAGCAATACAAATTGTACAGCAACATAATATAACAATTTCTTCCTCCTTGCTCATTATTTTTTAATGTGACAAGAAATTATTTCGGGGGGTTGAACCCCAAAACCCCCCTCCCTGTATACGTGCCTGATTATATGCTATTTATAACTATACGCGTTTTTCAAAATCGATTTTAGGAGAAAAAACAAGTTTTAAGAGATACGCCTCGTTGTGTTCGAAAATTGTTTCTTGTATATAATGACGAGTAATATAATAAATTGTATATTTAGACAAGCTTTTAGTTTAAAAAAGTAAAAATCTTCAAAAGGCGGCAAAAAAAATGAAGTTTGATTTTTAAAAAATTATAGTTTACAAAAATTTGCAGTCTCTGTCGATATAATATTATTAATGAAATTTAAATATTATTAACAAAATAAATATTGACATCAAACGCGTATAATAGTTAAATGAAATAAAATAATATAACATCGATAATAGGTATATAAACAATAAGTTTGAAATAAAAAACAATAATACTAATAAAATATAGAAATGTATATTAAATGAAATAGGTTTATAAATACGTATACATAAGATCGTATATATATATATAAATTTTTTTAAATTATACGTATGCAAAGTTCAGATTCATATATGATATGCGGAGGCCAGTATAGGTATATATATCGAAAATAAATTTTTATCATGCGGCTTTAATGTGTAATGAAATTATTGGATAATATAATAAATTGGGACACGTCATATTATAATTTAGATATTTCAGCATGTCCTTTTCGTTAATAAAATATTTAGCTATATAGGAAGCTAGGACAGCGAAAAATAAGGTGGTCGAAGTATCGCCACAATAGGCAATTAAAGAGAATACGCGGCGGTTGCAGGACTATATATTATACCGTTCAGCCCCATTTAAAAAAATCGATATACGACTATTAACAGGCAATAATTATGGCACGCCGATATTATTTTTAAATAGTTCTTATTTCTTTGACGAATCGCATATATATATATATATATATATATATATATATATGGAGGTTACAGACCGTATAACATAAAACACCAAATTTCCACACAAGATTAATAATTATACAATATTTTATCAATAAAATTGTGTAATATATATTTATATAATTGTTATACGAGCTTCTTAAAAACGGTATGTTTTCGACTTTGTTCTTCATATAAATCTATACACACGCAGCTATAACTGAAATATATAAATATGTATTTGTTTTTCAATATTAAATCTATAATAGGTGCCTACCTACAGTTAAAACGAATAAAAACATTTTTTTTTTTGTTTTCAAAACATTCTTTACACGTGCCTATATATATATATATATATTAAATTGATAAAAAAATAAAATTTTTCTTTCCGCTAAAATTGATTCCCCTGTACTCAGCCATATTAATTTCAAAGTTCCTAATCGCACTACCCGTGACTCCGTCTGTCCCACTCTTCAATCCTATATAGATCTTCATCCGATTTCCTTGATAATTCCCCCATTCCCCGCTTAATGCGTTCTGCCAATCTCGACCCATCCTTCGAATTATAAGCTAAATATTTTCGTCTTTTTTTTCAAGCTATTATTTCTCATTTCTTTGCATTTAATTTGTTATTGTATTGTTTATCTGAGGGGTTTGCCCCGTGAAAAAATAAAAGTAAAATAAACTCCGCGAGTATATACGAATAATTCATACTCAAAATTGAATATAATATAATATTACGGCGAAATATTTCGAAACGAAATTAATCGCGGTTAACGGTTAAACGAGTTATGGAATCATAGGCGTGACTAGACTTCATCCGCAGCGGCAGCCTAGCTAAGGACCGGCGCCACCTTAATACACCGAAATAAGCACCATACCCCCCACCACCACACAATTTAAAGGGGGGATAGTCCCCCCAATTAAATATTTATGTAAATAAGTTTGTAATCTGTATTATCATTTTTAATTACCTAATAAATGTACAGTATTTTCAGTACCTTTAAATTTAACTTCGGAAATCTTATTTATCTACAGGATTACACCATAATATTGTAATTAGGTAAGTAAGTTTTTTACCAATTTCTCATAAATTGTACCAGTTGGCATTTGACAGTTACCCGGTACCAGCATAATAATTACACGATATTATATTGCGATTTGCGATAAGAATCATAAATAAACGAATGCATCAATTCAGAAGACATTTTATTTATTTTTTTAAATAAAAGTTGTAAGTCACCGACTTTTAACTCGGTTGACCGGCGCCTTTCTAAAATTGCAGGGGCAGCCCAGGCACCCTAGGCTGCCACCGTAGTCACGCCTATGTATGGAATAATAATAATAATAATAATAATGATAAAAAAAAGTAATTCAATTGAAATTAATTTTACTCAAACTTTGTATAATACACGTTAATGCCCGTCCTTGTGATTTCGGTCTAATGGCCGTGACCGACGCGTCACTCAGCCAGACGTTATTGTAATATATTAAATTGCATTAAAATCGTAAACAGTAAAACGCCCGCGCCCCGGCATAAGGTAAATTCTAATAATATTTATACGTATACGCACGTTAAAAAGTTGAAATTTTTGTAAGTTTTTTTTTTTTTTGCAACGATACATAATATATAGGAAACAACACGATCAATAATAATAAAATATTAAATAAATATATATATATATATACACACAAAGAGTACATTGTAATATTAATGTAAAATAAAGAAAAAATTGTTGTATTAAATGAATTATTAAACGAATACAACCAGTGGTGCAGTAGTCGTAAATAATCTTTTGGGTATACGCTTCAATTCTAAAGGTGGTGGGAGGGGCTATGCCCCCCTCCGCTATTTTATAATTTTTAGTTTTTATACTGAGGGTAAACAGATAAAAAAAAAAAATGGAATATTATTTATTTAAAGAATTATAGGTACACTTACTAATTTTTATTTTTATAGTAAAACGGAATTTAAATTAGAATAAATAACATGATATAGATATTTCTTTTTTATTTAATATTCAAGGCAGAACTACGACCGTATACCCGCGTATTCGTTTTATTTTCTTTCCTATACGCATTTTAGAATTTCTGCGTTTTGGGTATACGCCTTATACCCTCCACTACACCACTGAATACAACGACTGTACATTTTTCTTTATTTTATACACATGCGCCCTACTCTCCGCAGGCTCGATATTGTGTACGTTCACATGTTTTACATTTACAAATTATTATTACTTACCTATACATGTATATTAATTCATATAGTTTTATTCTTTCGCGTATTATCCTTTTTATTTATTTATTTTCACCATATTTTATATAATTGCGCGCATTGCAATAATATAATGCGACGCAATGTAAAACAAACGCGCGTATTTAATTAATATAATTAGCTATCGTCACAATATATAATATATCGTCGTGTTTGAGTGACAATCAAAAACAAAATTATTTTTTTCCAATACACATCATGTATTGCGAGCGTTATGTACACGGGCGATTCTCGAACAAGAGCGGTTTTCCGTTGAAATTAACGGTATATATATATTCGCGCGTAAGTCCGTTTAACAATATGCGCGTGTACCTACATAAGAAGCTCATAATATTATACGTATAACAATTATAATATATTGTAATAAAACGCGAATAAATAATATTCTAAAAAAAAAATTGACCAAGGATAATATGTATTATATTATTATATAGAAACGACCTAGTTTTTCGCGAATCCTCTGCGGAATGTACTTATAACTTATACATTACCATTTGTGATGGATGTGTTCGCGTATATAAAGCGTTTACCTATATAAATATATTACAATTCCAAGTTCAAAGATATTTTGTGCTATGCGTCCGCTGCTGCAGCTGGTGGACAAAACAATTGACGACTCTCTCTCTCTCTCTCTCGCTATTCCTTCCAAGGTCAATTGGTTTTATTTATACGTTTTTTACACGAGGAAAAATACACCGCGACAATCGTTTTATTAAATATCCCAATATTATAACGTCTATATGTATAAAAGACCTTGTGATAAATATGAAACATTCTCTTTTTTTCCCCAGTTTTGACGGATTTATTAAAAAAAAAAAAAAAAAATACCTATGTAATTCCCATATACGTCGTATACGAGAGAATAATGACAATATATTATTTAATTATTATTATTATAAAAAAAAAAAAAAATGTTTACAGATTTTTATATAAAAAATATGTTACTGCAATTGACCTATAACGAACAAAACAATAATAATAATAATAAATAATAATTTTTTTCTAAGTCTTACAACTTGACTTTTAATAATTTGATCTAAAATCGCCCATAATATGTTGAAATATTTAGATAATATCACGGTCTTTAATTTTTTTATAGAGGTTTTTATATACCAAAACTACTCAGTTTACCAATAACGTGCATCTCCAAAAGCATTATTTCACGCGCAAAAAAAAAAACCACGGTAAGACGTCTTCTATATATTTTCTTTTCTTTTTCGGTTTGAAAATATTTTATGACTTTTATTGCGCGCATATTCTGCTATTGTCACACCAGCTCAGGGTCGATTATTCTAACAACAAATTTACCTAAACGAATTTCATTATTATTATTATTATTTTTTTTGAAAGTGGTTCCATTCTATCAAACCTTGTACCCGCAGGGATTAGAAAACAGTCTCGCAGAACAGTATTAGAACAAACGTGTGACTGCTGACTTAAGGAATCATAATGTTAACTTAACTATAATATTATATAGTTGACCATTAGTGTACTGTTTACTCGTCAAATTATATAATATTATGTAGTTGAGATTATCTAGTTAATTTTTTTCGTACAAAATTTAATTAAAAAAAAAAAAATAATTACACTGCTACTTATTCTGGGAGAAAAAAATTATTTTATTAAATATTTATTAGTTATTTAATTTCGCGATATATTAAAATTAAAAATTAAATAAAATCAAAAACTTAAACAAATTTAAATCAATACCGAGTTAAGTAAACTAAAATCCTGTTTAACTTTTCAGTTAATTTTATCATTATAGCTTCTCGGCCGACGAGTTCGCGTTTTTCACTGTTGCATCACAATACGAATCTCGATGGGATTAAAATAGGAGCGTTTGGGGATGGGCAGGGGGTATTACTACTACATATTATTATATAATAACAGACAGGAGTCTCTCAAGCTTCTGAATTTTTATAACACTTATCAGTTCGATCGACTATCTTGTGAATTCTCTTTTTCGTTATAATTTCCTTCGATTAATTGTACAGGACGAGAGCGCTGCGTATATAACGAGATTTCGTCGTCATTTGAATTTTTAATCGTTTCCTTCTCTTCGTTTTTTTCTTTTTTTTCTTTTACCCGCATCAGCTCACGTGAATTCGTTTATTTTCCTCTCCTTTTTCCCCCTTTATCCGGTGGGCTAAATAACCCGAGGCCCAAAACTTATATAATACCGTCGGAAATTTTCCGAACGGATCGACAGAGTTTTTATAGAAATAAGGACTTTTTAATGGCCCGCGACACGGTTGATTTAATAACGAATTAAGTATTTTTTAATTAATGTACCTACATTAATGTACATAAATACCACGACTTTAACCGTAGCGGCGGCGACGAAGTTTTCGGAAGTGTTTTTTGACGTTTATTTTTATAAATATGCATTTCTTTTCGACTAAACTATATATATATATATATATATTTATAACGGGGTTTTTAAAGTTATAAAAAATATATATATATATATATAATTTTCCTTATAATCTTCCGATCATTTCAAAATAATTTTTTAAAAAATATATATAGTTTCTATGATACATATACTACGAATAGATTTTAAAATATTGCCAAGAACATTATTGTGATTAAAAAAGGTATATATGATTTTTTTTAAACATATTTTTAATTATTTATATCAACTCGTGTTCATTAAATTTATTATTATTATTATTTATTATTTATTATAATATAATATTATAATCTCGTAAAATACGCTTTGGCAGAATGCTAGAAAAAAAAAGTAATTATAATATACACGAGCTAAATAAATAGTGCGGTCGTACGGTATTATATTATATTATTATTATTATGATAATGACGCTGGCGTAGCGCTTGGCGGTGGCGGCGACGTTAAAATAATGTGTGCGCGTGCGCGCACCCGGACGTTATTATAATAGGACGGTCGGTCGGCGGCGGGTTCGAGGGAGGGATACGACGTACCCAGCAGGACGCGCGACCGCGTGCTATACCCGCCGCCGCCGCCGCCGCCGCCGTCGCATTACACGTCGCGATCGCTTTCCGACTGCACGCGTTCGTGGTGTACAGTTTCGCGCGATCGTTTCGCACGCTGCACGGTGGTAAAACGCCCCGCCGAGCTACCTGTACAGCGCGTTTTTAAGTATTATATATATTTTAACACATTATTTAATTATATTATCCGCGTCCCTTTTCCCCCCCTCCCTACTTTCCGATCCACTTCCGTTCTCAGCAAAAATCCCTTCTCCCTCGTACGAAAACTGCACCTGTGGCGGCCGGTGGTGGTAGTGGCGTGCCAGACGTTTCTCCCCCTCCCCCATTTCGTTTATATATCGATTTTTCTCTTTTTCCCCCCCAACCACAACCATCTCGTTTCTTTTCTCCTATATATATAATCGTTTCGCGCGGTTTATAGATCTTTCATTAATTATCATTACCCATATTTAATCCCTCGGTGAATGTCGCATCTGTCTCGCGTCCGCTGCAGCAGCATCCGCGTCGATCGTCGAGTTCGATAATATAATAATTGTTCGCGATCTTATACATATATATATATTATACAGACATTTTTTTATTCTTTTTTTAATAAAAACGTCCGTCGTACAGTTCGTATATTTTTTTTGTATAGAATTTCGTTGTTTTTTTGAAAGTGAAAAAGAAAAAAATGCTTACCGCTCGTCCGTCCGCGGAGAACGCCACATGGATCGCGTACACTAAGGTAAGCTATACGCATATATATATATATATATATATATAATCCAGGGGCGGCGTACCTTAGGGAAGGGGGGATTTCGGGTCCGGACCCCAATCCCCCATTGAAAATATATATTCGACATTTAATAGTGTTATTAATATGTACGGCTCAAATTTGATCCAATAAAATTATTTATATACGAAAATTAAATATAATATTATAATCAACGTTGATTTATAATATTTTTGTGAAAAATGTATTTTGAATTTATATGTTTATACAATAGATTCCTTATTATTATTATTTTTTTTTCAATTAAAATGTCTATATACGTTTAAACAATAGTTTTTGCATCTCACCTCCCCCAAAATTCTGGTCGCGCCACTGACCCGCCAGCGCGTATAAATTCGTTGTTATTGTGTCTCGCGGAAAAACACTTTTATATTCCGTATACTTGCGTCTTCTACGCTCGCCCTCCTTAAACTCCGAATATGTTTTATAACAATTTATTATACAATTTTTTCTTTTTTTTACACACTCTATATTTTCAATTGATAATAATAATAGTTGAAAACAATTTTAATTTAAAATTTAAATTAAAACTCGTATACATACACACACACACACACATAAATAAATTATTAAAATGTTTAAAATACTTCTTGTGTTTTCCTTATTGTAAGCGGGCTATAATATATACACCGTCTAAACTCGGCGATATACTGTACTTTTTGCACATTTTTTTTGTTTTCGTGTACTCGCAGTATAGTATTTTTTTCTCGAAATTTGTCGAAAAATATTTATACCAAAATACCGCGTTGTGACAAATCGTGTCGGCATTGACACTGAATAATCGAAATATGATGTAAATCGCGGTATAATCATCGATGCCCATAAATAATTACAAAAAGAAAAAAAAAATTAAAAGATATATTTTTTTTATCGTGAAACATATTTTTATAAGGGTTTAATAATTATTTGCGCACCGCGAATGCGTTTCCTATATAACTTAACGCAATATTATGTAACATACGAGTTGCCAAAATATATTATATACTCATTTGTAATATATATATTATAAGTAAAAAAAAATTGTTATTGCGGTTTTGTTGACTCCATAGACCATATAGTATTAAAAACAACATGCAGGACCGATATATATATATATATATATATATAATTATTATTAATCGAGTCTAAATTGGTCTAGTTATAGTGAACAAACACCTACTGCCTTTTACGCTCAAACAAATTACGTATGTATGTACAGCTCCTATAAATCGTATAAATTTTGGATCAAAACGCCAATATTATTAATAATTAAAAGTAAAAATTAATCTATAAAGTAAACTCGTTTAGGATATTTTGTGATGATATTATATTTTCGAAAACGATATCGTTCAATTTTTCTAAAACATAATAAACAATATTTAACTCGAATTTTAACGTTTCGAAAATAAAAATGCATTTGCGATTTAATCAAACGATTATATAATTTTATTTTTTATAAAATATTTTTAAAAACTCCCAAAACAATAGATGCATTTATGAATGAGTAAAAATAATTAGAAATAATAATAATAATAATAAAAACATTATAAAAATAATATTTTAAATTTATATATTGGACAATGTACCTACGTAAAAAATGAAAGTGTTTTGGACAAAACAAGGAAATTGAAAAAAATTAAAATTCAGAATAAATTTTTTTTTTTTATATTCCTATAGAAATAAGTAAAAAATAACCTATGATATTCAAAAAGTGCCTCCTCCCTCAGATAAAAAAAAATCCTTTATTTGAGAATGGTGCAGTGTACTTGAAACACATTTTTAGGTTTAAGAGGATCGTGTCAGACACTCGAAAAAAAACTTATAATATTCGTCGAAATCCGAGTTTTATTATATTTGTATATTTATGTATATTTTATCCAAAAGAAATATTCGTTTCCTAATGATAACGTACGTATATATGAATAATAGCATTTTGTTTTAGATTTTTTTAATATTCGTTAAAACTGTAGTTTACGAAAATCATTAAAATTATCACAAACACAAATATGTTTATTATTATATATCTAAATATTATATTAATATTCAAATTTATTATTAATATTTTCTATATAATGATGTATAGTGATAGAATAGAATTATAAAATAATCGTAATATACAGGATTTTTTAAACATTTCTTTTCATATAAGTATATAATATAATATATATGTACGTAGTATTCTATTATTTATTTTTATTTTTCATTTAATCTTTTCTTCTTTTAAATAATTCTATAAAATTTAAATGTATATTTGTAATTTTATATAATTTCATGAATTATATATATATATATATATATATATATACACATATATATTGTATAAAATACAAAATCTTTTTGAAATAGGACTGTGGATTTTTTTTTTCAAAAACTTATTTTAATAGATTTATTAATTTTTTTCATTAAAAAACATTCTCACTAAATTTTCAAACGGATATTCGAAATATCGTTCGTATTAAATTATAATGACGGTATGTACATAAAACGATATGCAATAAATGAGTCTTCTTCTTTTCGAATTTCGAAAAAAACTATTTTATTTTTAATTTTTTTGATTTGAATATATACCCATATATATAGGTATATAGGTATGTAATTAATAATTACTATACGTTCCATATTATATACACATAACTTTTAATTAAAACTTAAAATTCTTTTTTTTTTTTTACCATCTTCGATAAATATTTATCCACTTCGAAATCGTCACGACTTAAATGGACTTTTGATTTTGATTTTTTTTTTTTTACTTAGAATTCCCTGCATGATTTATGGAAACGGTCGACTTATTACGCAAATCCGAGTAGTATATACGCTATCGAAAAAAATGTATTATATACGCGTGGTCTTAATGGATTTTCATAAAAGTCCGATTAAAGTTCCGTTCTCGAGAATTCGGAAGGTAAAATATTATATTTCTATATACCCTGCAAGTATCATAAATACTATATAATATAGATATGTCTTTATGCGCGTCGCTGAAAATTCTATTATACGCGGTACTACACCTATATAAATTTCGGATTTTTAAAATGTATATAAGTATACCTATGCATATACCAAAAACTAAGAAAAATGTCTTTAAAAAGGAAAAACGCTCTAAAAAACATTAGAAAAAAAAAAACAAAGAAGTATACTTTCGTATATACTTATATATACAATTTTTATAAAACATTTTGTAAATCGTTTTTTTTTTTTTGTTGAAAATTTCATTTCGAATGTCGATTATTCTATACGCTAGAATTATCAACAAAACTTATATATGTATATAAATTTTAATTTGTTTCTATACCGCGAATTCGTAAACCATACAAAAAATAGCATTATACGGTTTAATAAGCGCGAGCACTAAAAAATAAGCTCGAAAATTCTGTTTAAAAAAGGATAAAAGTTTTATTTTTAAATTCTTTGATGTACATTTAATTTGATGTATTGGAATTTTATGATCTGAAATCAATACGTTCTCGAGTAAGTATATATATATATATATATATAGGTACATCTCTATTAAAATCGTGTAGAATATTATGTATTCAAATTCGCTGGTATCAGTAAATATTTAAGGAATATTAATTTACGATAATAATTATCGTGAATTATTAAATTATTATTAAATTTTCCAATTATTGGAAAATTTCTTTTTTTTTACACGTGATTTTACATATGTACAAGATAGTATTTGGATTCTTACACGCGTACCGCCTTCGTATAGTAATTACAAATCGTGTACTTTTACAAGATTTTCCAAACATATTGAAAAAAAAAAAAAAAACTTTAGAAAAATTGAAACGAAAAAGATATACACGTAAAATCGTCGGACACTTTGACGAATAAAAAGTATACATAAAAAAAAACCGTATAAAATATTTAATTTTCATAATTATTTCGTTGAAAATCAATATACGAGTATATATATATTTTTTCAAAACAATATTTTGAGAGAGCCGTGGTTCTCCTCCGCCCTCGCATCCGTCGAGTTTGTTCGCCGTGTAAATACATAAATAATTAATATTATATAAAGATTTTCGAATTCGGCTGTGTCCGCAAATTCCATCTCTACATTAGGTATATCCGAGCCATTCGTTTAAATACATTTATATAACAAAAAAAAAAAAAAGTGCTTTTATACATTACTAGTTAACCGCAGACAGACGTGGTCCTGTCCAAATTCCAATACATTTTTTTCTTATCGTTTTGTGAACTTGTGAAAAGCTTTTGGATACGCGTGTAGACCAAGTGAAAACGAGAGAAAAACGTATTTCCTAGTGATCGTCGTTTCTTATCAGTTTCTACAGCAACTATTATCGCCACGGATATTCAATATTCGACGAGGAGTACGTTTAGAAGCGCGCCAAATGGAAATTTTACACGCGAGACGGAGTCATCGAGCTGCAATAGACGCTGGAAACGTGTCATGTGCATGGATGCTATCGACTTGGAACCATGCGGGGTTTTTTTCCGCAAAAAAATTAAGTTACAATATTGAAACGAGTCGGAATTTTATTTCAACCAAACGATTTATTTTGTTCCGTTAAATTTGAAATTTCAATGAATCTCATTATTCACGTTTACGCGTATTTCGACGTTCGTGTGAACCAATTTTTTTTTTCTTTCCCCGCAACGTTATTCGGACAATTACGAACAAAAAAAAAAAAAAACATTAGCCGAATGAGATCCAACCGTTCTCGAGTGATGCGACGAACGGCATTCAATTTGTATCATATAAATGATATATAATACGCGTTATAAGTAAATTGTTTATATAATAATATTTTATTTTTTTGAAAAATCGAATAAATTGAGATTCGCGACATTTTCCCTCGTGCAGTGTAAGAATAATGACTAATTGTTATTGTGTTCTTTCCCCCTCTATTCGTACGTCCTCTTTTACTTTCGTCGAGTCGTTTCGAGAAAAAAAAAAAAAACAATGTCGTGTATAGGTACAATACGAGTGTATTTTTTTTTTTTTAACCACTTTACCGTGGGTTCCGGCCAAGTGAATAATAGAGAACTGCGCCTTCGAAAAGCACGTGCGTTTTTAAAAGCACCGCTGACATTCATTTACTCGGCGTGTATAATTATATATATACTTGTATGCATGCGCGCGGTGTATTACACGTTTAAGTGGACCACTCCGGGAAGGCTATTGCCCACAAGCTGGACGGCGGCGTTTTTTTTTTTTTTTTAGCTGTTTTTATACATTCATTTTCGGTGGCTTTTCACAATTCTATTTATAATATATTATACTATATACACGGAGATTTTTTTTTTTTGATTGTCACTATTTTTGAAAATTCTAAGTATTTTTTTTACTTTGTTAACTTTTTCCATTTAGTTTATATGTGTTATCCATATCTTAAAACGCTGTAACAACCATGTCTGAACGTTTACACTGTGTCATATAGGCAACCCGATTGGCGGGCAGTTCGCTTAAATAAAGTTGTTTCTCCGTTAACTTTTTATTTTAATAACCGAACTGAAAACATTATCACCGTCTTGTTTGCAACCACCGCCGTTATACTACTGTGGTACTGTCGTCTGCGACTCGCGAAAAATCTGTTGACAACGCACGAAACGCATTGTTAGGATTCGACTATAAAAAAACAAGACATATTAGTAAACAGAAAGAAAGCAGCAAATCGTAACGATTTGTTCGCGTATACGCGGTTGATGTGTATTTATGTAACTACAATTATACGCTCTTGTATGTCCTCAAGACCGCGTCCCGACGGTCATTTCCCTCACTCGGTAGAATGAAAAAAAAAAAAACTATACCTGTAAGGTCATCGCTGTTTCGTACACTTTGACGGCAGTTCTATTAACATAATAATATATAGCGAGGCCACTCTGCCAAAATTGTATTATAATTAACGAAAATGCGATAAATGTACTTATACGTACACTGCTGTTAAAACATTATTGGGCAGAGACAGGGCGTAGGACGTCAGAATAATATAAAAATTATTTTTTTTATATTATAAAAAGCTGTACGCGCGATTGAAGGCTTACCATTTTGTGGTTACCATTTACATAACCGCGGTACCTGGGTTTTGTCGATAAACGCGGTTATCGTTAAAGTCCGCGCGTTATAGTTTAGGTCTTTCAAACAATATAATATGTATATGTACCTAATATATGCGTACTGGAAATGGGAATTGCGTGACTCATTTATAGATGGATCGATTCAATTCATTTTATAATGAGTCAATTCACATCTCCAGGTTATATATATATATACTACTCGTTAATTATTATACAGCTGATAAAGTAACGAATTTTCTTCTCTCCCCTCCCCCTCCCCCAAAAAAAAATAATAACGGTCGTTTCGTGTCTACGTTAACAAAAAATATCAAAATTATATGTGAAACGGAAATTGTATTTTGTGCCGGTTAAATTAGAAAATTAGATATCCCACTATATAGAAAACTGAAATGACGCCACTGATCCGCGGAGCACTCCTTATATTTCTATATACACGTTATATTTCATATGTACTTTACACGAAACGCTGTAATGTAAAACAATCGCGTATCGCTTAGCTCAAAATCTAAAAATCATATCGTCGAAACTGCAGTGTTTTTAAAAACCTATTGGCCATTATTAGTGTATATGAAAAAAAAATTAAAAAAAAAAAAAATTCTTAAATACGTTTTAGTTCACTGTAGATTTAACAGCTCGGACGTGCAAAAGTGTATATAGTTGGAATTTTAATGTCTATAACCCGAATTCACTGCACACCGCGGTTTCGAATCACTGAGTTATTTACGCAGCCGACTATAAAATATATATTACTCTGCGGTAGACCGTATTTATTTTAAGCCCTTCAAAAAAAAAAAAAAACCGCAAACTAGAGTAGTAGAAAGACTACAAAGTCGTTTATATATATATATATATATATATTTATATTAAATGCTCTGTCGCGACCGCGTAAGTGAAAATCGAAATGATGAGCTCGGGATAACGCGCGTTTTCAATGGATTAATATACTGCAATTTCTAAAACGTTGTACACCATTACCTATATATATATATATATATATATATATATATTATAGGTACAATAATATATTATGTATATAGGTGTTCTATATCTTATTCGTATCGGAACGCAAAAAAAAAAACGGCGTAGCTTTTAAACTGCTGCAGTATAAACATACTTTTTCCCCTTAATGAAAAACTTAAAAAACGTATGTACGCGTATATATGGAGTTTCAATAGAGTTTCGATTGAAAAAGTAATGTAAAATTATAGATTGCGAAGGTATATGAGAATTCTTGTTTATATAGTTGCAGAAAACCAGCTGATCTCTCGCTGTCCAGAAAGGAATTTTAATAGAAAACCGAAAAAATGTTGTGTAACACTGCAGTAAATACGTAGTGCGTATATACCTACCATATAGAGCCACGATATCATATATATACGTAAAAATTGTACAAGAATAAAAGGTGAAAATCGGAAAAGAAATTAACGCAGCGAACCGCGGGGTGTTATTATTAATTATTATTATTCGAAATTCGAATTTGCAGATATATATATATAATTGTATCGTGAAAAAGATTCTGAGCGAAACTCGGTTTATGTTTATATGATTTTAGTTTTTCGGAATTCAAACTTTCAAACGTTTAAAAAAAAAAAAAAAAATGCAGATATCGAAAAACTATTTAAACTATTTTTTTTTTCGTCACTCAAAAATATGTTGTAATATGTTTAAGCCTAAAATAAATGTTCAGATCTTAGATATAATAATCGCACACGTTCAAAACGGATATGTTACACGATTTTACCAGTTCTTTTTTTTTTTTTTGTTTTTGCTCTCGAAGAAACTATAATATATTGAGCAATTAATGGAAAAACGCGTCAAATGAAATCGTAATAAAATAATAAAATACGATTTTCCACGGGAAAGCAACGCGTATAGAATGATAAAATCCAATAAAATATTACACGAAAAAGTGACCACGGATCACAAAAAAAAAAAAAAAGTTAGTGCGTAATTAGCACTAAATTTTTAGGGGGGGCTAAAAATTAATATGCAAAAAAAAGTCTTCAAATTTTGCCAATTGATGTAAAAATTACCCAAATAAGCAAAAAAAGAAAAAAAGGTCATCAACTTTCAATTACCCAATAACTACGAATAGGGCAAATATATCACAGAGCAGGTTCACTGTTACCAGTGTCAGATAGCGACAACAAATTCCTGCAAATTTATTTTATGGGCAATTCACCACAAGAAATTGATCTGCGTTGTGCACATAACAATTTAGTAAAGAGGTCTATTGTAGAACAATTACAAACTTTATTTCATCAACACAATCAATTGATTATATTGTTTAAAACTGCCCTGGATCTGATGCCATCCGATAATCACAAAATTGTAATCAGAGCTGATAAAACACCTGCAGGTCAACATACAAGACGTTTTAATGCACCAACTATTGATGAAGTTGCTATCGTTGTAGTTGGAAAACTTGGAATCCGTGATATTGTTTTACATCGTCGGAATGATCAATTACAACGTATAAAGGAAACACATCGCTCATATGATGCACTGCAATATCCCATTATATTTTGGCAAGGTGAAGATGGCTACGATTTCTCAATAAAATGATAACTCCATTACAGGTAACTAAAATATTAGTTTAGCTATGGCGATAATATCTCAGTCATTATATTATGTATTTTAATTTTATATTTGAATGTTATTAAAACAAAATCTATTTACAGGTTCTGAAACCAACAAAAGTCAGTTCAATGAACTATTATTCATACCGCCTAATGATTCGGGAAAATGAAGATAATCACATATTGAAATGTCGGCGATTATATCACAAATATGTTGTTGACATGTATGTTAAAATTGAAACGGAGAGATTAACATTCATCAGGTTGAATCAAACCAAACTCTGATCTGAAGAGTATATTCACCTTCGAGATGCGATTAATACTGATGGAAATGCACAGAATGTCGGTCGGATGACTATTCTTCCAGCAACATACATCGGAAGCCCTCGGCATATGCACGAATATGCTCAAGATGCCATGTCGTATGTTCGTCATTATGGTACAGCAGATTTGTTCATCACATTTACATGCAATCCGCAATGGATAGAAATCAAGCAGGAGTTATTCTCTGGGCAATCACCCATTGATCGTCATGATATTACAGCCAGAGTCTTTAGACAAAAGTTGAAATCTTTAATGGATTTCATCGTAAAACATAATGTGTTTGGTGAGACACGCTGCTGGATGTATTCTGTGGAGTGGCAGAAACGAGGATTGCCACATGCACACATTTTGATTTGGTTGGTTGAAAATATAAGGCCAAATGAAGTTGATGCAGTGATATCAGCTGAAATCCCTAATGTACAAGTAGATCCTGGATTGCATGAGGTAGTTATCAAAACATGATACATGGTCCCTGTGGAACTCTTAATCAATATTCACCGTGTATGATGGATGGTAAATGTTCAAAACGATATCCACGGACATTAATATCGGAAACAATTACTGGTAATGACGGTTATCCATTGTATCGTCGCAGATCGACAGCAGACAATGGAAAATCAACAATTGTCAAATTAAATCAACAAGATATTGAAATAGATAATCGTTGGATTGTTCCATATTCACCCATTTTATCAAAGACATTCAAAGCACACATCAACGTTGAATCTTGCCATTCAGTGAAATCTATTAAATACATTTGCAAATATGTAACCAAAGGGAGTGATATGGCTGTGATTGGAATTGGTGCAGAGAATTCCAATGATGAAGTTACCAATACCAAATGGGCCGCTATGTCAGTAGTAATGAAGCAGTTTGGCGAATATTTTCTTTTCCTATTCATGAGAGACACCTTCTGTTGTTCACTTAGCTGTGCATTTAGAAAATGGACAAAGAGTGTATTTTACAGCACAGAACGCAGTACAAAGAGCTGCTCAGCCACCATCTACTACATTAACCAGTTTTTGAGACATGCCAAAACGATGATTTCGCACAAACATTGCTATATTCTGAAATGCCAAAATATTATACCTGGAATCAATCCTCAAGGAGATTTATACGACGGAAACAAGGAAAACCAGTTCCAGGATATACAGATGTATATTCCACCGATGCGATTGGCCGGATTTATTCAGTACATCCAAGCAATGATGAATGTTTTACTTACGACTGCTATTAGTCAATGTACGTGGCCCAACATCATTCCAACAGTTACGAACTGTTGATGGTGAATTGTGTGGATCCTACAGAGAAGCCTGTCAACGTTTGCAATTGCTTGAAAATGACGCTCATTGGGATCAAACTCTCAATGATGCTGTAATATCATCACACGCTCATCAAATACGAACATTGTTTTCTATAATCATATCTACATGCTTCCCATCAAACCCAATTGATTTGTGGATCAAGTACAAAGATTATATTTGTGATGATATTTTGTATCAAATACAGAATAGAATGGGAAATCCAAATATACAAATCAGTGAAGAAATTTACAATGAAGCATTGATTTCAATTGAGGACATGTGCTTGATAATGTCAAACAAACTATTAATTCAATTAGGCCTGACGCGCCCAATCGTCCAATGCATGACGCTTTTAACCAAGAGTTGCATCGAGAAAGACTGTATGATCTCAACGCTTTGAAAGAATTAATTCAAACAAATCTTCCACTGTTAAATGAACAACAGAAGTATGTATTTGAAACTCTTATGAAAGTAACAAATGATGAAACTGGAGGATTTACTTCTTAGATGCACCTGGTGGTACAGGAAAAACTTTTTGATTTCATTAATATTAGCAACAATTCGCTCACAAAATAAAATTGCACTTGCACTCGCTTCGTCGGGAATCGCAGCAACTTTGCTTGAAGGTGGTCGAACAGCCCATTCAGCACTAAAATTGCCATTAAATATGCAAAGCAATGAAACTCCAACCTGCAACGTTTCGAAGAACTCTGCAATGGCAAAGGTTTTGCAGCAATGTAAATTGATTGTTTGGGATGAATGCACGATGGCACATAAAAAATCTTTGGAGGCTTTGGACAGAACCTTAAAAGATCTACGGAGCAATAATAACCGATTTGGTGGTGCAATTATTTTATTAGCAGGAGATTTTCGTCAAACATTGCCGGTGATTCCACGATCAACGCCAGCTGATGAACTCAATGCATGTCTAAAGTCCTCCAGTTTGTGGAAACATGTCAAAGTACTTCATTTAAGCAAGAATATGCGTGTCGAGTTGCAAAATGACCAATCTGGAAACATATTCTCTAAACAACTCATTGACATTGGTAATGGCAAATTTCCTATAGACATGTTGACTGGCTGCATTAACTTTCCTCAAAGTTTTTGTCAGTTAACTCGATCAAAAGATGAACTTATTCAGAAGGTGTTTCAGATGTTTCTCAAAATTACAGAAACCATGATTGGTTGAGCGAACGAGCTATACTGGCTGCAAAAAACATAGATGTAAATGAATTAAATTTCAAAATTCAAGAACAAATTACAGGCGAATTGAGGATATATAAATCAGTTGATTCGGCTACTAATCAAGATGATGTAGTCAACTATCCACCGGAATTTTAAACTCGCTGGATTTGCCAGGATTGCCACCTCACAATCTTCAATTAAATTAGAAATAAACATATAGGAAATACTGTACATTTTTAATTTAGTCAGGTTGCCTTTTGGGGGGCTAAGCCCCCTGCCCCCCTAGTTACGCCTATGACGATTGCAAAAACCAATGTAGCTCAAAATCTAAAATTCGGTTTTCCATATTATATTTAAGTGTATATCTTTTTTTTTTCCCCTGTAAACGTATACTTTATATCTCTGAAAATCAAACATGTGCCCAGTATATATTATATAAAATTTATTATAATAGTTATAATATGGTCCGCGATACGATATTATTACAGCGTAAATTTTATTACGTATGGAATATAATGTGCGAAAGACTTTGTTTATTACAATAATTCGTAAACGGTATTATTTTTGCGGAACGGCCTTATAAATTTCTTTGATTATGACGGAGACTTACTCAGGGTTCCGCACGAGATCTCATAATATTTTCGTGGATTTTTTTCGTTGAAATCTCAATATTCGCTTTTTGCCATTTGTGGTTTCAATGTATATAATAAACCTATCGCATCATTTCTGTCTACGTTTACGGGTCTGTCTATATCCGTATAAATCTCGGAACTTATTTTAGCTCACAGATTCGCACCCCTTCTACTGTAATGATTTGAAAAGGGAAAAATCTAAGGGTTTTTTTTTTCAAATTTTCTCATTATTTATATACGCTAAACCCTGCAGTCTGCATACCGAATTTCGACTGTCTATATATGCGAGATTTCGCGGAAAATACACTATAAAATGTTGATGATCGTCTGCGAGTGAATGACGAAATCAATGAAATTCCCGTATTATTGTAGAATATATAGTGTAGTACGGCTAAGAAAATGAAATTTCTTTTGTTTCATGAGTTTGTTATCGCTACAGTAATAGCTTTTATAACACTATATCGCAACCAGACCGACGACTGTTCAAGAATACACGAAATCGATTCGAGAAATTAAGCTGTACAGCTGCAGCAATGCCTATTTTTTTTTTGTGCTTTTGCAGGGTCGGATTGCACTGCGCGACGGGAAATGATAGAAATAATGGTAAACGATAGCAACGCGTTAACACATTGTCATTCGTACTACTACAATAACAATATTCGATGACTGGTGTCAAATAAAATATCTCGCGTGAGAAAATAATATATAATATAGATGTGATATACAGGGTGTCACAGAAATTGTAATTTTTTTTCCGGAATAAATGAAGATATTTTTTTAATCATATATTTTTTTTTGTAAATAACTATTAGTTATAGGCCATGGTTATTTTTAAAAATTTAGATATTTAGTACCTAAGTAAAAAAAAAAAAACTTTATTTTCCGAGTTCGGTTTTGAAAATATTAAAGAGTTGACGTTTATAAAAAAATTTTATGGATCAACCATCTATAATTTCATTTAAGAAGGCGATTTTTCAAGCATTTTTTTCCATTAAACCGAAAAAATTCATATTTCTAACAGCGTTTTCGCGATCGCGTTCATATGCGTCGTATAAAATGACCTGCGAAATTAATTTGATCGATATCGTGATAAATGATATCCAGACACTGTAGTACCTACACGTATACAGAAAAGAAATTAATTCGTTTTGTATATCGCGATAATAATAATATACTAATAAAGAATAAACAGCCGTATTAACAGCCGCCAGTGGTGTAAATATAATATAATTCTTCCCATTTTCAGTTTAAACGTACAAGAATAAAGTTAAATTTCGAGTTTTTAAATTGGGCAAATTATTATTGACAATGGGCTGCGAAACGTTAACGCTTAATCAATTCTACTATTCTTCGCCCCATTGAATTCCTCGAGTAATTTTTTTTTTTCTTTATCGTTTTCAATATTTCGGAAACGACCGTTATGCAACCACCGTTACGTGTATAATGTTAAATAAAAATGAATATATTGACGAACGCACACTACAATATAATATTTAAAATTGAGTATAAATATAATTAAACCTGCAACGGCAAAACTATTAGTTTTATAAAAAAAAGTAATAAGATGATTTCCGGAGATTCGAAACGTGCGGTATACAATCGTTAATTTTATACGCGGTAGGTATAGTAGTCGTTTGTAATAAGAATGTTATAATTAATTTTATTTTTTTTTCAATTTCGAAAACTCGCCGTCTCGATGCCATTTTATCATATATTATATAAAAGCAATCCCTATTGTTAAACGTGCAGCTGTCTGTGTTTAAATTTAACGTACTTAAAAAAAAAAAATGTATTATTATTATTTTTTTTTGTTTTTACTAAATATCTGTTATTTTTGAAAAAAATTAATAATTATCATCGTCTAACCGATAATTTAGAGAGAAAAAAAAAACGGAATTCAAAATATTCTCTAATATTAATAAATTACAAAAATAAATCATATCGCGGGACACCCTGTATATAATATAAAACGCACAACACACGTCTTGTATATATAGCAGCGTTCGTCTCGAGATGTGTTATATCGCGTATACAGTTTATATTATATTGTTGAGAATTCGCCATTGTGTCTCCGGCAAAGTGTCCGCGCGCGTGTAATGCCTGTCGCGTATGGCAAACAAAATAATAGGGACTCGTATATACATCACCATGAGAAATACCATACAAACTTACAGACGCGTGTTGCACGAATGTCATTCAATTCCTTTATTTTAACGATATTAAAAAAAAAAAAAAAAACAAAATTAAATACAAAAAATATTTTAAATACACAAACGGATTTAAAAAAATAATATTTTATATCGATTAAACAATATATTATAATAACAGGCCATATCAGGCTGTTTTTCTTAACAAATTAATTCGCTATAAGCACGCAATTTCTTCGTTTTTTTTTTTAAATTTATTATTATTATTATTATTTAGATTCCGAGCGAAGCAATATTGCGGGTTTTATAATAAATTTTTTTTTTTCAAATCTGTGTACAAACTTTCGACTAGAAAGAACGCGGTAATGAATCTATTGTATCTTGTTGGTACTATTATATTATTTATTTGAAACGTTTTTACAAATTAATATATATAATATAATATATATAGTAATTCAATACAACCCGAAAAAAAAAGGGGGAGGAAAACTATAACAATTAGGAAATATTAGAGTTTACGGCGAACATTTATACGGTTCGTTACGTACCTATATATTATGCGGATAAAATGCATTCTATATAATATATGTTATAAATTTTTAATTTTTAATTCGAAATATATTTGTGTACAAATCCGGATAATTGTACCGACTCGTCTTGAAAATGCAGTATAGTATAGTAAATGGAAAAAAAAAAACAACAACTATATTGTATTACACGCATCGCTATTATATTGAATTGCAATGTCAGTGCGTATATATGACATTCACGTTAATTATTATTACTATTATTTTTTTACATTCCGATTTAGGTCTAGGTTTTCCGGTACAATATATATATATCACTTCCTACTCGACTATACTCGGTGTAGTCACTCACCGCGCGTATTATGTACAATATATATATATATATATAAACCAGTCTGTATATAATAATAACACTGAAGTATAATTTATTAAAGTTTTAACATTAAAAAAAAAAACATACGAAAAACATCGTAATATCGATATAGAATCAATATACATAAACTCCGTGTGTAGGCGGTTCATAAATCACGCAAAGCGCGAGTCGATAAAATTGTGTCGTATGAGCGAATAGCGCTCTTAAATAATTCGACGAATTATGAAATTTGCAAAATTGCACTTATACAGTTTATATGCATAGGACCTTGTTTAATTTAAACGTTAAACAGGATTTTAACATTTATGATATCGAACGAGTTACGACGAAAGACGTGTACCCAAATTTATGCACACGTTATTATTATTACAACAGTTGCCATACCTATACAAGTTCAGTAACGCGTAAAAGGTATCCTTTTTTCTCGTATGCGGCAGTTACAAAAAAAAAAAAAATTGGCTCCGGACTAACGTTATTGGTAGCAGTAGTACAGCAAAGATCTTCGAAATTGCCGCTATATATTAGTCATTATTGATATCGAAAGAGATTTAACGAATAAATACATACAATTGGAAAACGTTATTGATAAATTTGCAGTCGTAATTTTTTGTTTTTAAATATGCGTATGATAATTATTATTGATAATGTTAAATGTATGAACAAATAGTGGCTTATTATGTTATTATAAATACACGTTTTGACATTTTAAATTGTCTTTATTAAATTTGACTTTAAAAACCGTGTAAGGTGCGGGGTATACAGCTATATTACGCTACGTATCGACTACACGAAAATTGATTTTCAATTACGCAAATATAGTCCCTATAGCAAATATAGCTATAACCTTCAAAATAATTTATTGACGTTACACGATTAAAAACGTTTTATTAAAACGTTATACGAGACGGTTTTTTTCTCTCTCCGAATCGCGAAATCCTACAACAAGTAAAATATGTCTTATTTCGAAATGTAAATAGACAATTTTTTTGTTCGGAAATCGATATATTAAAAGAGACGATTTATAATAATTTGTAAATCGATGTTGGCGAGTAAAAATATGAACATTTGAAAGTATCGATTTTTTTTCAACTACTGTACGTATCGATTATATATACAATTTACATATTGAAATTACTTTAAAGCAGTAGTACCCTGCAGGATAACGTATCCTGGACGTGTACGCGTCCTTATCAGAAACTGTATGAAGAAAAAGAAAGAAAATATATTCCGTTTTTTACGTCTTGCCTGGTGCACAACACCCGATTGACGAACGATTATTAGTATTTTATTAATATTTAATAAAAAAAAAAATGCGTATACTAAAATGATTTCAGCGTTCGTACGCATCGATGGGGTTAGAAAAAATAAAGAATTATATTGTTGTTGGAAGAGACAAACATTTCCCCCCCCCGCGGAAAACCGAAATAATAACTATTAACGTAAATATGTCGTGTTGGTTACGAGGTTTTTTGTTTTTAAAACGAATTTCGCGATAAAACAGTTTTAAGGGAGATTATTATACCGCGATGTATTTTAGAAAATGCATTTTAATATAATAAAATATTATTTTCATGCCGCGCACATACTATATACGTATCGTTTTAATCGCGTAACAAAAAAGAAACATAAAAGAAGATATTTAAACAAGATTTTTAATAGTTTGAAAAAAAAGTATAAACATTTTCAAAAAAAAAAAAAAGAATGTCGTGCTTACAACAAATTTGTCTCTTATCTGAACTAATGATATTATAATAACTTACGTATGTAAGTATTAAAACAGTATAACTGGCGATGTATTTTAGCGTTAAATTCAATTCAAATTCCATACGGAATTCAAAAATGTCAATTTAAATCGTAACTATATATATATATATATATATACAAAAATAAGTTTAGCCGACAAACACAACGTTAATACGCGTCATAAAACAAAAAAAAAAAGGCGAGACTGGATTTTATTTCTTTACATTATATTAAATAAAAATAAATAATAATCGCGTCTAATAAATATTTCATAACGTATATACCACAAACAATGAATTCGCCCGCGATTACAGTGTTTTGTGTGATTATATCGGACTAAATATAATTATATGTAAATATCCTTTTTTTTTTTTTTTGCTCGATATTTTATTTTTCCGAATTCATAAGGACGCGAACCGCTATACAAAATAAATAAATAAACTGTAATTATATATAATTTTTTTATCTATAATTAATATATTGTCGATTTTCTATTGTATAACACATTGATGATGTACACTATAAAAAGAAGTAGACTCGGTGGATTTTTCCAAGTGTTTTACCAAATTTTGGTTAAAATGATTTCGCGCGAAAAATGATGGAAAAAAAATAATAATAACGATAATAACGGCGGGCGTTTCATAGAATCCCTATTTAAATTTAGCCCGCGACATTGTAACAATCGTTTAAAAACATTATCGAAGTGGTTTAAAACAATTTTTTCGTTAAAATCGTGGAAATTATTATGTGCAAACGTATCACGCGACTTGCAGTACGCATTAGAATAAAACATAATTTACCGCGTCTAAAAAAATTAAGTACAACTAGTACTTTATACGTAATACCACCACTGTGTATTTACACTACGAAGATGAATGTCTCGTTTTAAATTCATTTAAATTGTGTGGTTATTATTATTATTATTATTTCTTTTGTTTTAGTCGTTTCACCTGTTTACACTCTGAAATTCTAAATATTCTAAAAAAAAAAAACTAAAGGCGTCTCGTGAACGGGGGCGCAAAATTCTACTGTTAAAATACTGTATACGCGTAGTCACGTAGTTTTCACCGTTTTGCATAAATTTCGGACCAAAACGTTAAATGATAAAAATTAAAAGTGCGGCACACGTATTTTGAGGGTGTATACGCGCGGTACATTTAGATTTTTTTCTTTTAACGTATACTCGACGTGTGACTCGCGAAAGCCACATAAAACCTAATATAATCCATAATTTATAAATAAGAAAAAAGAAATTCAAAACGGCACGTTAATTTTTGTGTGTATTGAACCCGATTTAAGTTTTAAGTCTTTGTGTTAATATAATAATATTCACTTCGAAATACAAATTTGAAAGCATGGACTACTGAATTTTATAAGAAATATATCTGTAGATAATTTCAACGGAAAAAGTTTCATTATTATTTTTTTGCTATAAAAATTTTTTTTCACATTCTCGCGCAAGTCGGAAATTTCCTATCGAATCTAATATTTCCGTTCAAATGTACATACACACACACACACACGCTATAATTATTTTTAGTATAAAAAAGATATTTGCAGAGTAAAACCGTTATTAAATCGAGAGAAAAAATAACGGACTTTGTGTACAATACGTATAGGTTTTGAATTACGTTCCCTATAATTATTGTAAAAAAAAAATTTTTTTTTTAATAATAAACACCACATTTAGTGAAAATTATAAATGTTTTTGAGATATACCCGTGTAAAATAGTTTATCGGCCTGCGTATAAGCTGTATAGTAACAATATTACAATAAATATATAGACACGATTATATATATATCGGTATATAACGTACTATAATAGTGTAAATAATTCGCGTTTCAATCGATTTAATAACCGATGATGTTTTAATCCCAAGGTATTTTTTATCGAGTGTTTTATAGCTTTTTGCGAACCAAAAGGTAGGATATAATGCCGGACAAAGTGTTTTTACACTAAATACTATAACGCGTAGTCCATAAATCATAACCTATACATATATATGCGCGCAATACGACTATTTAAAAAAAAAAAAAATAGCGCGTTACTTCGTACAACCCGTCCATTTAAATATCGGATTTGTCTGCAAACACCACGCATATTATTCCTCATAATACAATGTGTTATAGAGTATGGAACACTATATACACATATATTTTTTATATACGTATATGTGCGCACACGATTATGATTGAAGTTTTTAATATTTTAGCACACGCATAAAGCATATCGCTGTCTATCTGTCTGCGTGCACCGTGTTTGTTTCCCTCTTGTTTCTCCTAAAAAAAAATCAACTATATATACATACCTAGTACCGAATAGATATCAATCGTCGGTTAAAAAAATGTATGTACGCCTGCGGCGAAAAACATAAAAAGTCTGTTGTATTGTATTTTTTTATTTGATAAAACCTATACCGAATTTCGCGTAAGAAACGCGTGTATAATATATAGGAAAAACGAGAATTTTCGAATGGAAATATTTTTTTTCTGGTAAAAAAAAAAAAAATTAGACGTTTGCGCCGTATAATATTCTTTGCAGTGACCGCGGTAACATCTACAGGGAATGTCTCGTTTTATAACAATAATCTTGCGCGTATTTTAAAGAAATCGTATTGTGTAAAATAATAATATTGTGGCGTGGGAAATGTAAGCTTTTGATGATTTCGATGGGAATTCGTACGGATAAGTGGCGATGAGAAAAGAATAAGGCCCGATTTCGGTGGAAAAAAAATGATTTTAAAACATTTTATCGCTTATACGCGTTTACGTTATGTATTATGACCGGTCGCTGAACGTATTATTACACGCATTGCCGAATGTTGTGCCAGAAATAATAATATCGCATGATTATCATATATTTACAATAAACGGTTTAACATACGAAATCGAATAAATTCTGTAGAACGTATACGCGACATCTCACACCAAGATTCTGTCTAATTAAATTAGACCGAGTCCAGTCTTAACCCTGCGATCTGCGCGTGTACAAATAACATTTAGTAGGCCATAAACGCGTTTTTTCGGGTTTTTTTTTCTCTTTTCAAAGTATATAGGTAGGTATCGAAATTTGCGCACGTAACTTGTGTACACGCGACTGTAGGTAGTGTAAAATAAAATTTACGACTGTATAATGTACAAACTAGAATAGTTTTCGAAAAAATTCATTAAACTGTTTAACTCATATAAAGTCACGTTTTGTGAAAAAATTCTACAACAATATTCGTACTATTGAGATTGGTTACAGTGAAAATCCAGTAATATTGCGCCTGTGGCAGTGGCGGTTATAAGGGAGGTGATAGATGGATTGCTCCCCCATGGGATTTGATATTTTTTAACTTAATATATCTTTGATCTATCTGCACCGACTTGTGTCATGTATGTTGGTCCAATTATGTTCTATTTTCAACCCCCCGCCCTTTGAACATCACGTATAAGGCTGGGATTAGTGCTCGACCGACGATCAGCGCGTACGGTACGCGTTGACAGTGCGCGCTGATCATCGGTCCTGATCGAGCGTTTAGTGCTTAGCTGATAACAAACTCGGTCGGTCGTGTAAACGTGAGTAAATGTGTAAACGTGTAAAAGATTGTGTAACAAGGAAAGATGAATACTTACATTTATTTCATTTCATTGAGATACGCAAAATAATAATATTATAATAATAATAATAATAATAATAATAAAAATAATATAAAGGTTGCATACGCGCGTACGATAGGTCGCTCGGTCAGCGTCAGACTAAACACCCGCATATACCGACATAGCGCGTCAGCCGTCCGTAATAAAAAGGGAAAAGAAAGTATAGTCACCAGATAGCGCTACGACAAAACATAGAGGGCGTGGCAGAAAGGCGTTTATAAATAGCGGTCCGAAACCATCGGACCGCTCAGTGTAGTCACAGCGGTCAGGCGTGAACAACGTAGTTCGCGTCTAACTGCGGTGTGTGTGTGTGTGTGTGTGTGTGTGTGTTGTGGTGTGGTGTTCGAGACTGACCGCTATTTATATGCGTCTTTCTGCCACGCCCTCTATATTGCGTCGTAGCGCTATCTGGTGACTACTTTCTTTTCCCGTTTTATTGTTATTTCGTTATTTCTTCTTGGTTATTACTCGTCGATACGAATATTTCATTAGCAGAGAGGGTTCGCTTCATTTTCGCCCTCCCCTTGAACATCATGTGTAACCGACACTGCGGCTTGCGGTAACCGACGGAAAAATCTTAAAAGTTATATAGGTCGTACTCGATCGATGTCTTTCGGAAAATCGTTACTGCGCCTAATTCAGAAACGAAATTAGACAGGGAGGTCAGCTGCAGGGAACTCTCCATTGCCAAGTTACATAGCGATTTTCTCCTCATAAATTGCAGTGTACCCGTTTGATTTTCTCGAGATGCATTATTGTGCTAAAATTGTTAAACGTTTAAAAATTGTCGGCCATTAACTCGGCTGTAACGCTGTAATGTATATTCACTGTAATCAATAACGCGTTTTCTGGCGTGAAATATTTTTAAGAGTTCGTCGTCACTCTCAGTCCCGCCGAACGGATATGTTTTTGCCTAAAACGTCATGATGCGTAAATTACGAATAAAAAAACCAAAACCACGTCTCATCGATATTTTCGGTAGTTTTCATATGATTCAGACACGAAGCCATAGTTACGCAGATGAAGTATTCATTATTATATTTAATAGAAGTATTGTATGTTCTCGCCTATTGGTTAAACTCGGCGACGTACTGCATGGGGTGTACGTATACTTTGTATATATTTTTTTTCTCGAAATTCGTCGGGAAAATATTTACCAAAAGTGTAGAACGGTGCAGATCGTGTCGCGAAATTACCAAAATTTTGTATATGTGTGGGGGGAAACGAAGGACGGAAGAAGGAACGCGCGTTTTTACGTTCATATCGACCAGATAAAAAAGAAAATGTATCCGAAAACCCTTATAATCGGCGTGTAAACACTATAAATAGTGTGTTATAATATTATTTTCACTTCACTGGATCGATGAATTATTATTAATAATATTTGTTACATTAAAATAAAGATATGTTTTTATTATTTATTTTTTCAAACGTTGTAATTATCTCGTATATATATATATATATTATTTTTATGCGTGAACCGAGTGATTTATGTCATAATAATAATAATAATAATAATAAAAAAAAGAAAACAATCTTAATAAGATAATTATACTTGTTTGAGTACCGCGCATAGACACGTAATAATAATATATAATATTAAGTGACTACTAATCGCTTGTAATTTACATTTTAATATTTAAACTCGTTTGTATAATGTTGTACGCGCGGGCGCGCGTATCTAACGCGTAAATGTGTTCTTGAGTGCGTGTACGATCCGCAACGCGTATTATAAGAAATATTTTTAAGACGTGTATAATTAATTCGTATTTAAACGCCATATATGTATAGCGATTATAACGTATTATATACTACTGTATATTTATTTAATTATCCGCGAAACAACTATCAATATAATATAATATATAAATAATAATAATCGCGTGTATACATCAGACCCCGCAGTAACGCTCCGATAGTGCAGTTAACAGCGAACAAAACGTTAAGGAAATTTCATATAAAACGTTGGTTAAAATAATAAATCGCTTTTTTTTTCCCCACACACGTTATCGTGTAATAATGATTTTACAACGGCAGGCCGACGTTGAAAAAATCTAATTCGATTTGGACAATCAACAGCGGATGCATTTTTCGTTTTTCGCCAACCCCGCGTTAACACCGTCGTAATAACGAAAACAAAAAAACTACGGTTCTGTAAAATATCGTGAATTCCGTAAAAATAACGTGTTATGTATATGTTTTTGATTTTATATCGTCAGATTATTTTCCCCATTGTATAAAATACTTTTGCGGATGTAAAAACACTCGATTCCGCAAATTAAATTTCAATTTAATTTGAAAACCGTGCACGCATTTAACGCAATAACGGTACGCGATCTCGAGTACACGCGAACGACTAACCGACCACCCAATCCGTAATTTCGCCGTATCGTTTACAAAATATTATATTACTTTAAACATTTTAACAAACGTTATTTTGTAACGGATTTAAATCCCAGTTTAAATGCAGTCAATCGGACACGTTGTAGAGGAACGTCCGCGAACAAAATTTAAAGGAGGCATAAATGGACTGCACGAGGGCGATGCGCATTGGCCGCGGTGATCTATCGATATCCGCCTTTATGGATTATCTATTTTGTATATTTTAATTTGTTCGCAATTTTAAATTCTATTTTCGTGTTAATTGTGTATCCCCTCTACAAATCCGTTTCACCGATATTACGTATCATATGAAATTTAAAAAAAAAATCCCAATTTAATAAATTTTATTTTTCAATTCAATTCTTGACTGTTGCAGTTCATTAACAGTTTATATAAATATCGCGCTTCGTTTCTAACACGCGTTATTCGGCCACAGGAGGTCTTTGGGACTTTCGACGTTTCTTAATAACGTTTTTGAAATACGATACCTTTTTTTTATTGTATTTGTTTCCTGTACACTATCCGCGGTTAACCGAGAGAACGTACCACAGACCAAAACGCGTCGTTTACCCCGCCACAACATAATCACTCGAAATGGTGAACTGACCTTCTGCCATCCACTGGCCACCGCAAATTTCCGACTACACGCTGCAGCGCGTGGTTTTAAGTTATGTTGAATCTCATATTCCATGTAATAATACATTCGTTATTTATACTAAAACGTAAGTGTATGTAAATCACGTTGTACCTACGCAAGTTTAATTGTAATATTAACGGAGCGCCGTGTTGTACAGGCATGCGCGTATATGCGCAAAAGTATAAACAGCACATTCTCTCGGTGAACGGAGTATAGTTTTTTTTTTCTACATAAAACGCGTCTTATCGTCGCAATCCACATACACACCGCGAATAATGTCGGATTTTTGATTTTCTCGTAATAGAAGATATGTACGTATTACAACGATACGTTGTGTATTATGCGTCTTGTTATTTTATAGCTGCAGGTAAACAGCAGTTATGGCGAAATAAACCGCGTTCGTAAAATATTTGTTCACTGCGCGAAGATATACGCAGTATATAATAGCTATAATTGTACAGGACGCGTTACGACGCGGAATTATATAATATGCCGTACACATTAAAGTCGATTGCGTTAATTATTTAATAACAATAAATCAATATATTACGTATACTTCCAGGTATATATCTCATAAACCACAGAGTGTTAGTGAATAACGTACGCATAAATAATAATTATTATTGTCGAAATAAATCAAACGAAAATAATTGCCGCGTATCTATAATAAATGTTGTAATTAATGAAATGCGACTGCGTATATTATAAAATGTTGAGAAACGTATGTATTCATTTGAAAGTGAGTGCTGTATATTATATTTACATCGGGAGCAGCTGGTAATAGAAATATATATTATGTATAATATGGCTTTGAACGATCGCGTAGGCGCGGGCAAGGGAACGACATTATGTCCTTTTTTTTCTCCCAAGGCTGACTATATTAACGAGTTCTTATGAATTAAAAAAATCTTATAATTTCGATCGAGTCGTTTATTTCAACGAATTAACTTCAAATTAATTTTATACGAATTTATCCGCAATATATCGAGTTAAAATATACATAGCAACGATATTAATACGTACGAGTATCAATGGCGCAGAAACTATTTTTCACTTAGAGCGTGAGGGGAGGGGGGAGCAAACGTTTAAGGCTTTTATATCATTTTGTACTGTGTAAGGCATAAAAATTCTCACCGATATGTTTAAATATAAAAGTATAATAATTATATAAAGTGATGACTAAGAAAGTATGAAACCAATTAAACATAAAAATAATAATACTTCATTTTTTTTTTTTTTTTTATAAGCTTATATAGGACATGTACTCATCACATATGCAAACAAGAATTTGTATACTTGATGACTGACACGTGTACAAGTGATAAATAATCTTACCTATGTCTTTGGAACAACATGATATTGTTAATGAAGTATGTATATAAATTTATTCAATTTAATAAAGTTTAAAAGAATAAATTATAATAGTCTTATTTGTCATATTTATCAAATTTTTCTTTTAACAGCATAAAATTAATTTAGTATATATATATATAAAAAAAAAAGGAAAAACATATAATTGAAACAAAAACTTTTTTTAAAAGCAATGTCAAAGCCTTAAATATAAGAAAATAGTGTGCAAATTTCAATAAAAATAATTACTAGAAACTAAAGTTAAAAACTGTTGGGCATACAAAGTCGGGGTAATAAATTATTATTATTATTATTTATACAAGAAAAATGTTATAGATTGAGTAAAAACATTCAAATTTATTTTATCCGAGGGGGGCAAAAGTGTAATTTTGCCCCCTCATAATTATATCTTGGGGAGGGGGCAACTGCCACCTCCGCCCACTTCTCCGTAACCACTGGTAAATATAATTTAAACACTATAAATATCATTTATCGTGCATCATATCAAACGGCCCGATTAAAACATTATAACACATAAACAAGCCGGGTTATTATTTTTTTCCAGATTAAATTTTAACTTTTGAAGTTTACGAAAAAACTCAATTTTTTTTTGCTCGATTCGTACGTTTTATTTTACGCGAAATCGACGAGTTATAAAAATCAGGATACTCGAAATATACGATGCGGAAAAAAGTGTACTCGACGGATATTAGCTGGTTAATATTATATACATTATGGTATTATAGTTGATACTGCGCAACAGTTGATGGATTTTAAAACGAATTCGCGCGTTTTCGCTACCTACATTTTTTTTTTCTCGGCATTTTATCATTGAGATTTATACTGTTAACTATTTACAACGTATACACGGCGGGACGACGGGCGAGTTTCTATTTGTCCTAACAATAATTCAGTAGTGTATGATAATTATATATAATAACACCTTATTATTATAGCGTAATATATACAATATCGATTTTTTCACTTTTTCCAAAACACTTCAAGGCACGTCTGTATAGTGTAGCATTATCTTCCGTATTGTCGGTTGTATTTATAGTAAATTTTTTTTTTTTTTTTTACTATTATGTCACCATAATTAATAATAATCTATATTAGATTTTTTTTCCCAAAACTATATACGACTTAAATAATACATTTATTTATAATTTTTTTTTTTTTTTTAAGAATTATTTCACCGCTGTTTTCTATTAGTTCATTTATTTATTTATTTTTTGCCCTAATTCGTATACAAAAATTCGTACACAATTTTCCGCGTCACTTATACACAAATATTCTACAAAATATAACGAAGTATGGGATGTTACGTTGAAGCGTACGAATCCGCGGCGGTAGTATTTTTCGTGGCAGAACCTGTCGCTTATATTATGTCCGCACACAGAATTCCGCACCCTCGGAAAATAATATTAAAACGCCGACTTCTCCCCCCCCCACCGTCCCGCTCAAATTCGAAAATTTTAATTAAAACTTTCATTTTCTACTCGTACCCGCTATTATAAGAGAGCAATAAGATATCGTAATATATTATTATGCCTTTGCGGAAGAATATTTATGTCTCCTCGCGAAACGGCCCGAAGAATTTTTGACAAAACGGGAATGAGCCGGGTATTAACGATTACATACACATATGTTATAATATTTAAGTCTGAAAACGAGGAAATTAATAGATATTATTTGAATAATTCGGAATTTTCGGAGCAAACCAAATAAGCGACACTTGTTATAATTTTTTTTTTTTAGCACAACTCATTTGGATATAGGCATTGAAATTGTTTAATGTCATTTCAGTCCTGCGGCGAACTGTATATATAAACCGACTGAATCAGAGACGTAGCCGCGCATCTTAAAAATGATCATATATAATAACGCAGGATTTTATCCGTTTTCTGAACGGAAATGAAAACCGCGTTCGCTCATTTTTATTTATTTTTTTCTATGTGCCCGAACGTAAAACAATGTTATTAAATATTTCACGTGTAGCTCTTATACAACATACGGTTAAAAAAAAAAATACCGTCCGGATGGTGTCCTCGGTTAAGTATAGGCAACTGTACTTATGCACCAGCTATTTATATAGTATACTTCAGTTACGCTTTAAAACATTATTATTGCACGTGGTATTTCGGTGTAAAACAAAATCTGTATAGAATCGTTTCGCTGAAATTCGTGGCGTGCAAAACGAATCGATAAAGTCACCTATATAATATACCCTATGCAAAATTGCTCGCCAGTTTATTTACCATTTGGAACTCAATCCCAGTCCCTCAATGCAATTCATTTATTATAATAAATTATAAAAAAAAAAAACGTTCGCGATCCCGCGTGGTATCACACCGTCACAATCCCCGTTGCATATACATATTATTATGATTACAAGACTGAGACAACGATTAGAAACCGCATTTCGTGCCGTATAGTACGTCACTAGGAAAAAAAATGATGAAAAACATATGGATTTAAGAAATAACGATTTATTATCACATGTACATAAAATCAAAACAGTTGATGAGTTGATGGGTATCGTGATTCGTGACATCTCAGCTATTATCGTTGTTTTATAAATATTTAATATAGTAAAATAATAAAATATAGAAAAAATTAAAATAATTAAAATAAAAATAAAAAATAAAAAATAAATGAATAAAAAAAAAAAAATAAAAAAAGGATATGTAAAAAAAATTAAAATTAATACTCGTGAATAATAAAAAATCTGTATATGTATATATATATATATAAACAATAAATATATATATATATATATATATAAATAAATGTCTACTTAAATATATTATATTGCCAATGAGTATTACGTAAAAAATGAAAAAAAAAAATAAAAATAAGGTTGTTGTACAAATACGTTTATTTCTACCGGTTTCGACTAAAAGTCATCATCAGGTATAAAATTATTTTTTGCAAAATACAACAACAGAAAGTTAATATAGTTAATATAGTTTGGCGCTATTTATACATTATATATAAATATATATATATATATATATATAATTACAGCGGTAACGAACGCTCGGAATTATGAGAATAGTATAAAATAACATTGATAAACAAATAAACGCATATATATATATATATATATTACGAATGTGCCTCTTACTTTCGCGCTTCTCCGCCGCCTTTGCGGTTTCCGCATCTGTACCGTGACTTCCGCATTTCGTTCGTGGACACGTCTTTCTTTACTATTCGCCGAATCGTCGATTACTTTTTCAACACACTATATAATATTCTCATTGTTCTGTGAGTTGCTATATACACGCGAATCTGCCCTGAAATATTATTAAATTCGAGTCAACTATAATTCATCGCCAAACAGATAATAATTATTTATGCACTAATCATGCAGTATATCATCGTATGTAAGTATAGAGTTCCTATTATGGATACGTTTCGACCCGTTTTAAACGCGTATTACGAACACGCCCGTTCGGGTGTACGCGGCGCAGCTGGAAAAAAAAAGCGTTTCGAAATGATATAATTTGTCTAAAGTATACGTTATGATATTAAATCGCGATTGAAACTAATATGAATTATGAGAACGATAACAAATTCAATACAGTGGCGTTTAAAAGTGAGAAACAAATTTGAAAGAACAGAAGCGTACGTCTCCGTGTGATCTCATAAACACGCGCTATACTTGCAGGTATTTTTGTATACTTGACCACAGTCAGTGGCGTCACGAACATAATATGTAAAAACGAATATTAACCACCAGCCCACCTTAAAAAAAAAAAAAAAAAACGAATAACCGATTTGTTTAAACATTTTTTACCCGAAACACTATTTTATTTAAGTTAAGGCGTTATAATAAGCGAGTCTCCATATTATTATTAAAACGCATAGATACTAATGAAAATCGGTACCTATTCGACCATCGATCACGGCGAATCCTGTTCCTTAGTTCTTCACAGGATTCTCCACAGTGAAACGGTTTCTATACTCGAGTATAGAGCGGTTTTGTTGTTTCCTCTCCTCGCTCTCCCCACACACAGCAGATAAGATCGGGCAAAATTGTCATCCCCCTCCAAAATAGAAAAAAAAAAAAATTGTCAATCAAATAGAATTACGACGTGATGCTGGCCTTATTACGTAAAAACAGTTCAGGGCTACTCTCCCGCGGACGATCGTTGGATAAAAAAAAAAAACCCGACAAAATCTCGTGTGTGTGTGTGTGTATATATATTATCGTGTCGTGATCTACAGCAGCAGCGCAGCATCAACCAACAGCTGTAGCAGCCGCGCGCGTGCGGTTGTTAATCGAAAGTTGATTTTGGCGATCGGCCCGTTTTGAATTCGGTCCTTGGAAAACGCGGCGGAAGTCTCGCGGTCAATTTATTTGTCTTGTCTAAATATAATAATATAATAGTCGAGATTTTTTTTTTCTACGCCGTTTATTTTTTATTAAATTTTATTTTGAGTTCTGCAGGCGCCAATATATATATATATATATACAATGTCTACGACAATTATTGTCAACTGTCGTAATCGTTCTTAATAATATAATCGTCTAATTTAGTAACGAGCCGAACTATATATATACGCATATAATTATAATAAAATAATTTCCGTACGAATAAATAATAATAATAATAATAAAAAATAAAAAAACGAGTCTGTATTAGTACTCGAGACATTGACGTGTAAACGTCGCGTGAACGATAAAAATGGAACGGAAAGGCGAATGGTATTTGTGAATATTTGGTACCTATTTATTCACAGTAATTTCGATAATAAATATTATTATTAGTTGTCACGGTGACAACAGCTTACACATTACACGCGATTGTAAATTAATTAATATTGCGTGTAAATTAATTAATATTTTTTTTTTATTAAGACATTTTGCAATTAATTAATATTAATAAATATTATTATTAGTATTGTTATGGTGACAACAGCTTACACATTTCCGTCCCATTTCCCGGGACTTACCCTCATATACCGCCGTAAATATGTGATGACGTTTACACGTCAAAAAAAAACAAAAAAAGTAGTGTCTTTCTCTCGCGTTTAAAACGATTTTTTATTCTATTTTATACGTTCTGTGCGGAATTGGTTTTGCAATGATGTTTTTTTTTTTTTTTCTGTACACAGATGTTCGACTAGGAACGATGCTCGGACGATCGCATCATATGCGTCCCGGTCGGTACATATTATTCGAAACGTTTTTCGATTTGTCTCAATGGTTTCCTCTCGCGCGTAATTCGAAACGATCACCCCTCTCCCCCCCCAAAAAAAAAATAGGAAAAATAAACTATTTTCTCAGTATAGTTTTTAAACGCGGCACAAAAAAAAAAAAAAGCTATCGGTATAAGTGTGTAACGGTAAACGGTCCTATAGAGTACGCAGTGTCTTGAAATGTACACCGAATAATATATTTTGCACTATTATTACACACGCGTAACATAAATTTCAAAAAAATATCTTCCAATTTTGCGCTATTTTTAGAAATTATTTGATGTCGAGTCATAAAAAGAGTGATTTTTGGTTTTAAGGGCTGAAATTCGTTTTTTTTTTTTTACAACGTTGGTCCTACACGTTATTTCAAACTGTATTCGAAAATTCTTGACAAATCACAATTTTTTTTTTTTTTTTTTTATTACCACTTTAAATTTTTCCGACAAAGTGCCTACAATTATACCACCGAAGCTCCGCTCAGTTTTATTGAATGATTTGCAATGATTTAGACGGGGGGTTTTTTTTTTACAATCAATATTAAAAATCAACGAGGAATATTTTTTTTTTTGTCGGATGTTTCATGTTCTTTTTAACTTAAACCTAAGTATTTTCACCTATAAATGTTGCACATTATAAAATACATTACGAAAAACCTGTACGAGTGCTGACGTCGCGCCGAACATCTGTCGAAATCGAAAGACAAACGCGAATTTTAATTTTTTTTCGCCACAGACGAAAACGCACAGATAGACGATATATATGTCACAGAACGCCTTTTTAATAATTTTATCTGTAATACGATATAGAGGATACTCGTACAGGTATATTGTATTCGGTCCTCTTGCAGCAGTGGCGTAAATATAATTTTTTTTTGAATAAATTTATATTTAACTTTTAAACGAGACAATTAATAGATACAACAAATATATATATTGTAGTTCATATATCTGCAGATCTATATTATTCTTGGTTTCAGAAACATTTCGTTATCGGTACATCCTCGAGACGTAACAGCGGCAAAATTTTATGAATCGCCAACAAAAACAATTCGTTTTATCGATATATACTCTATAATGAACATAACATTTTTAGTTAATATATCGCATATAGGCTAGTCAGCGGCTCGTTTTTTGACCAAATTTTTAACACTGATTTTGACAAAAAAAACATTTATATTTATTGTTTCGAAATTCCATCTCATTAATAGAAGAAAAAAAGGCCAAGCGAAGAGACACTCTTCCTCCGTGATTACGCCACTGCACTGCACTTGTCAGTGACGAAACGCGTATAAACGTTAAAAAAAAAAAAGAAAAAAAATTGAATACCGTTTTCCGCGAAAATTCATAAATATACTTGTGGCTAATAACTATTATATATTTATTATTTCGTAAAATATACTAAATCGGTTTTGGTTTTTTTTTTTTTTTTTTAAATCTGGGCAGATTTACGGCGTATCATATATTTACGATAATAAAAAAAAAACAGCGCGCGTTAAAATAGTTTATAGATCACGTGGTTAAATTGATTGATTGATCGAACACACGTGCGTTCTTTTTACTTCGTCGTGTTTATTTTTAAAATTCCACGGCGTCCTCGCCCGGTCGATTTATTATGACGCGGCTTGTTTATGTCTTATATAATTTCAACACACATTTACAATAAGAATTTACATCGTTTTATTGCGCGGTTGGTAAAAAAAAAAAAAAAAATATCGTAAATTTACACAAATATACGCGCGTATTTCATGACCCAATAATGTTTCTATACTGCAATTTTATGATTTTTGCTTTTGACAAGGTGTGTTTAACGAATTCGAGTAAAGTGTATTTTCATATATATATAAAAAATAAATACATATATTTTCGTACTCGATTCGCAATACCGCGCGACGCGATTTAAATTAATTTAATCGATTATTATTACCGTTGAAATTGGATCGAGGAAATATATTATATGTTCGAGTCTGTACTCATTTTTGTTGATTTTTTATTAGTGTATAAAATTTGGTTTTATAGTTTTTTTTCAATGCATATATAATTCTCCGCCTTACTGCTTATAATATTACGGCCCATTGTAACGTCTACGTTATCCCGCTGATAATATAGCTGCTGTACGCGTATCGACTGCAATACACAATATGATAACGATTCGGTGTCGGTCGGTAACGTGTCGGTTTAAACAATAATCGTTTGACGGTTAAAAGTTAAAAAACTTCGAGTGTTATAAAAAACACATTTTATAACGCGGTCAATCCAAAATCAAAATTTTTTTTTTTATTTACATTTCGTGCATAAAAATTTACGTTTTCCAAATTACCAAAGAACAGAGTCGATTTAAACGGAAGCGGACGCACAAAAAGAGTCGTTACGGTTTGTTTTTCTTATTATTATTTTTAATTTTATACTTATTCGTATGAAATAATTCAACAGCACGCGAGTATATTCGTGCGAATAATATACGTATAAATTATTATATTGCATAAGTTATTAAATAAAAATATTATTTTGGTAGGTGTGCAGAAAAAAAGACATTAAAACGAATATTTAATAATTATTAAGGGGGATACACTAAAAAAAACGTTAAAAATATAAACAAGAAACGACCGTTCGGTAAACCGGCAAAGACACGGTCGACGGAGAGAAACCGCGGAAGGGACTGGCTGCAGATAGAGTGAACAGGGAAATATGGAGAAGCATTATATACGCAGGTCCCTATAATGGACCGTTAATCTGTTAAAGGCGAGAAGAAGAAATTATTTATCAAAAAAAAAAAACTTCCGTTTTAGATGTTTTTAAAGGGCGTTCCGTTTGAATTTTTTTATATAAACGATTGTATTTTTTTTTTTTTGATTTCTAAAATAAATTTATTTAAGGAAATGACTAAATGAATGTGCAATATGAAATAAATATTTTTTTTTAAAAGAACAAGTATCAAAATGAATGTACTTTATCGTGTATCTTTTATTATTAATACCAATAGTTTTACTAAGAAACCTAAACCTCTTCACCCTCATATATTTTCCTATCATACATGATCGTAATAACTAGCATATTGGGGGATAGGTGTCTTAGTAGATATCATCTACTTTTTTTCTATGGATGCATTATGCTTCAGGTAACTATATAAGTAAGAGTAAATATTTATACAATAAATTAAAATTGTTCCATTTTTTTTCAATAAGCCAATATTGTTGTAATATTATAACATTATAGCATCCCCACATATTTTTTAAAATAACGTTATTGCGGACATAATGTATTTAGGTTAGGTCCATGCGAATTGTCTAAAATAGTGATAAGTTATAAATGATTAGCGTAATAAAATTCGAGTGTTACCTGTTTAAAATGTATGAGTGCTAAATGCTATTGTATAAAATAAACTATTGTTCAAGTATTGTATACAGGAAATATCTCTACCGACTAAAATACATTATGATACAGGTCATGGAAGGGGGTTAATAAAGATGTAGGCGATAAAGTCTCCCAATATTTAGATTTCGATTTTCGTCATTTTTGTGTGCCCAATCCATTTTTATAATCGCCCCCTCCGTTATTTTGTCCTGGATCCGCCCCCGTCTCATATACGAAACTATGTAATAATATGTATTTGAAAGTTTTTTTTTTATGATATTCTTATTTTTAGATTCTGCAGCGGAACGGAGATTTATTTTTTTTTTTTACATATAAAATATATTTTAACGTATTTTTCACAGATTTTTTTTTTTTTTTGTATACGTACGTACGCAAAGTTTTATTTTCCACCCACGCATTTTTATGAATTATTTACAATATTTTACATGTTTTTCGTATTTTTTTATACGTATAAAATAATATATCCGTTTCCTATATAGTGATTCTCTGTATAAAATCTTTACATAGGTACTCGATTCACAAATAAACGCGACATCCTGTTGCAAGCACCGTACCGCTATACGCTGCTTTTATTTTCTACTTTAAGAAATTTATTACCGAAATGTCTATAATATAATTATTAAAATATTCGCCTAACTATATATTGAATGACCGCATGCAGTAGTATTTAATAATAACACGTAGTGTTTTCTTAATTATTTTTCGTTCTTTTTGTTTTTCGTCGTCTACGCGTTGTTGTTTTTCAGCAAAAAAAAAAAAAAAGGCGTACACGCGTTATACATATTATTCTAACGCGCATATTATACATATATATATATATAAACGTTCTATAACACTTATTATATATTATAATAGCTTCGTTAGAAACGTTTTTAGTGTATGACATATATATATATATATTATACATTTAAGGTCGTGCGCGCGCGCGCGCGCGTATATAACGATATTATATTTCTCGAGAAAACGTGACGAACCGTTTTTGTATAGGTCATACTCGCAATAATTTACAAACACTTAAAAAAAAAAAAAATCTCAACCAGATCTTAATATAATATACAGTTAAACTTATTTAAATATTAACAGTATTACATATGGTGCAGTTTCCGCGCTAAGAGCTGTGTCTATACGCCACTAAATATATTTCAGCTGCAGGATGACCTTAAGTTAATTATGAGAGACGGAGCGTATAATATACCGAATTACGCGGTTTATTATTTTGAGAAAATTCCACGGTTTTCTCGGTACGCGATAACCTATATATACAACTTACTATTTTTTTTTTTTTAAATAAACGTGAAGTTTGTCAATTTTTTTTTAGTTTAAAAAATATTTTTTTTTACACGAAATTTTTTTTAGATTCTGAGCGGAGCGAGGGATCTAGTGGTTTTACAATGATTCGTTATTTTCTTCTTCTATCCCGTGTACAGATTTTCGACCAGAAGGTGTGCTCCGATCTTTTCGTGTAGCACATTTTCTGAAAGCAAATCACATCAAGATAAACATGTCATTTTTCGATTTTCTCAATAGTTTTTTTAACGCGACGCGCGATAAATTACCGAAAAATTACGAAAAACCGCTAAAAATGGGATTTCGACAGTATCACGTATAGTTTTTTCGCTATAATTTCGAAAATAATCATTCTATTGTTTTGAAATTTTCAACGAAATTGTATCTTTGTAGTATACAACTTGGAAAAAAATTGTTCAAAAAGTTTCATACGATTTTAGGTTATTTATAGGTATTTTTAGATTTTTTTCATTCATAAAACAGTTAATTTTGAGTTTTTTGACTTGAAATTTGGGCACAACGTCAGACGCATATATTACTTTGATTTTGTACAAAAAATAAACAGAGTGTATTACACCGAAGCTCCGCTCAGAATCGTTTTATCGAATGCAATGATGATCGTTTTCAAATTTACAAAAACTCTAAAATCTTTATCCAAGTAATTCACTCAAGCGCTATCCATATCATCCCGCGGCTCGCTACCTTTTTTTCTTCTTTATTCGAAATATAAAGTTTATATATTTTTCTACGGAGCACAACACGTGGTAAGGGAACGAATTCATACGCATATTTATTTAAAAGTTGGTTGCGTGAAGTCATTCATTAATGACACTAGCACGATACACGAACATTTTTTTTTTTAATATGTGTAATCACAAAAAATTAACTAAATTTTTTTTTTTATTTCTTTTGAAAATTATGTGTGACGTCGGCAAGTCTTTCGGTCTATGTGGTGGACTAGGCGACAGAAATATTATAAGTATTTTAATATAATATATTCTATAAATATTGCGCAGCTGTTTTCCGCGATTACAATATTAAAACGGCCGATTAAACGCTGTTATTATAATATATATTTATGTGCCATTATTATCCGCTTCGAATTCCTTCAAATTTTAGATTCCTAACTTTAGGAATGCATTGGTTTTACAACGATGTGTCTTTTTTTTTTTTTTTTTATGTCTATACCCAAAAATTCTACTAGAAGGAGTGCTCCGATCTTTACAGTCACAATTTGTTTCCCTATAGCAAATTGCATCTGTAATCGGTGTTTTAGAGAGGTCATTTTTCGATTTTCTCAAATATATAAATACTCAAGAACTACCGAAAAATTACGCGAAAACTGTAAAAACGCGATTTCGTCGGTACCGTATTATTTCTACGTGAACTCGTAATAATGGGTATAAAAACTTGAAATATTCATTAAATATGCGTAACTATATATTTAATAATATTATATTAAGGAAATGTACGATTTTCAAAAACATTCTTTTAATTTTTGACTATTCGTAGCAATTATATAGTTTTTTTAAGGAAATTTAATGCGTAAAAACGTTTAGTATTTTTGTTGGATACCCGAAATATTACAGCCGAAGCTCCGCTCACAATCGTTTTACTACCGAACGCAATACGATTTATCATTGCTTTCAAAAGGTATACCCAGTGATGATAACAATAATATACACTATAAAATCGTTATCCAAGTAACGTTCATTTGCACATAGCGACATTTGCACGACACCCCGCCGGATCGCTACCTTTTTTTTTTCTTCTCCTATTGACGGGCCTACATCCTAACTATATATAATTTAAAAAATATTTATATTTTAATAAGTTAGTATATTTACGTACGTCACAACCTGACCCGTGCAGGTGCGGTACACTTGACCCGCAGTTGACCACGCCGTCCGTCCACCACACGCGTAACGTAATAATATAATAATATATAACGTCCTCGCGATTGATTTTTTTTTTGAATTTTTAACGTTCGCGTGTTTTTTAAACGGCGACACATGTGGCGCGGCGGGTTCAAGGTCGACGTATATTTTAATACTGATTAATAATAATAATAATAATAATAATTAAATTGAAAAAAGACCCCCCCACATGCTTACACTGTGGGGTACCCCTCACAGTGAAACATATTCTCACCGAATGCAGTGCGTATAGCACGAAAAAAAGAGAATTGCTAATCCCCGATCACCTAGCTGAGATTTTAAATCCCGATCCGGCCAATATCGTTAGGCTCAGCCAATTCCTGCTAGAGGCAAATCTTATCAACCTTATATAAATACACTGCATACTCCGATATATCCAATGGCCATAGCAGCCGCGGATTATTTAATTAAAAAAAAAAAAAAATAATAATAATAATAACAACGCGCGATGTGTGTTTTAGAAAAGCTTGGCCCCGGTCACATATTATATAGTTCTATTAGTGCCACAGCAGAGAGTGATGTCGGCCGCGCGATGACTTTGAAATCGTATTATCGTGACGTTGCCGAAACGAGTGAGGTCGAGGGTTCGTTAGAAGGTTTTTAGCGTATGTGCCCCCCCTCCCGACGCTTCCATCGAGCATTAATCGCGAAAACTTTCAATTATGACAATAGAAGGAGGGGGGGGGTCAACCGGTAAAAACGGTATGAAAACGCCGAACAAAACTATGTATAATATAATGAACCTTGTCCAAACGTTCAATCGACGAAACGCCCGGGCACATCGTTTAAAAACACGTTTTTCGAGGACGTTGGATGTATTATCATCGTTTGATGGCGGATTGTTGTCGTTGTCAACCGCGCGTATTAAAAAGTTGTATTCTCGTCTTTGTATCGCCGCAGTTGTAAGAAGAAAAAAAAAAGAAGAAGAAATCACATTATTTTTCCCTTGACTTTGAAGTCGCAGTATTTAAGACTTACGCACTGAATGTTCTCTGGTTCGCAAAAAAACCGGACTTTATTGTGGACAGAAATCCCCGTGTTTATGAGACGAGGCAAACGACGATAATATGCTGCAGATCGCGTCGACTGCAGTGCACCACGAGTCTCAGACAGATCGTTTTAATAACGCGCGATGAATTTTGACACGTATATGCCTTGTGGCTGGGGTGATTCTATACATTTGTGCGACACCGAGAACGTTACCGTTCTCGTCATGACCTCTACTCACCACCCGGCCAGGTCCCCCCATTTCTATACCGTCGTTGCCAGTTACGTTGGAACGGCGATGGCAGCGCGATCTATCCAAGCCCGGATTAAGACTCCAAGGGGCCCAGGGGCCGATATTTAGTTGTAAGCTCCCATCAATGAAAAAGACACAAATTTTTGTTCTAATCCCTGCTTGAAACATTATAATATTGGCCGCATTGGCGTACACATAACTTCATAAAATATTAATATTAGGCACCAATGACCAATTAATTTTTGTCTCATAAATACCCGTTAAAACGTTGAGTTTTAAGCCTGTTAAATAAAATATATACACACGCAAATTTAATCAGTAATATTACACTTTTTAAATTTAAAGTGAAATTAAAACATGTTACCTACTCAAAATCAAAAAATATTCATAAAATATATATTTTTTTTAAAAATTGTTTGTAAATTGAATGTATTACTTTTATTTTTAATGTAAAATATATTTAAGGTGTTATGTTTCCGACAAAAGCAATAAAAAAACTTTAAAAAAAATATATACGAATTATCACTTGAAAAACTATGGGCCCTTTATATATGTAGCCCCCGGAGACGTGCCCCCCCCCTTAATCCGGGCCTGGATCTATCTATCTATATATATAATATATATCTATAGATATAGATATGTCTATAGGTACGAGGAGACGAAGACTAAGCTATAGGTAACTTTTTGTCACGTGCAAAAAATTAATGAGATACATATACAAGATATATTATATACATGTACCGATGTATCTGCATGCAGTGCAGTAGATACTCCTGTTTTTTTTTCGCTTATATTTAGTAATATGTATTTTATACTCGTTTAATTATATTATAATCGAGGTAATCCGTTTTCGGATTCGAGAGTTTACGTAAAGAGATTATAAAATGTGCGTACATCGATGCGTGTTGTATTAAATTTTTATATTTTGTCGCGTATAAAGCGTACACAATATTATGTTGTGGATGTCGATCATATATGGAATATTACTTAATGGGTTTCAGATAAATCGCATTGCGTTCGATAAAACCGCGATTCCGTTCGGTGCAAGTAATTACGCGGTTTTTTTTTTCGGAAAATTTAAAGTGGTAAAAAAAAAAGTGTTAAATATATTATGATTGTCGAGATTTTTTTGAACATACAGTTAAAGTAACGTATGTTGTACAAAAATTTTCGTCCCTTAAAAACAAAAATTACTGCTTTTTATGACTTGAACGTCTAATAATCGCTTTATAAATAGCCCACAAAATTAGTGCAAATGTATTTACACGCGTTCGGTGTAAATTTCAAGACTTCAGGACCACTTTTTGTGTACCTAGTCTTTTGCAGCGTGCCGCGTTCAGAAACTGTCGAGAAAACAGTTTTTCTTCCGATATTTTTATTTTTATTTTTTGTGGTGTTTCGAATAACGCGTAAGTAAACTATACGTACTGAGAAAATGGAAAAACGTTCCGAGTATTCTTTGCAAGAAAAAAATTTGTACACAAAAAAAAAATATATATATATGTATAAAATAAACATAATTTTAAAACCAATCGCTTCGCTCTGCGGAATCTAAAAGATGACTCTTCCTCGGTCAAGTGCAATATGCGTAACGTGATAATATAACGCGCGGAATATCGTTTTATTTTATACATTCAATTATAGGTATACGCAATTTTCACCGAGTGTTTGTGTTTTGCAAATTTTAAAATCATCTGTAATATTGTGTAAACGAACCGATGATAGTCGATTATAAAAATTACCGACGAGCAATCGATTCGAACAGATGAACGGCTAAGGACATTGTAAATGTAAAAAAAAAAAAACCATTCGCGCGACTCAAAGCAACGAATTTTATTTTTTAAATAAAATAATCGACAGTCGTCGCGATTATTTGGTGACGAAAACGCGCGCACACACACAGACATATATATACGAATAGACGAGTAATTTTAAAATAAAAATTGTCAAAACGCAAAGACTCGATAATGATTTTTAAATTTTTATTGAAAATAGCCAGCTCACGTTCATATTTTTATTTATTCTCAATCGTGTCGTATACGAAATTCGGTTAATGAACAACAGCAGTGCGCTGCAGTTTTTATATATAATAAATAACTGTATAACAACAATTTTTCTTTTTCATTAAATCAAAGATAAATTTGTATACACATTATTAATAAATACATAATTTATCGATTTGTCTACCATCTTTAAATGTTGCTTGTGTTGATAGGGAGTTAATATCAGTAACTATACAATAATAATAATAATTATTATTAATTATTATTATTATTATTATTATTATTATTATTATTATTAATATTATTATTATTTACGTCATCGTCATCATATTATTATATCGTCGCGGTTTTCGTCACATCATCAGTCGGCTGGCGAAAACCTATTATAATTAATGCACGTCTGAAATAACACCGCCTAAATGTCTCTTCGCATTTATGATTGATGTTACACTTGTATTTAATACAATATATTATTATTATTATTATTATTTATTATTATTACCAGGTCTCGAGATTTTGTGCGATAAAAAAAACAACATAAAAATATGTATTTAAATACACGTTTAAATATAATACACATTTATACAAATTCAATCGTATCATGCAAATAGTGAAAAATTAGTGAAAATTTAAAAATCAAATATGATAAAAAAATCACTTTTCTTATATTATTATTAAGAAAAAAATATATATATTATCTACTCATATTATTTTCGACAACTGCAGTGTATTAATTCCAAAAATATTCGCGAAATATATATAAATAAATATATAATAATATATTCGTGTAACATACGTTACCAGTTACCATACGATACAGCTGTCGTGTGCACGTACGAGTAAACGAAGTATACAATATTTATTAATAAAAATAACGCGCTTTATTATACGTGAGATTAATGTCAAATGTATTAAATCGATGGTTTATTGATTAGGACGTTTAAGTTTTTTTTCCTGTAAATTACTGACAATATTTTGAAGAAAAATATAAAATACGCGATAAAAAAAAACCAAAAGAATAGTCTGTCGGAAAATGAATTTATACAGAAAAACAAAACGCGAACTATGCGAAAATAAGCGCTAGACAATTTCAAATATACAAATCGAGACCGTCATATAATAAATTTACATCTAATCAGAGAATTCTCATACAGTTGCTTCCCGAACGAATATGCATATAATATATGTATGAAGTCCCTGTCAGGGACCAGTGGCGATTATAAAGGGGGGGAGTGATAGGTGGATCGCTCCCCCCTCACCAATGGGATTTGATGTTTTTAAATTTATTATATCTCTGATCTAACAGCATCGACTTGTGTCATGTAAGTTGGTCCAATTATGTTATGGTTATGCTCCATTTTCGCCCCCCCCTCCTTTGAACATCATGTATAAGGCTGAAATTAGTGCTCGATCGACGATAAGCGCATACGGTACGCTCTGATCATCGGTCGTGATCGAGAGTTTAGTGCTTAGTTGACGACAAACTCAGTCGGTCGTGTACAGTGCACTAAACGAGTAAGCGTTAAATAAAAAGTAAAATAAACGAGTGTACAACGAGAAAAGATGAATCCTTGCGTTAATTTTATTTCATTGAAATAACATGAAATAATATTATTATTAATAATAATAAAATAAATTAGAAAGATTGCATACGCGCGTACGCACGGTCTCTCGGTCAGCGTCAAACTAAACACCCGCATATACCGACATGGCGCGTCAGCCGACCGTAATAAAACGGGGGAAAAAAGCAGTCACTAGATAGCGCTACGACACAACGAATAGAGGGCGTGGCAGAAAGGCGCATATAAATAGCGGTCCGAAACCATCGGACCGCTCAGTATAGTCACGGCGGTCAGGCGTGAACAACGAATTTCGCGTCTGACTGCGGTGTGTGTGTGTTTTGAGACTGACCGCTATTTATATGCGCCTTTGTGTCACGCCCTCTGTGTTGTGTCGTAGCGCTATCTGGTGACTACTTTCTTTTCCCTTTTTGTTGTTATTTCGTTTACGTTCCATGCGCGTTGTTCTTCCTTTTTCTACATCTGAATTTCTCGTCTCTGTACATTAATAGATCTTTCTTCTTGGTTACCACTCGTCGATGTGGATATTTTATTATCAGTGGGGGTCGGCTCCATTTTCGCCTTCCTTGAATGTCTTGTATAACCGCCACTGGTCCCTGATTACTATACGCTCTCTGCGGTAATATTCAAAATTATATTTCCTAGGTGGTCCGGAACTTTTGTTGTGCGAAAGGACCATTTTAGCGCCAAAAAAAAATTAAACGAAAACGTTAAATATATGTGTCGACGAGCTCGTCCAGGAAATACTTTTCCCGGGTAAAACTATATACGCGGTAAACCTTTTCCATCCATTGATTCAATAACGGATACGGAGCAAGCTGTGCAATGCCCGACAGAGATTCTTAAATGCGCTTAACTTTACTCATAGTAAATAGCTTACCCGCTTACGTTTGGATGCCGCTACACGAGCTTGTACTTAGAAGAAGAAAAAAAAAGCGATCCTCTCTATCATTGTACACTACGAGAAAAATCGACCGGCCGCCAAAGCTGTGCAAAAGGAAAAAGGGCTGACACCGTGAAGGACCTATTGCCGAACGTAATAGCCGCCAGTGCGTTGTTATCTGCAGCTCATGAAAATAGTCTTTTATCAAGTTTTTAAATTATCCGCTAAACGTTTAAAATAGGCGTTCACTTTTTTTTTTTTGACATTTATTATTTTTTCATTATTATACGTCAATAATTTGTCGTTATAAAAAAACGATTAAATAATATTAAAATCGTAGCTAATTTTCGAGCGAAAGATACATTTATAAGACACTTTCTTTTCGAATTGCCGTCATTTTTTTAATAGTTTTCTATAATTCAATGGATCCTGCATATATTTATGTTTGTTTTCTTCTTCCCCCGTCTCAAGTATTCCGATAGTTCCAGACATCTATTGAGAAATGTATATATAGTGTACATACTCCGCGTGTTGTTTTAACGTTATACTGATGATAAGCGTATGCATTCGATTATATCTCGTATCAATTTGCAGTCTTTTAAAAATCTAAACGTTAGATTCTCAATGGAAATTGTGTTTTTGATATCCCTCGGGAATCAAATTCAAACAGATTTTTTTTTAGAGCGTCACCGTTCTTCGATACCGCGTAATTTACGCGCTGTTATGTCTCCAAAGTGTTATAACTATGTACAGTTCGCGCGCAGCAAGTATACAAGAACATTTTAACGTTGCAGCGCAGCGCATTTGCTCATCGTCATCTTGATCGCGCGGAATATTAATATTACAAAAGCGATTCGAGCGACTTCCCGTTTCGTTTTTTTCGATTTTACATAAAAAAAAAAAAAATGTCTACAATTTCATTACTACGCGCGCGTATGCAACATCCGTGGCCCTTGGAAATATCCTGCAGCAATTGACCGCGAGCTCCTTTACAATACATAAATATAGATGACTGCACGATTTGGTGTATACGAGTGCGAGCACCTAACTGAACTCGAAGGAATATACTTTGTATACACAATATATTACACGTAATTTACATTAAATTTTACGCGGTGTATAGGTACCGCTCGCTCGGCTAAGTCGCTTCTTACATAAGACGCGGTATATAAATAACGCGCCGGTAAAAGTTTAAAGCGTCGTACACCTGCAGGTGATTATAGAATTATAGTGTTGCGGCGGCAATGTGTATACAAAATGAGTGGTTTATATATATTATATATATTTATATAAGTTTTATGTGTTCGAGTACGATAAAAGTATATCGATTTTTCGACGGCCGCAGCCGGTTAAGTAGATACATATATACATATATATAATAATAATAAAAACTACAAAAATAAATGTCCATAAAAAAAATTTTCAAAAAAAAAATTCGCTTTGAATAATTAATTTTTTTTTTTTAAATTTTTGACAATTGGCCACGCGACCCAACGTTAACACACACGATAAGAAAACAAACTGAATATATACTCGTATGTAATCGACTAACCGGCAGACGCGCAGTGACATTAAAATATATAAGTTTGAGAATCGTTTTATTTAAAGAACAACCAATATAATACGCAGCTGCAGGTGACTATATAATATCAGTATAAAATTAAATCCATTTTGGGCGAATTGTTGTTTTTATTCTGTATTATTATTGAAAATCGATTGAAAATAATCTAAACGAATAATAATAAAAAAAAAAATACGTGCAAAAAACGCTGAAAAAATGCCCTAAAACGTCAAAAAAAAAAAAAGTCCGTCTTTGGAACATAATATATATAATGTGTACTTAAAACACGTTTTCCATTTGGAAATAACACACAGCCTGTCATGCGTTTCAGAAAAAAAGATACAAATCCGAGCTGTAATTTTCACTGTTTAATGTGCGCGCGGTTTTTTGAAAAGCGCTTTTTTTACTTTTTTTTTTTTTTTTTTAATTCGCGAAGTACGAACGACAATCATCAAAGACGATTCGTAAAAAGCAAAATAAATACACGAAAATTTATTTCGAATTTTTTTTTCTCTTCTTTTTAATGTCTTTAAATGCTGCATTTTTTCGGGGAATTTCAATATAAATTACTATATATTGTCGTATTCGAATTTTAAAATCGGATTGTATCTTATCGTTTATTTATTACTATATTTTAAATATTATTTTTAAGTCTTTAGAAAAAAGAAAATAACAACGATTTTTAACGCACAGTTTTTTTTACGTTCAATATCCGCGAATAAAAGTTTATTAAAAAAATCAAAAAAAAAAAAATCACGATTAAAATTTAACGCGGACGTTTATCATATATAATATAATGTTGTTACAGAAACAAATTGTGGTGGCACTTTTCTTACGCCTTCCGAATGGATGAAATTTATACTCGTTATGATTCCAATCGATTTCCTCGATTCTTCAAATTTTTGATGATATACTCGATAACTTATTATTTTTTTTTGTAAATAGTATAGGTACGAAATTTTCTAAATTTAATTGTAATCCGCGACCGAACTAAAACGTTTTCTTAAAATATCGAGATATTATGTACACGTTTATAAACGAAAACAATACATATATTATGACGTTATATACGTTTTTCCTTGCCGTACGCCGCAGTATTATAATATATTACAACAAGGAGAGTGAAAATGTCGTTTTCCGCGCGCAAGCGAGCAATTTACCACGATATTAAGCTTCGAATTATGAAAAAATGTAAGATTTACGTCAACAAAGCGTATATATGACGTCAAAAGAAGGAATTTTCAAGAACTGTAAGAAAAAACAAAATCGTTATGAATAATTTCACCGTTTTTGTCGAATAAATAAATATTTGAAATACGGAGGTTTATTAATTCTAATTGAATCAAAAACATTTTTATACCGACTCCGTGTTAATTATGTATAGGTACATCACAAATATTTTTTGTTTTTTTGAAATTTAACAATAGCATGGGTCATAATTCATATGAAATTGACCAGAAATACGTCGCGAGACGACAATTTTTACCCTGCACACAATTTTATCGCGTATATTATTATTATTATTATATACATTTGTGAGCCATTTCGTCGTACACTGCAGGCAGCGTTTTCCCCGAGGAAACAATTTTAATCTATTATTCCCCCCTTAGCAATATAGTGTAAGAAGACAAAAAAAAAAAATCAATACTTTAAACTCCGTTTTATGGGAGTTTTCTACACAATACGTATTGAATTACTATATATATATATATATACATTGTGCATAAATCTAATAATTCTTACACGAAAATTAATATAATAGTTATAAATGTTTTTTTTTTTTGCCCCTCAAAATATTGACGTATCGTTAACGTTCGCTGTCTGTACCACTTTTATTCGACTCGACTTATACTATAATACCATATAAGGTTTGAAAACGGTTCGGAGGATTTCGATGCGAAAAGTCCGATGGTAGGTATGTAATAGAATATTATGTGTTTTCGAGGACGAGAAAAAGCGAATTTTAGCAAAAAAACAGACTCTGCAGGAAATTCGAAGAAAAATTCGATTTGGCGCGTGCGGAAATTCGTTGAAATTTCACCGGAAGGAAAATGAGCTATATATATATATATACATATATGATACTTCAACAGCCAGTCGTTGCAATATATGTCGGTTTTAATAACATTAAATTGAAGCGCACGTATATAAAGTAAACAGTCGATTTTGTTGAGAATACGTTTTTTTTTTTTACATTTCATGCGAAATTTTACATTAATCGTTCCTTCGCCTTAATAATCGTCGTCGAAATCCTCGGTTAAATTTGTTTGCACCTATCGGATTTCACTTCGAGCACTTTCGTCTCCCCTCCCTCTCGATATTGTGCGCGCATAAATTTCGAATTTTCATACGAAATGTTTCGGTCCCGACACGGTTTTTCGCGCCAGAGAAACGAAATACAAAATGCGTAAAACCGAGCCCACAGGTTTTTTCCCCCTTTTTTTTTTTTTAACCGGATACACTCTACCGATTCGGTCATTCGAGACTATCAATCACGGGCACGTATTGTACACATAATAGTGTCGATAAAGGGTCCTATATACCATTTATTATTATTCGCTACAACCCTGGCCGCGCATATAGTACAAAAAAAAAAAATATTTTAAAAAAAAAGAGGTAAAAAAAAAAAGGAATAAATATTCCGTCAATCGCTATATATATATAGAAACCGCGCGAGTGCTCCCGTTCGATAAACACTTAAAAAACATATTGTATTTTTTTTGTATTTCGCGGTATAGAAATTAATATTTTCCGTCCGACGCGTGCATTGTGACGTATACACGTAGACGTAAAATTACTGTATTTATTTGTTCAACCGCATTTTATCAATTTGAAAATTATATTTTTATAACAAAACGTTTTAAAAGATTATTTTTTTTCCAATGTTTTTTTAATAAGTCAATATTACATTTTTTACACGAATAGAGGGAAACGTGTTTTTAAGGTGGTAATCACGTATACAACAGCAGCTACTTAAACTCAATAAATGCAGGCCACGGCTGTACTGTACATACACTCAACGCACCATAATATGTGTGTATACGAGTGTAGAGAGATTATCCAAAATGTAAGTACAGATACGATCACATCGACTGTGTATACTAAAATTCCTCGAAAGTCGTTTTTAATATTACGTGTACGAGTATTCGAAACAAACAGTATCGTACGTTTCCACTTTCTTCCCCCGGCCAATCTCCAAACATAAAACATATTCGAAAAAATCTTTATGGTAAACGAAATGAAATTTTAGTATTTTGAAAAAAAAAAAAAAATACGACGTTATTAAGTGCGCGTACATCATACGCGTATAATATTTACTCACGAAATCCTCCGATAATCCTCAATAAACACGTCGTGCGATCAGCCCTTTCATCTTTTACATATTAAGTATTCGAAAAAGAAAGCATTAAGTTCGATATTAAAAACAAAATCTCTCGAACGATATTTTCAGTGTAGTAATGTCGAATTCCAAGTGCTATAATCTGGACCAAAAAAAATTGAACAAAAGTCTACGAAGGCCGTGAAAAAATTAATCAACGATTTTAATCTAAAACCTTAATAATTTTCTATTATTATTATACATAAATATTAATTTTTTTTATGTTATATTATAAAAAAAAAAAATGTATATATAAATATACCCGTCCGATATATTTGGCATTTACTTTCTGTCGTCAACATTCCTATTTCGGGTTGAATATGTTATTAGCTAATGTTACATTTAACTCAGAAACTGCATATAAGATGTCTGTCAATCACTGACTACTAATATTTCCCTTCATTAATAAGAGAATAATAATTATCCACGCCGGTAAGTACATTACCGCTAAGAATCGGGTAAACCTGCAATCTCGTTGAACTCGTTCCTCAAATTTGAATCGAATTCACTGTCAATCAGCTCCGTTTCCGTATGTGCCAAAACTTTGTCTAAGTAAAAAATACTACGTTTATATTTTCAAATTCAATTATCAAAATATATCGATATTATACATCCGAAAGGTTCAACAATGGTCGTTTACAGTTACTGTAATTTGATCTTTTCCGTACGCGGTTTCAAATCTAAATAATTTGCTAAAGGTTTTATCGTATACTTATATCGACCAGAAATCTGGTGACATTTTTGTGCTCTCCATTTATACATTAATTGTCAGGAGCTACAAAAAATAAAAAAATAAAGAAGAATGAGCAAAAACGCATTAAATTTTAACACTGTGTCCTAGTTTTCTTGGTCAATTTTTGCGTTTGTGACTGTTTTTAAAAACTTTTTTTTTTTTTTTACACTTCTTTATTTCGTTTAAATCGATTATTACACTACGTCCTAATAGAATAACGGGACTCCCGCGGAGTGCTCCGTGTTGCAGGGTCCCGGCGGGAGGGCCGGATTGAGATATTTGTAAAAAAAAAAAGAAATCCTTCTCAAAAGTAGATTTTTCGATTTTATCTCGAAATCCACGTATCACAGATTAAGTCTGTCCCCTTTACTCAGTTCGGCCGGGTCAGTAATGTAAGGGAATCACAATTCGTCGAAATTCAGAACATTATAATAAATATCCGCAGTGTATTAACCTTATGATTTTGATGAATCGCGTCGGGTTCGTTTGGAAATTGATTTTCGGGGAAAAAAACCATAATTTTATAATCGTAGCAAAAAACTCCCCCAATAAACTCCGAATACATTACAATCAATCTCTTTCCGCCATTTCTTGAAGTTCTGTTTAATTTTTTTCCCCTGAATTTTCGTTTTTATAGTGTACTGTTGTTTTTTGTCGCCTTTGATCCCGCTTACCGTAAGACTCTGTCGTCTCGTAGACGCGCAATGATCAATACGGCGGTTCTATAGGTCGCCGGAACCTCTAAACGCAAGTCAAACATAATGTTTTCTTAAAACCATTTCTATCCAAACACAATTATTATTCCAAACAGTATTTGAAGTCGTTGTCCACGAGGAGAAGTATATTATTTCGTAAAGTTTTTTTTTGAGACATCCCATATTGAAATTTAATAAATAATAACAGTCCACACTCAAATGTCGTTATTATTCGTTGTTGAAGTGAACAGCTGGAGTTTTTACAAAGAATTGTACACTGTTTTTCATCGTTGACGATTTTTTGATATTATTTATTTATTTTTTTTTTGAAAATGTTGCTCCTATATATATCTATTGAATTTTGTAAGCGACACTTTCTTTTCTTTTTTTTTTTTAAATTACGTGTATTCGTTCGTTAATATGAACATATTGGTCTCCCGGAATTAACACTGATAAAAACTGATATTTATAATATTAGCGAAATTAATGTTAATAAAAACCGCGTAATACACTGCTTTCAAAAACAAAAATCGTTTCTCTTCAATAGGTCGGTTATGATGTATGTTTGTGCGTGTATATAAATAGGCGCTCGTATAGAGGTACTCATCGATCAAAACTTCGACAGCCATTATTTGACGGAAAATTCGTTTATATAATATCATACAAACGATAAAAAACACGAAAATTGTTGCGGAAAACTGTTGATTTATAATACTCGTGCATAACCCACACGCAGTCATAACATCCCATTATACCACAGCAAAACAAATATATTTTTTTTTTTTTTTGAAAACGGTTTGTGTCTCGATTTCAATCAGACAACATAAATTTCAACAAAAAACCGTATATATATATATACACGACTCTGAAAATAATATAAAAATCGAAAATTTATAAAACGAATATGTACGATACTATTTTTTTTTTTTAACTACTCGAATGGTTTTTTTATGACGTTGTATACGTATGCGTAGCAAGTATAAAACAAAAAAATTAAAATTTGTAAATACATTTTAAGTACATCAACAGCGTAAATCTTCGTCGATTAAAAAAAAAAAAAAAATTAAATATCGGATTTTACGCGTATTATTCAAGTGTTATTTGGTTTTTGAGTGTATATACACTATATATGCGTATTATATAGACTTAGGTAATTTTTTTTATTATTATTTTATTGTGTATAATAACTCGACTGGCTAAATAATGATAATAATAATAATATACATTTTTATATCGGCGCAACAAATCAAAATTTTACATAAATTTGCGTTTGAAAATATGAAGTATACAAGTATATGTATTTACACTGTTTATACGAGGTATCACGAGCAAATTTGCCAATTGCGACACCAGAAGGGAAACGCCGCCGTCATACGGATTATTATATAATTTTCAATACACAGATCGTCTGATCGTATATTATAGACGTCATTTTTTAATTGCCGAAATCGTATATATTACGAAATATATTTATATTATTATTATTATTATTAACGTTTTATATTAACGCCCGACGAAATGAACGAAGAAAATCGTTCAGCCGAAAGTAATAAAATCCGTTTGATAAAATACGAGAACATAATGTAAACGAATATATTCAAACGAACGCGTATCTAAATATGTATATCATCATATTTCACACCCATAACACATAATATACATTATATAACACACTACTTTACACCTTACACGTCCATTCTCGCGCGTTATGTACTGAATATTTAAACCCGCGTGTTTTTATGTATTTTACTCGCGTCAAAGTGTAAATTATTATCAGTCCATCGTGAAATAATGAATTTCGAGTATTCGAATCGTTTTTCTTTTCGTCGTCGTGTGCAATTCGTTCGTATTTTGTCTGAAATCAAATGTGATAAGAGAAAAAGACTTATTTGTCACCGGTTATTTTTTTTTCGATTGCAAAAACATATGTACATAATCGATTGTCCTATGGAACGACCACGAGAATATTAATTTAATTGAATTTTTTTTTTTTTTTACAGGTAATGTGAAAAAGTGAACCGTTTAAAATCTACGTGCTTCAAACAAATTGTGTGTATAGATTTATATAGTATACTTAGTGCGTACATATTTATTTTTTACTAGTGTACAGGGTGTTTAATAAAAATAAATAAAACTGGTAATATTGTAACACAGGAAAATTGTGACGAGAACAAAAAATGAACGTCTCGTTTTTGGCTTTTGAATTGTGATTTTTTTTTTAAATATTGAAACTATTAGAACGCTACACGGATAAAAGGAAACCGTATAAATGGGTGATTGACTGCGAACGTTACGTGGGATTAAAAAGCGGCCGTATTGTATTTGTGTGTTATTATGCAATCAGAGTGCTAATATTCAATATAATAATACGAAAAACTAATTTCCAATTTTTTTTTTTTCCCCCATAAGATAAAAACAAAAATACAAAACGAAACTTTTTTTTACAAATTAATAACGTTAAATAAAAAATACGATGTATAAAAATAGTACAAAAACGCTAGGACGCACAGTTAAAATTTAATATATTCTCTTCTACGCAATGTAAAAGTTCAGAAATCCTGATACAGGTACGATTCGGGAAAACTTTTCTCGAGAGTTTTACTCCTGAATTAAGGATTGTGTGGCTCTTTTGAGATAAAATTTAGCTTTCATCGGCGGTCGGACTTTTACTCTGTTACGCGTATTATAATTAGCTGTCGGTGATTTTTATGAACGTATATTCATGCGGTCAATTTTAAACGGCGAAATATTTAACTAACGTAAAAAAAAAAAATTATTTATCCAGCCGTCTTGTGATAAAGTTTTTAGACGATTAAATTCAATTTTCGTTTCGGTCATCGTGAAAGCGATTGGAAACGCGCTCTGCGGCATGCACTGTGTTTTCGTTTTACGTTTGTCGAAGACATGACATAAAATTGGTGCAAAAAAAAAAAAAAGTGATTTACATTTCGATAATGTTATTCTTTCCGCCGCCGTGGCCGATTAATTTGAACGAAATTTTCTGCGCGCGTTGGCGGAGTGTGTGTGCCCTGTGTGCGCGGGTGCTGAGACGCACGGCGGAGGAAAATTGGGTCACGTCTGTCGGACTGCGACCTCGCGCGTTACGGGACAGACGCGCGAGCGATATTTTCGGCATATAAAATTATATAACAAACGAGCGGGCACACACGTACGATGTATTATTTACGATGAGCATATAGTATTTTTAGACGGTTCTTTTTCCATATTATTATTATATATATAGCCTTTCTCTAAAACCGCCGTTCGAGGACGGACGTGAAAATAAGTCGGACAAAAAAAAAAAAAAAAAAAAAATTTTAACTCCGTTTTTATTTTATCAGATTCTCGTGCGGAGCGAGTTATTGCGGTTTTACAATGATGTGTATACGTGTTGTTTTTATGTCTGTAACCAGTGGTTGACTTGGGGGGGAGGGGACGCGGGGGGGCTGAGTACCCCTTCTATTTTTTTCAGATATTTGAGCGTACCCCTACTATTTTTCTAAAGAGGAACGCGGGGGACGGTCAGTACTTGATTTAGGGGGGGGGGACTGAGTACATCAATTAATTTTTTGGATATTCTAGCGTACCCCTACTTTTTAAAAAGGAACGCATGGGACAAGTTTTCATTAAATTTTTTATTTTTATAAAATTGCTCAACTTACATTTTTGTATCAAATACGTAAAGCTTACAGAACGTTCTAATATTTACAAAATGTATTGATATCAGACATCTCATATCTTACACGTGATAACTGATAAGTAGCCGTCAATGATAACCATTCATTATCTATAAATTCAGGTAATTTAATAATTATTATATTCCTTATTCTGTTTTGTTATAAAAAGTGTTTATAGTTTTATATTAATGCTTTTTAGGGGATTGTAAAAGGGGGTGTGGGGCGCGGTAATGTGAGGGATGTTAAAATGCTAGGGACGCTACTCTTTAAAAAATAGCTAGAGTACATCTACTACTTTTTTCCCAAGTCAAGCACTGTCTGTAACCGAAAAATTCTACGGGAAAGAGTGCTCCCGACCAGTGGCGTCATTTGGTGGGAGGGGGGCAGGGTGGGCATTTGTCCCCCCCTCTTGTTGTCAGTGGGCCGACATGATCTGTGCCGATATGACGGAAATATAACAGTTATTCCTACCAAATCTGTAGTAATGGACTAACGAGTTATGAGTACCTATTAATAAATCGCGTGGCAAACAGTGGATTAAAATTAAATTATACTATACTTAATAAAATTAAAAAATATGCACGTTATAACCACAATTTAAAGGTGGTCAAATGGTGGTTACAACTTACCGCGGTTCTGGATTTTTTTTTTCGATAAACACGGTTGTCGTTACCTAAATGCAGTGCGTAAATTATTAACGTTAATATTCGAAGAATATATACGATGTACCTACGTTTAACGGTTGACGTACCCGTATGAACGAATTTTTTTAGCCGTTCTTTAACGTTTCGAACGTATGTTTTGTGTATAGATAATATGTGAGCGGTAAGTGTGAAAAAGTACAAATGAAAAAAGCTAAAGATCGTGTGACCAATGTGGCGAGAAAGAGAGAAAAAAAACCGAACAAAATGCTCAGAACTGGTCACAAAACGTCATTTCTAACATGTTTAACGTCGCGACAAGGAAAACTTCAAAATTTTAATCTACTATAACTTTAATGTACTATATAGTCATTTATCATACATTTATTGTAGCTGACAAAGTAATAAATTTCCTCTCCCCCCCCAAAAAAAAAAAATATCGGGCGATTCGTGCCCACGATAACGAAAATATCAAAATTATGTAAAACAGAAATCGTATTGAGCTAAATGTAAGTGGAAAATAATTAAATGGGCCTGTTAAATCTTTTGCCTCCCCCTTTCGAAAACTGAAATGACTCTCTTCATTGTATAGTCATACGCCCTGTACAATCGCGTCTAGTCGAACTAGTATACACAGTGCCTAAAATTCTTGTGTTTTGCTACTGCACATATAGGTACATATTTTCTTTTTATACCCCCTCAAAAAACTACTATAAATATTAATTGAATTAAATACCTACCTACCTACATGTAATATACGTCTGATATACTCTGATGTCATCATACGCATAGAGTATACAATCAATTTTTACTAAATTGTTTCAAATTATTTAAAAGTATATAAATATAAAAAATAATAAATGCTCAGTAGGAACATTGTGACATAGTTTACATAGATTTGTAGATATAATAAAAATAAATTTAAATTTCTTTTATTTCTAACAATATAATAATTAAAATAATTGGCTAAAAATGTACTGCACACGTGTCCATTTGCTACTGCACATTCGGTATTTGCTACTGCACACAATTTTAGGCCCTGGGTTTACACCTACTATTTAGAGAGGTCGTTTTTTCATTTTCTCAACAACTCAAAAACCGCACCGAAAAGTTACATAAAAACGCGCTTTCGTTATTTCTTCGTTTATTTTCAAACCAATGTGCGGAAACTTGAAATATTCGCCAAATATTTATTTTTATATTGTATTTAGGTATATAAAAAATGTCTTTTTGGTTTTTTATATAGCGATTATAGATTTCTAGGCATTTGAATGACATAAATGAATATATATTATTTTAATATATATTAAAAATAATAGGACGGCGAAAAAAAAAGTGTGTAAAAAGCAAATAAACTCGTGATTTAACAGCAGCCCTCGCGTATTTTACGAGTAACCGCGGCGACTACATTATAATTATACATAGTCACTGTTCAAAAAATAGGTTACAACTATATATTGACAAGACTAGTTACAAGTTAGTCAATTACTAAAATTGAGTAATTATATATATATATATATATATACATATACTTGCCGAGCTTTGCGCGTCCAATCGACCTCCGTACACGTCAAACACATTTCGTCTAAAAAAATTATCAAAGCACATACTGTGTTGCGCAATGATCTATGTGCGTATATTGTATACGATATAATTGATTCCGATATAAATCTTATTAGGATCGAGTTTACACTTTTTATAATAATATAAAACGTCCGAAACGGACAGGAGCTGGTTGGCCTAGAAAACCGCACGTCGTTTACGCGTCATAATTCGCGACCGACATCTGGCGTTTATTTTTATTTTTTATCGGCCACGCCAAGTAAATAATAATAATAATTTCCGATCGTTATTGATCGTCATAAATCTCTGCGGGGATCGATAATGCACGCACAATATTTCATCACGATCGACACGCGCAAAGTCGACCTACATACATATGTTCGAGTATAATATATAACGATATAATAGTTTTTTTTAAGACACATCGACATGTCGCATAAATACCGTATTCGCACCGCGTTTTGTTTAAATATTCGATAAAGTATTCGAAATAAATGATCGAAACGTTGTTTATTTCTTTTAAAAACTTTTTCACAAATAATAATATAAATAAAAAAAAAAAAAAGAGGGTAGCGCGGATGTGAATATGTGCTCTGTTTCACGAGAGAACGTCCGGATTCGCGCATACGATAAGGACGCAGTGTGGCCATGTAGCGATGATGTTAACGAGTGTGATGGTTAGTTAATGTACGGACGCGAGTTTTGTTTTTCTCTCGTGAAATGGGGTATAGCGTTGATTATTTATTTTATAAATATAAATATATTTATATATAATAATGGTGGTCATACACAAACGCTGTTCCGTTATCGCGTATTTTTTTTTTTTTTTATATTATGTTCGTTTCAACGCCTTCTTTTATTTTTATGAAAACAGGCGGAAATTATTTTTTTTCCGCCAAACAAACATCTTAGGAAATATTTGTGACGAGTAATTTAAATGATAATTTTAGTGATTATTTCGTGTGTCGGAGTAAACGACTTTAGTCCGCGCACAGACCGTAATAAGTGCAGCGTGTAAATACTATACACGTCCGATTCGTAGGGCGCACAAAAATAAGGGTATAGAAATCCGAATTATATTTCATTTGCACTTAGTTTTTAACTAAATTTTGGAACTATTGTTTAGAGATAGACGAGTTAATTAATTTTTTTTTTTTTTTTTGCGGCTCGTATCAAGTTACTTATAATTTTTTCATTAACTTCAAAAGTGAAAAGTAAACTTTAAGAAAAGTAGTGACTCGACTCGGTTGAAAATTAAAACTTTCAAATTAGCGACGAACAAAGAACAAATAACAAGAATAAAATTGATTGAAGAGACCTCCGTGCAGTGACATCGTGACACTACTGGTAACTCGCAATATTCACACTAACGGCATACCATATCAATCAGAACTCATCGCCTCAAAAATGTATTTTCCATATTGCTTAATCGTCGAGTTCAGCCTCGGTATAATTTTTAAGACTTAAAATCAACAAAACTCGTTTAATAATTATTGTCTTGAAAATTTATAGAAAAATTACAAATCTTTGTATATTTAAATTCTATACGTTTGTAAACGAGAATGCTCTTCGTTACTTTTTGAAAACATCCGTGAATGAATTACACGGAAAAAAAACAAATTGTTTTATACAAAAAAAAAGCAAGAAAATTAAAAACCGCGCCGACATTGCTGTTTTTGACAAAATTCAACTCGAAATTTATATTTTAGACGACTTTGTTATGTTTGATAAAGTTATAATAAGCCTCCGTACAACTCATTTTTATTTTTAAAAATTTCTCTTTCTAATTCCAACAGAACACCGCGCAATATACCTACTTTGACTTTCACTTTGAACATATATATTTTGAATTCTTCATAAAATATGTACGAGCCATATTTTACATATCAATAAAAATGGTTGTGTTTAAATTTTCGGAAATTTTCAAAATTTCAAGCACAAATATATTTAATTAATTGAAAATAATTGTAAAACATTTTTTCGTAATTTAAATCGAAGTAACTGTAGGGCGGACGTTCTGTTGGAACGTCATAATATACGCGATACGTTACTTGATTGTGATTTTATTAATGAGTATACGTTTGTCTCCTGTTCAAAACCATACACCAAGCCCGTTCAACATTATAGAATTTCAGACGATCACGATAATTGGGTTTGTGTCGTAATATGTAAAATTATTATACATTTATCGTGATGGCGTTATAAAAAAATAATAATAATCTAATTTTCTCACCTGGAATTTTATGATTATAGTTTATTTACACGAATGAATAAATAATATAATATAATATAATAAATAAATAATAATAATAAATATTCATTCGCGGCTAACACAATATTGTATACGTCGAAGGAATTGCCTACACTATACTCCATAAATAACAAAATTCACGAGGCCTCTCTCCTTTTACGTGTGAAAATTAAAAGAGTTTACAAAAAAAAAAAAAATGTACAAAATGTCGTCTCACGGACATCTGACAAATGCTATAACTTTTGTTCTATTCAACATTTTAAAGTTTTCTTTTTTTTTTAATTATCTTAATACTTCTGCGCGCTATAATAAAAGGAATTACAAATTTGATTTTAATTACAAAAAGGACTCGAAAGTAAAATTTTATCTTATTTATTAAAAGAATATATTCGGCCAATTACGAAATACGCATTTTAGAAAAACGTTAGCGTTTAAGAGTTTCAATCGTGCGTATTATTACGTCATTAATTTTAAAATTCAAATGTTTTTCTCGCAGCTAATCAACGTTACAGTAACGTCGGACACTCGATACAGCAATCGATTTTTCCAAAAAAAAAAATAAACTTTTTATCATTAAGCAATAACAAGTGTCGAAAAAAAAAAATCGAAACTGCTGAACAGAACAAAAGTTATTGCGTTTATCGGATCTCCGGTATAAGACACTATGTGTAATATATTCGCGTAATAACTATAATTGTATTCGATACGAGACATTTTCTCGTTAACCGCGTTTTTAATTTTGATTTTCGTACGGTTTTAATCAGTGGCGTCATTTCAGTTTTTGAAAGGGGGAGGCAAAATATTTAACCGGCCCATTTAACTATTTTCCACTTATATTTAGCTCAATACGATTTCTGTTTTACATCATTTTGTTATTTTCGTTATCATGGGCACGCGCGAATCGCCCGATATTTTTTATTTTTTTTTTTTTTTTTTTAGGGGGAAGAGAAAATTCATTATTTTGTCAACTATAATAAATGTATTATAAATGACTATATAGTACTTATGAGGTTCAAGTTTTGAAGTTTCCCTTGTCGTATAACATTAAACATGTTAGAAATTACGTTTTGTGACATGTTCTGAACATCTTATTCAGTTATTTTCCTCTCTTTCTCGCCGTCTTGGTCACACAACCTTTAGCTTTTTTCATTTTTACTTTTTCACGCCTGCCACTCACAAATTATGTACACATAAAACATACGTTCGAAACGTTAAAGAACGGCTAAACAAATTCGTTTATGCCGTACGCGATACAGCCATACAGAGTACAGGTACGTCGTCAACCGTCAAACGTACATAGTATATTCTTTATAATTTACGCACTGCCTTTAGGTAACGATAACCGTGTTTTATCGAAAAAAATCCAGAACTGTGGTAAGCTGTAACCACGAATTAATCGCCTTTAATCGTGGTTATATGACCTGCATACTTTTAAATTTTATTGGTAATTTAATTTTAATCCACTGTTTGCCACGCGATTTGTTATTACTACCTACTCATAAGTCGATAGTCATTACTTCAGATTTGGTTAGAATAACTATTGTTATCATCTCGGCACAAATCATGTCGGCCCACAATTAACAAGGGGGGGCAAATGCCCACCCTGCCCCCCACCAAATGACGCCACTGGTTTTAATTAATAATATTACGACGACGTTGTACTATATAGTCGAAATAAGTCGTATACAGTGAAGTTTAGAAACGAAAATGTGAAGAAAAAAAATTTCTTCGAGCGTCATTATATAACAAATAAATAAGACAGGAACTTTCCATCATTACTATACTCACCCGAACGCGTTCGGTATACTTTTTGTTGTTTAATCGTTCCGTATGAGCGTTGAGCGTATAAACTCTGCGCACCCGTTTTATTATAATCCGTGGCGAATGCGATATTATACGTTTTGAATTCTGAGCGGAGCGCGGGGATCTAGTGGTTTTTTTTACAATAATGTATTTTTTTTCTATCCTGTGTACAGATTTTCGACCAGAAGGAGTGCTCCGATCTCTTCGGTCACGGTTTGTTTCCGGCAGCAATTCGCATCTAGTTGGTACTTTAGAGAGATCATTTTTAACGATTTTCTCAATAGTTTTTTTAACGCGACGCGATAAATTACCGAAAAATTACGAAAAACCGCTAAAAATGGGATTTCGTCAATTTCACGTAAGTATAGTTTTTTCGCTACAATTTCGAAACTAATCATTCTATTGTCTTGAAATTTTCAACGAAATTGTACCTTTGCACTATACGATTTCAAAAAAATTTCATTCAATTTTAGGCTATTTATAGCTATTTTTAAATTTTGCTGTTTTTCATTCATAAAACAGTTAATTTCGAGTTTTTTTACTTGAAATTTGAACACAACGTCAGACATATACACAGTGTATTACTTTAATTTCGTACAAAAAATGGACAAAGTGTATTACACCGAAGCTCCGCTCAGAATCGTTTTATCGAATCCAATGATTTATCATTGATTTTAAATTTATAATAATAAAAACAAAACTCTAAAATCTTTATCCGAGTAATTCACTTGAGCGATATCCACAACACCTCGCGGCTCGCCACCTACCTTTTTTATATTATATTGTTTTTGTGTTCTTTAAAGAATTTCTCTTGAAACGGACAATTTCGTATTTATATATATATATATATATATATAACCACACCTTTATAATAATATAATAACATATTATAATAGTGCTTGTCACGACGCGATAGCGCGTTCTTATAATACATTTCGTCACGTCAGTTTGACGATATAATATGTTAAACGCGCGTATATGTCGTCGTGTATTAAAACAAACTAATATTATACACACTGCAGTCTTCCAAAATTCAATTATACCGCGGTGGATGTGTTGATGTGTTTGGTACCGAAATATTTATAGATTGCGTTGAATGCGATTGAATAAAGGATTGCAATTACATTATTCCTATAATGTTATCAAAAGTGATAGGTAGGTACCTATACTATCACGCGCGTATAGCTATTTTCAGAATATACGTTTTTATATATGTACCTACTTTATACAAAAAACACAAAACAAATTACGTTGTACGTAGGAAATATAGAGAAATGTGAAAGAAGTCGCTTTGGATAATGAAGGAATATTTCATCATTCAATCAATCCACGCGGACTAGAAAAAAAAAAAAACTTTAGTACACTTATATAATATTAAACAATTCAAATACAGAGTTTCAGTGACACGATTATTTTGCGCAAGCATATATGAATTTATGAAGTGTGAAACAGTATGATTTACTAAAAAGAGTCGTCGGAATAGCAGATGAACTACACTTAATTTAAAATGTCTCTTTAAATTCTTCGTGTTATCGCATGAACTCTCCGCGATACTGACAAAGAAATATCAATCAGAAAAATCGGTGAAATAAACGCGTTGGATCCGACGGAAGATTAGTGTTGGTAACGTTGAATTTTTTTTTTTTTGAAACGAGTCCAGACAATAAAATATTATCAAAGTTTTGAGATTTTTTTGAAAATGTATTTGAATCGTTTTGATTGTACGTCGTTGCAGCATTACGGATGAGACTATTTGGTGTAGCTCCGCGATCGATCGCTTATTCTCTCGCGTTGCTAACCATCACCTGCAATACGTTTTCTGCAAGCAGTAGTTATTAAACGAATAACACGTACGTCCAAATTATTAAATCGAATGTCCGAAAAACAAATTAAACTAATGCGGAAACTCGCGTATATAATTTATATCACGAAATCATTGTGAATTCATATCGCGTATTCTTTATTGGATCCTATAATATATTATAATATAATAACCATAAAAGTAAACAGTTCTCCAAACTATTTCAGGCGCGCGGAAAGTTTCTGGAAACCAGCTGGATACGTGTATTCAAAACCCGGCCGCTCGTTCTGCAGCAGACGCGCACCACTTCAACGCCCACTTTCGCGAAACAAAGTTTGTTTTTCCGAGTGATCTGTTCCTGAAATACGCGCGTTGGACTAATTTTTGACAAATTTCGTATACAAATAATAATTGGTTTACACAGGTACCAGTTTGCGTAAAAAACGAAATTATAGCGTATAAATATTAATTATATAACGTGATACTTATAACACGAAGCGGATTTTAATCAAACATTTCGAGTGTGAAGAAATTGAATAATAATAATAAAGATGACCAACAAATTTGTTGGATAGGTTAGATTGATGACTATTAATGTTGCACAGCTATATTTAATAAAAAAAAAAAAAAAAAATTCACAGCACTAGGAAAAAAGTGTTTCTTCTCTCCGTGTCAATTTTATACGACGACAAAACGCAAACCTGGATATTTTTCACTGGTTAGTTTAGGTTAGGTTAGGATTGGTATAAGTTATTATAGGCGTTCGATAATATACCAGAAATCTACAATGAATTTTACGAAATCGAATTTAATACATAAGGAAACGGCAAAATAATGTAATATTATTTTGTTTACTGTACGGTGACTCATACGCGAGTGTTGAATTATTGGACATTTTTCTACAAAAAAAAAAAAAAATGTAAACGGATTTTCGCGTAAAATAAAATATCTTTTCTAAATGTGATTCGAATGGAACGGATTTCCACGACATTGTTCACAGTGTTACGTATTTTCTAATTTTTTTTTTTTTTATAAAAAAAAGAGTATTTTGAAAAATGTATCGAAATTGACGAAAGTCAAACAAAGAAATTGCACGATTTTTAAAAAAAATCTTTTTCCACCAAGTACCTAATATACTAACCTAACCTATATATATATGCGGTTAAACTTTTGTATAGCAAAATTATTCCCCGTCGAATTACGGTCTGCAGGAATATCGTAAGATTTGGTGTTGTTAAAAAAATATACTCAGCTATATATTTTTATATAGCGTTATAGGATATTCAGCTATTTTTCGCGAAAATGTTATTTTCATAAATTAAACGAACCGTACGATAAGGTTTGAAACGATTTCGTGTACATTTCAAAAAAAAAAAAGGAAAAAAATTAAACATTTTCAAAACCGCGTTCGTGTCATAAAATCACGTTTTTTTTTTGTTGAGAAAACACGTGTAGAAAACGAGTATTGCAAACACGATGAGATATAAATGTCACAACTTTTGCGCGTCAATATATAGTCGCTAGAATTCGCAATAGGGTTTCGCACAAATATTTAGTATATGGAATTCGTTTATGATCGTTCAGAGAATTTTTATGCGATTATTTTACCAGAATGATTAAAAAAAAACACTCGGTGAGGGCTGGCGAGACTTCACATGGTATTTTTCGAATTTCGCCAATTCTTTTGCACAGACATTCAGTGTACACTGCAGGACTGTACAATATGTCGGGTCGAGCTATACGTGAATATAGTTGGCTTGACTTTGGTATTTTTTTTTTTTTTAATTCGCAATGGAACTATATAAGCGAATGCGGATTTCGTAAACGTTTGCAAATGACTCGTATAAAATATTGGCATATATTTCACCGCGTTTGTAAAATATAATAGCACGAATTCTGCGTCGGGAATGAAAACGCTCGAATTTAAAAAGGACGTTGTAAACAAAAAAAAAAATGTCCATTCGGGAGACGAAAAAAAGAGAAAAAAAAATCGATTACACTGCAATAATAATTGATTGCCAGCGATTAATTAATTATTAATAAATTCGAAAAACAATAACGGAAAAACGTTTAAACTTTTTTTTTTACTCCACACTCGTATAAATAACTGTAAGTGGAAATACGTGTATCGTGCGAATTGGTCTGCGATGAAAATATTCGCTAATTTTTACAATAATAATAATAATAATAGAGAAAAGAATATTGAAGTGCTAATAGTTAATTTTAACTCGACATCGCAAAAAAATGTAAAAATCACGTTTTTAGCTAAAAAGCCTAAAACTTTTTAAAAAAAAAAAATTGCAAAATTCATCAACATCCTTAACGTATATAACACTCGTTCGAACCGATATCCACAATAACAATCGTTTTTAAAAAAAATTTTCGTACCGAAGCTAACGAATGAAATAATTTCAATTATTTATTGAATTTAGTTTCCGTCGTGTCTACCGCGTCTTCTCTTCCATAATAAATTATATATACGGCTGCCGTTCGAAACTCATAAGATCATTGTTTATTACGTCACCGCGCGTATTATATAATATATATTTTATATCTGCTTCTTCTTCTTCTCCTTCGCCCTTTCTCCCAACTATTTGGGGTCGGCCACCCTGGTCCTCAGCTTCCATTTGACTCTATCTCCTTGCATCCTTTTCACACACACACACACACACCAGCGATTTCCGTATCTCTCTCAACCACCTCAAACCACCTCTTTTTCGGTCGCCCTTTCCCCCTCTCACCCTCCACATTCACGTTCTTAACTATATTAACTGCCTCATCCCCCCCTCTCTTCTTAAAACATGCCCTAACAATCTCAATCTATTTGAGATATATAATATATATTTTATATAACTTGCATAATATGTATATATTATAAATATTTCTTTTTTTTATACAATAACTATTCGTCGTATATATATATATATATATATAGCAGCAGTAGTCGTCGTCGGAAAATAACGAAAACCGCGGGATTAATGACGAATCGATAATTGCGCGCGCGCGTTTCGCATCCCGGAATCGCGTTTCGCGCCGCGGAGTCTGCACGACCCCCTAGCAAATTATTACGAACGTTATGAAAAAAAGTATATCGTTTACGACGAGATATTTTGCGTTGTAAAAAATAAAATAAAATATATATCGACAAATATATACGTTAACGACCGTATAAATTTGTCAATTTTTTTTTTTTTTACATAGATTACACGTAAAACAGAACCGACATTCGTTTATATAGGTATATATCGATAAATTATGTAAATTTCGTCTCGGAGAACAGTCGCGCGACATTGCACTACGCGTGGAAACCCTTATAGAGCTCTATATAAGTACGAGCATTGTACTATTATTATATCGGTATTTCGACGAGGAAATAATATGTATTTATGTGCGACAATATATTTATCGCTCGCCGTTTACTGTAACCGTTTTTGTATAAAACTGCAGAAGCCTTTTTACCTTAAACTCTAATAACTCCTTGTTCTATGCGCGCAATTCAACAATGTATGACAACGATTCGCAACCGGCCGTGGTACGCGAAGAAATTTTTTTTAATACAAATTCAGTGCTTGAATTGGAAAAAAATTAAAAGGGGGATGCAAAAGTACAAAAATAATGTGCGTTCCAGCAGATTTTAATGTCTTATAAAATCGTGGGGGGCTTCGCCCCACACCCCTACTATATTTTTCATTATATAAAATAAATGAGTATAATTTTTTTTTTAACTATAAACATTCGCGCCACATAGTAAAGGAGCATTTATTATTATTATTATTTTTTTTTTTTGTTTTATTAATTTACGATTACTTTTATTTTCTTGTTTAATTAAGCAAATACTATGATTATTATTATTGGTATTGATATTTAAATTTGTTGTTGTGTCATTGCCAAAATTATAATATTTTGTCATTATTTTTACAAAAACTATTATTTGTGTTTTGCGCAAGAAAACTTTATCGTTCGAGTATCCCTTGTATTTTGTGGATGGAACTCAATGAAAAGCTCATTGAGTTTCATCCATTCGAGGATCAGGTTTTTTTACTTTCTTTTTGGTGTATTTATCGTTTTATAATAATTAATAATTATATTATCCAGTAACTTTGTACGGAATTATGTAAACATTATATTTAATATTCCCTTTATTTTTAAGATCAATTATTGTTTGTTATATTGAATTTTATTAATAATTTGTTAAATACAGTCTGCTTTTTTCTTTTACTGAACTTTGAAGTGTTATATTTTTTTTTTTGTTGTTAACTTTAGTTTCGCACTGGTTAATTTTTCATAAATTGTTTGTATTTTGTTTTGACGAGAAAACTGTGTGTTGAACAGTAATGTTCTTATGAAAATAAAACAAATCATATTTTATAAAAATAACAACATATATAATAAAGTAGATTACATTTTGTGTTCATAATAACAAAATAATACCGAGAAAAATTGGCAATCGACGATTGTCATTTCAAGAAATATATTGTTTGTATATTGTGACAAGTATACCGGCCACTCCCTATAAATACAGTTTTTAATTTTCATTATTTCAATAAAATTTTAGTCTTGACCGTCCCGTTCTCTGCGTCCCGGTATGAAAAATTAGAAGGGGTACGCTAAAATATTTTAAAAAGAAGGGGACTCCGTCCCCCCGCGTCCCCCCAATTCAAGCACTGAATACAATAAATATATATATATATATATATTGTAAAAGACGCGGTGAATCGTTCGTTGATATAATGCACATTGTATTAGTGGCGGATCAACGAGAGACGCATTAATTAAAGACAAAACGTTGGTTTCATTTCGGATGTCAACAAAAATCGAATTTGTATACTGCGCATCTCTGTTCAAACGAGCGTTACAGCGTGTTTCATTCCGTTATTTGTCGCACTGTATTATATATTCGTGCGGTGAGAGCGGATAACTAATACTGCAGACAAACACGGTGACAGAGAGTTTTGTGTACAGATGAGTTAAAACGATGGTTAATAGATCGGGGCTGACTTCGTCGTAAGATTTATACAGGTTCAATTTTTATTTTTCTCTTTTAAATGGTTTGTTGATGACGAATGTGGAATTGTGTTTTAAACCGCGGGTGTACGGCGAGAAGGGATCTTGAAATTTATTATAGAGAGCAAGTATATAAGGACGAGGGTTGGAGAATCGATATACAGACCCCAGGAGATGCGGTAAGATTATGTATTATGGAGAAGAAAAGATCGAAGTGTAACACGGAGTGCCGGCAAACAAGCGATGGTAGACATTTAGTTTTGCGAAAAACGGGATTGTATTGTACGGTGGACGGAGTGTTTTTTTTTAGTTTTTTTTTTTTTAGCAAAACTCAAGAATTTCCTTTGAAACGCACACATTATATAAGAAATATACAACGCCATCGAAAGCCATTTTCGTTTAATTTACAATAAAAAAAAAAATAATACGAACGAATGACGGAAGAGTAACAACGCTCGCGAGAACTCGGTCGAACGAGTACCACCGCGCTACTATCGACGAAAACTATACACACGCCTGCTGCACCGTTTCGAACGAGACGGCGGTAACAGGTGGCAGTTTTTTTTCGCTATCGCAATATCGGCTTTTCCGCCTCTTTCCCCTACACCTCCGCTCCGCCACAAACGATTATTGATCACTACAGAAAAACTAAAAAAAAAAATTCGATTTAAACGTTTTTTTTTTTTACTTGGAGTGATACATTACATGCACCGGCTATTTTATAATATTAATGTACCGTTTTTCTCGAGAAAATCGTATTATTATTAAATTTGTATTTTTTTTCGTTTTATTAATTGATAATAAAAAAAAATTATTATACGGTATATATAAAAGGAACAGTTCTGAAATCGATTAATGATTGCGTCCGATTGCGGACGTGTTTGTATAAGACAATTTCAAATCTTTTCCGGTTTTTAAATATGTACTACAATTTCGATCGCAATTATTGATTTCGTTTTAAACATATAAATATCGTGGTACGGTCGGCTGTTAAAATTTCGCGATATTATTATCGTTATATTTTATGAAATCTAAAATTTTGTTTCGAATATTATTAGTATAGGTATACAATAGTATATGCAATAACGATGTATAATCATTTGATTCATCTATACTTGCTATGATTTCGTCACAATTATTTCGTTTTAATTTTTTTTTTTTTTTTTTTATTCGTAATATTCATAATTTTCTCTGTGTAATTTTTTTTTTCTTTTTACTTAATACCCGCAGATCACGACTGTTTCTCGAAACCGGTAGTGAATAAACGAATTTCATACAACAACTCTAATAATTTTTTTTTCTTTATTTTAAGCACTCCACACGAGTTCTACCACACATTGAGGCTCGGCAAATTGTAAAAAAAAAAAAATATTTATATAATATATAATGGCTTAATTGTATAAAACACACAAATTTATATATCAGTTACGCGCGTTAATTTGTAGTTTTTATTTTTTATTCCTTTCGAATATATAATTTTTTGTTTTTATACTATATACTCTATTGAAACGACATCGTTTTCCTTGGGACAACGTTTCTGTTTTTCAACGATAATAATCCGCCGACACATAAATATATTATTGTAGTGCGATGAAAAACGTAGTCCGTTACTGCATTCGTATTTTAATAATCGCGTTATTTCGAATTTGTACGTGCAGGTTCTTTTTCCTTTCTTTTTTTTTCGAATTAATTAATTACAAATTAAATATTAATATATATATATATATGTTTTCTATTTGTACATCTAATATATATTTTTTTTTTTAAACGAAACAATATATTCACGACAAGTTAAAATATTTGAAGAAAAAGGAAAAAAGAATCCAAACAATTTTTCGATCGTGTTTCATACGAATAACGTGTACAGATAGAAAAAAAAAAAAAATGATAATTTTTTCGCATTTACATTTTTAACGACTCTACGCGTGTCGTCGTCGTCGTCGTTCATTCCGTTCCGAACAAACACACACACACGTCATTACTAGGCGTGTACCGTTAAAAAAAAAAAAAAATGTTTTCTTTTATTTTTATTAACTATATAAGTAAACGTATTTAGAGATATTTACGATATGTCGTGATGTAAAGACGACCTCGGCTTGTACAGGCAGCTCGGCCGACCTCGACACCGAACGGACTGCGAGTTTCGCGCGAAATACCGTCAACGTCCTCTGTGGACCGCGAGACGACGCACCGCGATGTGGTATGTGTTGGCAAAAAGTTTGCGGAGGATTTTCGACACGAGCAATAATAACGGTGTATTGGGTTGGGGCCTAGTAGAGTGCACACTATTTTATCTGTTTTTATACGTACTTTTTTTTTTTTTTTTTTATTAAGAGTTCTTAGCCAGAAGCTATTACAACTCAACAATTAACTTTTAAAGTATACAGAAAATAGATACTTAATAATAATAGGAACTAATATTAATTTATATACACGTATATGACATATAACAAAAAGTAACAAGATTAAAAAAAAAACATTAAATACTTAACTGGCAAGACCAAGGTTTTTCAAATGCGCAAGCCTGTAGAGATGATAAAATTGATGACCGCTTTAATAATGATTGGGTGTTTGGAAGATAAAATACTTAACATGGAAAATGGAACTTTAAGGGATACACATAAATTGGACAATTGTAGTCTGTTTGTAGTCAAAAAAGGACAGTTGAATAAAAGGTGTAGTGCGTCACACCTTTCATTACCACAATTAGGAAGAATACAACCAGGACAGTTGTTAAGATTTAATTTAAAGGCATGCGCCGGGAGACAGTTATGCCCAAAACGAAGTCTACAATAAGAAACAATAGTGTTTCTGCTGATGTATACGTACTTAAAAAAAAAAAAAAAAAAAATATAAAATCACTTGAAAAACTCTCTTTTCTGTATATCATTAGTGACCAACGCACGGATTGTTATAGTAGTAAAATTCATTACACTATAAAAATATTACCGACAATTGCGCTTATAAAAATTTAAAAACCGCACTGAAAAATAACAAGGTTTTGTCGTAAATATTTTCAATTCGTTGTTATCATTATTTTTTACTTTACTGCAGTTTACGGCACGGGTCTTCTCAACCTTTTTATGCAGCCGGCCATCAATTATTTTCTAAAACTCTCACGGGCCGTATTCATTGTGTTTTATACAAAAATTCCGTTTTTTTTTTTTGATAATGATTGTCATATCGCCGTTCTAATTTTATCAAAATCGAAAAAAATACATACACTGTACTTATAAAATGCGATCCAATTATTATTAGGTTTTTACGACCGCAAATATTATCGTATCTATTATTTATACGACTATACATACATACAATAACGTAAATTAGATTTAACTATATAACATATACTTCAGACTTATTTGCGGATTCGATAATTTTATTACATGAAAATTTTCATAAATCTGTTTCAATAGTGTATTAGAAAAGTAAAATTACGTAAACAAAAGTGAAAAATTATAAAAATTTTTATATAAATGACTGAATTCAACTGCAAAATTTACAATAAAATGGAGAAAATTGCAACGAATTGCATTTGAAAATTTTAGACTTTCATCCGTACTTGCACGAAACAAATTTAAAATTTACTTAGCAATAAATCGGAAGAGTAGAAGAAAAGTTGCAAATGCAACATCATCATACGTGCCCAAATCATTACTTTTGAGCGTATGAAAGCTGCGCGATCAGTTCAACGTAAAAGTGAAAAAAATGAAGAGCAAAAAAAAACATTTTTTACAAATTAATAAATGCTATATTTTCTACAGTTATTAGTCTTCTCGGGTATACTTATAGTGTTTCAATGTTGTTCACTCGTCACTTATATGCTTAGGTACATACAACACGGATTAGGCGCAAAATTTACGTTTTATAAATAATTATTAAATTTAAAACACAAATATTAACGCTCGTATATATATTATATATATATATGGTTTGAGAGATTTCGGGTTTTCTTTTATATATCTACGTTGTTCTTCTTAACAGACACATGAAATAAGATCAAAACAGTTGAAACTCTTGTGAAATTATCATTATATCGAGTAAAAAAAAAAAAAAATGTAACTGTATCATGATTTATGTGGTGACCATTGGCAGTGACCGCATAACGTTCCGAAAGACGAGGAATTTTTTTTTTAAAAAAACTTACTCGAAATAAATTTCTATGCGTATACATAATTTGTTTATATATATATAAACGCGATTGTGTGGCGAATTAAAGGAATAATGTGTCTCGGGGAAAAAAAATTGTCCTTACTGTTTGCACATGTGTTATCTGTTTACTGTCAAAAATATGTAATAAGAGAAAGTTGAAGTCAGAAATTTGAAACACGTGATTTTCGAACGAAACCAAAACCATTTTTTTATTTTATTTTTAGAACCTAAATTTTTTTTTTTGTAATGGCGTTATACTCACGAATTTTTTTATCCATACGCATTTTGGATATAAGTATACGTCAATTTTTATTTCGGGAAAACGTTTGCAAAATCCGTCCTCGGGTTTTTTTGTACATTATGCTCCGGAGTACTTCGACCGCGCGAACCGTCTCAAGTCGACGTATCTCACAAAATGTGTTTTTTTGTGTGTGTTCCCACATGAAAATCCACGCGCCGCAATCGATCCATCATTTTTCATACGGCTGTAGTGGATCTTTTCAACACATGTATAACAGTAATAAATACATCGTTATACCATTATAAAATATAATTTAATATGCGTGCGTGACACACATTTTCGACATATTATAATATGCGTTTTACTAGTTTTTTCCCCCCCCCCCATTATTATATACGACTTCAGCATTCCGACGTGAACACGACGACGACCGCACTAATTTGTCCGTCAATTATGTATCATATAAAAATGCCAAATATCTGTGCCAAAAATAAAATATATAAGAAATCTCGTTTTGCAAGCCCGTGTCGTAGGCGCTGCACGTTCCACTATATATGTATATACATAGAACGCGAACGAAATACGCGTCTCACGCGCGTAAGTATGATTTGTTTGAGAAATAATACTGAAAGAGAGTTTTTTTTAAAACGAGCCAAAAAAAAAAAAATGAACGAACAATTTTCGTTATATATATATTTTTTTTTTTTATGTTTAAAATCCTTGTATATAAACGACTTAATTGTAATGTATGAAGACAAAAGAAAATCTGTTTTGAAACCGCCGGCTGCGCAGTTAATATAAATCGCCGATAATAAATCACTCCGTTATACATACTATAGTTCGCGGTTCGGATCAAAAATTATATTTTAACGTTGATTTCATTTTTTTTTTTTTAATTTTCGCGCAATAATGTTTGTGAGAAAGTTAATGCGCTGCGAACAACAACAATTCCTGAAATGTCAAACTGTCTAAATAATATACTAGGGTCGACGCAGTGTCGACCGTTATATTCTTTAAAAGAGTTTCTGTGAACAAAAATTCAGTGTCATACCGCAATGTACCTATAGTAAAGTTTACGGACTTATGACTTTGCAACGCGCAAAGACAAAACGCAGAATAATAATAACAATAATACAAAAATATTATATTATATTTTCTGCAGGAAACGCGCCCCGCGGCTTATGCACAGTCGATTAGAAAAAAATATTCGTCTGCGCAGCCGAAAATACTGTTAGGACGTTACGAGACCATATTATACTGGACAACAGTGATAAACGTTACACCAATATTTTTGGTAATATTTTTTTTTTAATCAATACGTATTTAAAAAGTGGCGTTCACGAAAAAAAAAAAATTCGTGCGCTTCGCCGATGTGTTTAAGTACGTGTGGTGAAGAAAACGTTTTTACTGGACGCGAATGGAAATCGTATCCAGTAAACCGATACGACAAAAGTGTAAAAACAGTTTTCGTATTTTATTTGTTACGTTTTGTACAGTTTGTTATAAAATACCGTCGCGCGTGCGGTAAATCTCTGTCGAATTTCTGTTTTAATTAAATTCCCGGAGTGAACAATTTTTTTTTTTTGACATTCACAGAATATTTGTTAACACCCGTGCAGGTCCCGAAGAACGGTTGTTGTCGTTATTTTTTTTTTCTCGAGAAAAATAGCGTGAAACAAAATCGGTCTCAGTCTAAATTCTTTACACGCGAACGGTTCGAATAAATAACGAACCCGAAGTTAAAAAAATAATAATCTTGTAATATTATACGCAGGATAGTATATGGATTTGCAGCGTATATGTATGAAAACACTTATTATTATCTCGTATTTCAAACGAAAAACAACGCGTATTTTCAAAATACAGAAGAAAACGCGCTTTAGTTATTTTACACGCATATTGTCTGCACCTGGTAAACTCGAAAACATTTTTTTTACCCCTTGTGTATATACTGAAAAGAAACGTAATAACGTTTACCGTTAACGCGTTACCTTGAGAAATAATAGTTTTCCGAAAATCGTTTACTGTTGGAGTCGTGCAAAAGGAAGAAAAACTGCGCGTGAATAACTCCGGTATATTGTATTTACTAAATACCGTTTAAATTTTTTGAACAATTTACGAGACGAGGCAATTTTGTACAAAAAATTTTGTTTATGTCACTGATATTAAATTTCATCAACTGTATTTCTGCAGGTAACGATTGTAGATGCAAAGAATACGATTATTCCTCGTGACTTCATCAGAGCTGTTTTGTCTTCCGAAGGTTTTCGCGCGCGTTTATACTCAAAACAAACATTGTTTTAAAATATTAATATAATTCAGCTGGAACTCAGACGGACCTTTGTTGAAAACTTTATAGATATTATATTTCATCTTGATCAATGTATTTAATAGTCGTTTTTCTACATGTACATATATATTATATACTCGTTACACTAAACTTTCATAAAGATCTCGTGATAATGAGCGTTTCTATTGAATATGATTTTTAAATCTCTCTCACAACCAACCCGATAATGATTGAAAATGTAACCTGCAGGACATAGGCGAACCCATAGTTTTACGTTTGAGTGTGCCTGGCCTTTTTTGTGGTTATTTGTTTTACTATATACAGGGAGGCTATAAACAAATTCACCCGTTTTATGCGTTTTTTTTTTTAGCTCATCATAATTGTCTTCCATACACTAAAGTCAACATATTTTAAGTATCCAACACTTGTTTACTATAACCAATATTATAACCTATTGTATAATTTTTTTTTTTTTACTTTAGGATGTGCCCTGGCACACCCGGCACACCCCGTAGATCCGCCTATGCTGCAGGACACTCAACTTTAAACATTGTATATTATCAATAAATTGAAAACACAAACCGTAATAAAACGCCACCATAGTTATTATTGCACAGTTAAGCGTGAAAACATCTCTCCTCTCATAATAATCTACGCTTTTAAAATCAACACTATCCTTAATAAATTGCCTATAAGTTTAATATTAATAAAATAAACCGTCACATTTCGTCTAGATTATATTGTATACAAATACCAAACACAAATTCACAAAAAGTACTACGATTTTCTTCAATCCGTTCCGTTTACACATAAATAATAATAATCGATTATTTTCGACTGCCGAGCAATAATTTTGAAAAAAAAAATTCACGACAAGACATAATTATGATTAGTTTCGAGTATAGAAAAAACGTAATTTTAAAGGCCACGGGATTTTCATCTCCTGTGCAATCCCCCTTTCCCCGCTGTGGCAATACCGCATATCCCGCGTCCCTGCAGTAAAAAAGTGTTTGTTCGGCGAACTGCAGACTAAATATTTATTTTCAAATGTATACGAAACCAAACGAGAAATATGCTCAATAATGCGTCAAGTCGTAAAACATTAATGGGAGTCGATAAAAACAATCGTATACCTTTTCCCTAGCGTTTATCGACAAAAAAAAAAAAAATATGATATATCGAAGTCAAAACCGTACATATTATTATTTGAAATAAAATATAAATATTGCGTTTCGAAAGTTTTTTTTTTGAGTGTTTTGAGTTTAAATTTTCAAAATTTATAAACACAATATTTCGTGGCACGGCACTACGCGCTTATATCCTATAAAACCAGGATTGATTTTTTTTGGGGAACGGAGAAAGACAATTTAAAATACAAACAAAATATCGAATATTATTTAAATGGTATTTTATTATTTATTAATTTATCGTTAATCGATATGTGCAGTATAACAAAAGTGAAAATATATAGAAAAATTTCTAAAAAAATGTTATATTAATACTTTTAATACAATAATGTATAAAATAATCGTCATTATACGTTTTTACTCTTCCCGTGATCTTTAAAATGATCGACTTCTATGTACATATTGTCGATATATTGCAGGAAGTACATATTGTCGAAGTTTGTAAGAGCGCGAATTTACAGTTCGGGTAAAACGTTTCCCGAATTTCCGTATCATTTTTTGCGATTGTTTTTTCAACATTTTTTTTCCCCCATTTTTCACGCCAAAACATATTATACATCGTTCGTCTTAACTTTTTTTTTTCCGAAATTTTGTCTTCATAAAAAAATACTGATATATAATAAATTTCTTCCAAATCAAATTTCTATAGAAATATAAATCGTTATCGCCTTTGTGCATCACATAAGTACAATAATTATCTCGGCGGCATAATAATATACGTGCGTCGTGTATGTGTATAGTTTTTCAACTGTCGACAGTAAACATTTTTTATTTTCATCTATATATTAAATATATATATTTGTGGTAAAAATAGTGTTTAAATTTTTTTGTTTTCTGATTTATTAAATCACTCCGATGGCTCGCACGGATATATATTTTTTTAATCGTTGTTAATATTAAGTTTTGGAATGTGATTTGAAAAATTGTTCGCGATGTCTCTCTATTTGCATGTATATTCTTTGAAATTCGCAGTCTTTTAATCTATCACGCTTTTCATGCGGTATCATTAAAACTGGTATAATATATTATTATATATCACTTAATATCTATTATATTGTTCGCATATTTTTTTTTTCGAATAATAAAAGAAAAAAAAAACGTAAGAAAAATAAATTATACAATCGTTTGCGATATTATATTATATATTAGCGTGTCAAAATATTTTATTTAAATTCGATCAATTCCATAACAAGTATTAAGATATATAAAATGTAATTATGTAAATATATATATATATTGTTAATAAATATCGTTTTGTAAAATATTATTCCTTCTGTAAAATATCATTATAATTTCAATGACGTTAAAAAGCGTAATTTTCAATACCGAAATTTAAAAACATTTAATACATATTATTTATGTATAATTATCAAATTGTACTGAAATATATATAGCTAATACATAATATATATATATATCGAAAATTGTGGTCGATTATAACGCGTTTTATTTAATAAACGTTAACAATTTACACGCAATGACGTGCGCGTAGTAGATGAATATTTTCAATATCACACTGTATGAATGTATTAATTTTTCTGAACGAATGAAATAACGTTTAAATTGGTTTTTATTTTTTTTTTACAATTAAATGTTTTTTTTTCTTTCGCCGCGTCTAAATAATAATAATAATAATAATAAACAAATTATTCGACGCGTTTCTCGTATCCATCTCGGTATATATAGTTTCCTTGAGCGAAATGAGAAACTGCCTCAGAATTGCAGTAAATAAATCCGATGGAGACCTGCACATACGCTTTTTGTCATAACATACGCAAAACTTTGAGCAAATTTTCGATTTTTCTTTTCGTGTATTTTTTTTTTTTTTGCGAACAAATTCAAACGGTTTTCTTTTTATAAACTGTACGCACTAAAACGGCTATTACACTGCAGTATATAGTGAAACTCCGTTTGATATATCGGCGTTCATATAGTATACGGCTGCAGCAGTTTATAAGAACGAAACGCAGACATACAGACGATATATTTATTTAATGGAAACGTTTTACGCCACTTATAAACGTCGAAAGATTTTTGAAAATTTAAAAAGCTATTTTTTTTTCACAGACCGTATTTATTTGTTTACGTTTTTTTTTTTTTAATATCTTCTTTAATTTTTCTGTATAAAAAAAATATATATAATAATAAAATATTTTTTTTTTATTTTACGAGGATTATATAATGATACGCACACGCGTACCTTCCATATATCTTCCCACATATATATATATATATTATATATATATATATATATATATTCCTACCGCGCATATTCTGCAAATAATGCAGGTCTACGGTTTTCCAGACGAAACATATTACACCGACCCAATAAACTAAATATAACCGAATACTCTAAACCATATTACGTGTGCGTATAGGACGGTCTCGTGCAGTATACAAAATAACGCACGATCGCGTTATTGCTCGTACATTACACGATGCGATTGCTGTATGACAGTTTCCTCGAAAAAGAAAAATGTATATGCATCACGAAAGAACACGACGATTACCTCCTCGAAAATATATTTCCGACTCGTAAAGGTTTTGTCAAAAAAAAAAAAAACCCTTTTCCAACAAATATTTCAGTTTTCGGTGTATAGAGCGATCAAAATTATTTACATTTCATAAAATATCATTCGATCGTTTTGTATAATGTGTATCGTTCATTATTTATTAAAAAAATATAATTCCGAGTGTTTTTTCTTTTTTTCATAAAAAATTATGGTGAATATATATTATTATATACGGTGTTTTGAGCGAGAAAATATATAATAATATTATAAATCGTAACAATATAGTAACGGTGACGCTGTAGGAAAAATTTATGCGGCGCATAAATGTTATATAGGACAAAAACGCGGGGTTATAATTTAAGATAAGTTATTTATATATGAAACGTACTATTACAATATTATTAGACTCTGAGCGGAGCGAGGAATGTATATAATTGGTTTTACAATGATGTGTTTTTTTTTATGTCTGTACCCAAAAATTCTACCAGAAAGAGTGCTGCTCCGATCTTTTCGTCTAGCATCATTTCTGATTGCGAATCGCATCCGTATAGTTTGTACTTTAAAGAGGTCATTTTTCGATTTTCTCAGCACTTTTTTTCAAAAGTCAGGAAAAACTACACAAAAACGTTAAAAATGCGATTTCTTCTTAATCGTTTGTCGTTTATTTATCACGCCGAAGCTCCGCTCAGAATCGTTTTTATCGAATGCAATGATTATATTGTCATTGCTTTCAAATTTATAATAAAAACAAAAATCTAAGACCAAGTTATCCGAGTACAATTCTCTTGAGCGATGGCCACGCAACGCCCCGCGGCTCGCTATTTTTTTAATAATTAATACACGTAATCTCTGTATATAAACATTTACGTACAATCAATGCCGGCTGGTCTTTTTTCGTAAAGCCAAAAAAAAATAAAAAATTTTCTCGGGAGGCTCTAGTACGACATTTTTTTTTTTTGGTTTTCTATATCGACTAAAAAATAATTATGTCATGTTTTTTCCGCGTGTCCGTTTTTTTTACTTATTTCTATAGGAATATGGTAAAATAAAACGTTTTTCAACAACCTAATACCGCTATATAATATATACCTGTATATATTGTCCGAAAACCAAACGGTTAACAATTTATTTCGAAACGTTTCAATCGAGTTATTTTGTTAATGCGCGTATTTTTCCGGTTTTTTTTTTTGCTTTTTGTTTTTTTTTTTATACATATTCGTCAAAAACGAGAACGTTTCGAGTGTTTTAGGGAATTAAAATCCCTATATAGCGCCTAACTAGAAATAAATTCGCAAATGGTTCTGAACTCCCGCGCGGTTGTATGTAATATTCAATTATGTCGTCGTTATATTAAACGGTAAACCGCATTGATCGCTGTTACGAAAACAATATGTATTTTATTCATTTACATATATATATATGTGTGTGTGTGTGTGTGTGTGGATTAATATATATTTATATTTTTAATTAAATTGAAATTTAATTTTACAAAAAAAAAAAGTTTCAAAAATAATTGTAGAAATTATTAAAGAAAATAATTGTATATATTATATAATATTGGCTAGAACCGAAATTTTCGGGGTTTTTTGTCAGTTAATCCTGTCACGCCTTGCAGTATAATAATAATACATGTATTATTGTCGTCATAACCTTCCGACTGAAATGAAATCAATCGTATAATATTCCTGTGTTTAACAAACAACTACGTCGTCCGCATATATCCACGTATACATATAATAATATGATAGTCCATCTCGTATTACAAAACAGTGTTCTCTGCAGCGTAAACGCGCGTATATATGGCCTCACAATATATAATATTATATACGTTCAAGTATTTCAAAACCAATAATATTAAGAGCATATCATACATAAATTGCCGCTATATTATAATATGCTGGTTTGAAGTGCAGAGAACGGTGGGACCTCATGTACGTTACCCATATAGTTTTGCCTCGAATCACGTAACGTTCGTATTGCGATTTAACACACTATTATATATAGTGATGCCCGAATTTCACAAAAAAAAATTCGACCATATAAGAACTTATATTGTTCGTAAAACCGGCGTAGTTTATTTTGGATTTTAGAGTACTGATAATAGTATTGTACGTATAGTAAATTTTCTTCTACGTGTGTATTTTTTTTTTTTTTTTTAAATCATATTCTACTATAAAATTGTGACTATATTCAGTGCTCGAATTGGAAAAATAAAAGAAAGGGGAATCAAAGAATTTAAAAAAGTTTACGTTTTTTTTACAATAATTAAATACAACTCGACTTGTGGGGAGGGCTTCACCCTCCACACCCCCAAAACATACGTCTTCATCAAATTATTATAATATATATACCAAAATTTACAATGATTATTTTTTTTTCAAACCTTGTCATTTATTAACATAGAAAAATTAATATTTATATAAAAATGTACTCTAGCTACTATTTTGGTGTCTCATTGATTTTGAACAACATTCCAGAAAACTGTTGATAACTTTGATTTACTTCTGTATTTTATATTCAAAACAATAAGTTACAAAATTAAAATTTCAATATTGTTTTAACAAAATAACACGTTCCGTTCCCTCCCTCGTTCTAATGAAAATAATTCGAAGGGGTGCTCTCAAAATATGAACAAAATTGAAGAGGAGCTCCGTCCCCCTGCAGCGTCCCCCCTGCAATTCGAGCACTGACTATATTTTTGCGGCACCGGAAGATGTGTCGACAATTTCGAATCAATTTTTTTCTCCGTGGATACTTCATTTATTGCACATTCTGATGACCATAACACCAATAATAAGTCGCTTAGACAAAAACCCATCGAGTTATCGAGTAAACAATATGTAAAACAGTTACCGGCAACTATATTATCACAGATTTATCGCCTTTAAAAATAGTTTTACTATTTAAAAGAACGTTTCTCGATTTACGAATGATTCATTTTGTCTGGAAAATCATAACGAATGATTGTGATGGTATGAGACTACGTGATAGTGTTTACCAGACACCAGTACGGCAGTGCCTAATTTCGTGTGTAAATTCATTATGTGTAGTGCAAAATTAAATAGTATTTAATGTATAATTTTATAGGTGGTGTTTATATTATTGTAATTAATAACAATTTATCAAATACAATTTGTGAATTTTTTTTTTAATCCTAGAACACGAATAATATTCGATAAGTTTTGTTATCAAATTTCAGTTATGGTTCGTGATAATAATTCATAAGTATTGCAAAGAAATATAATTTAGAAAAAAAAAAAATTATTTTACGCTTATTATGATAAATTGTTAAATTGTTTGACTGACTTAGGATTTTGATATTATGATTTGTTATTGTTTAAAAAAAAAAATGAAATTTATTAAAATCGTTTTTCTAGGAATAGAGCTCAAAATAAATATGTTATTTCACAAACTATGTAGAAAAATAATTTATAAATAAATTTAAATACAAGGTTAAAAACATATTATGGATACGATCTATGATTGTGTTTATTTGAATAAAATTAACATTATCCATAATATTCTCCGAATTAATTTTCGAGGAAAAAAAACACTTTTCTAAAAATGATATTTTAAATCGAGCTGTGATGGAAAGAAGGAAAAAAATTAGTAATAATAATAATAAACGTTTAACGTTTACGCAAGTGCTATATATATATATATATATATATATATATATACGTATTTATTTGTCAATATTATACGATATTTTATGATTTATTATCGATAAAACGCAATAAATATCTATTATAGGTATCTTAATTAATTGGAAATTTAATCGTCAAAAAATAAAAAAAATCGCTCGTGATATTATGTATACGTGTCATAAAACAAATCGGTGTTCCATATATACGTATAACACACGCGTCGAATGACATTGTATTGTAATAGCAGCGAAAAAACGGAGAAAAAAAATTACTAGATGAACATATCGTACGAAATATGATTCCTATATCATTTTGAGCGTTCCGTTTATGTATCCCGATCGATAAAAAATACAGTTTATTTCTTTTTTTTTTACTTCATAATTGTCGAGCTGTAAAAATTTTACGCTGCAAACCGATCAAATTACCTATTTTATAATAGATTAATAATTTAATAAATTTCTATTTATTATTGTATATATAATATATATATATTTATACGTTATAATACGTATATAGTGACGGCAGCAAAACAAATAAACTATATACGCGCGTTCTGAAAAACGAAAGCTCCGTTATTGTATAAATATATAATATTGTAATTTATCTTGTGTAAAAATTTGGTGTGTCTTAAGTATAATAATATACAACTGTTCTTGCGTTTCTGCTACACGGTTTCGCTGGCTTGTGTAGCATAGTCCTTCTGAGCAGGACATCTGAACTCGACAGAATTGTATCTGTTTTATTTTTTAAAAAAACCCGTAATGCGTGTTGTACGTATACAATGCGATTTTGTCTATTTTAATAAAGTTTTTACCGCGTATATAATATAATATAGTTATGTCGTGAGTTCTCGGTAAAAACTTACACTGTATAGACGTTACTCAAAATCAAACGATCAACGGGTGTCAGTTACGAACGGGCGAATTATTTTTGATATGTAAACATCTATTACGGCGGTATGAGGGATAAATCTCGGGAAATGGCATGGAAATGTGTAAACTGTTGTCATGACAACTAATAATAATATTAATTATTATCGAAATTTTAATTTTATTTTATTTTATTTTTTTTCTTTGAATAAAGATATCGATATTCACAAATCCCAGTCACAATTCCGTTCAATTTTATACCGTTCACGCGACATTTACACATCAATGTCTCGAGTACTATATGCACACTCGTATTTCATTATATGAACGAAAATCGTCGTACAACGACTTATTAATCGTATAAATTGTCGTTTATTCGGACACGACATTTGAGTTCGAACTCTGAAAATATTGTGTTCGCATCGCTCGTTTCGATGGTCATGTGCGGAATATGAATTACGTTCTCCTCAATGCTCGTTGACTAATTTTAATTTTTTCCGTATATACGATCACTGTATAATATATCGTGTATAGAAAGGCGCACATATTATCGGTTACGTTCAAATAAAAATTCAAGGTGATTTTAAATATCCACCGTCCCTGCTACATTACTTTAGAGGTGCGTTTAACACTTGTTTCGTACCTACGTTCCCAATTGTTTTATATATAATATTTGTATCGCACACCTCGCTTATTTTGCTTCTACTTATAATTTTTACAATTCCTTTAGTCACTATATTATTCGCATATAAACAGTGATCAAAGTTAGGGGGGATGCCATCCCTCCACTTCTTTTAGTTAACATATTCCATCCCCCCTCCCCACTTTTTTCGTTTAAAACTAATTCGTCCCTCGTGGATTTTTAAAAATTTATATTTTTTTTCTTCATAATTTGTAGTTGTTGTTGCCTAATTTTTATTTTAGAAAAATATCTTTGAATCGGCTGTTTTTTTCTTTGTAAGAATTTACTAAAAATTTTAACATTCAGTAGATCTAATAACGTCACTTAATCACAATCATAAAAAATATATTTCACCGTCAAGATTAATTATTATATAGGGCTGGTGTTAGAGCCTTTTGTTAAAAATACTTTTATTTTGCTTGTTTTTCAACAATATATGGATGACCGTTCATAACCCCTTTTTAAAACTTGAAATGATGAGGTCGGTTCATACTCTGCAGATTAATCCACGACACACGCGTATTGATCGTGGCCTGTCGATAATAATTTCGTAAATTATTTATATTATCGATAATATTCTCGATTTTATTTCTCGCGTTATTATATCCACTTGTATTGTTGTTTTATATACGCTTATATATAGGTAAAAACCGTCTGCCCGAAGTACCGCTTAACGGCGTACCCGGGCAGTGCAGGGTGTATTGCCGATTTACAAAAAAAAAAAAAAAAGGTAAAAACCGTCTATAGAAACGCAATGTGGCACAAGACAATATATTTAGAAACATTAGTTTTAATGGAAACAGAGAAAAGCGCGTATTAAATACCATTTAATACTGCAGCAGTCGAATACAGACCGTGTATTCCATTATACGAAGCCCATTACGTACATAAATTACTGATTGTTTAAATAATTTCTGTGTATAGTTATATGATATAATAATATTAAGATGGAATAAATATATACTTTTTCAGTTGAGGTATAAGAATATTCTTTGTTTGTAAATAGAAATTAAGCTATGAAAAATTAGGTGTTTCGAAAGAGTACAATAATGTTGTAATCCGTTTTATTATACCAATATTACTACCTATATATTGTTTCAATAAAAAAAAAAAAAAAGAAATCTTCCCGGGACCGTTTTATAAAGGAGCCCCCCCCCCCGCCCCGGTTCGTACATAGATTTTGTATAGAACAGATGCGAGTTTTCATTTCTAGACGATTACCCCCGGAACAGAGATATACTTCAGTACACTACTACGTAATATAATGTGTCTGTTAAACGATGTGTATCGGATGGAACTTTTAGACAATTCGGACGCGAACGATATAGGCAATTTCAAGAACGTTTACAGGCTTAAGTGGTTTTTTTTTTTTTTTTTTTAAACAGACTACATATCGTTGAAAGTGTATATATGGTGAATTGTAGTCGCGTTTATATAGGTGTTGCCGAACATTATATTTGATGGCGTGTAACAAAGTTGCGTATCTCATAACGACGGCTAAAACGCAATGCGGTATACACTGTATTTTTAATAATTCAAAACGTTTGAAATTTATTGGCCGTTTTTAATACGTTTATACGTATAAATATATTTTGTTTCATCGATCGTATACGCAGTAGTGTAGACCTGCAGCAGTCGTATCATATAATATACCAGCCATAGGCGCAAATAGCTAAGCCCCTCCTAAATTCTGTATAGCCCCCCACCAAAAATTTTTGAGAATTTTGAATTGATATAAAAAAATCTAAAGAGTGTTTGGGATGGATTTAGACTTCAGCCCCCTCCAAACTTCAAACACTATTTGCGCCTATGATACCGGCTATATATCATCGACGACGAAAAGAGAAAATTATTGTATAAACGACACTCGTTTTCAAAACGTTGTTTTCTTCAGTATAACGATATACGAATTTTTTTTTTTTTTTTTGACGATTCACTAAAGATATGTATTCGACGTTATATTAACCTTTTTTTTTTAAAAACGAATTAGCGAGTAATTTTTTTTTTTTTTTAGTTGTCTACGACATTATATTGTCGCATATATACAACGCCCGAATAATGTCTCAACGTTTTGAAAACGGCCGCGCTATATTTTTGACAATAATTTGTTTGTTTGATTTTTCGAAATATCTTCTCATTTTTCAAAACCGTAAACGCGTATTTTCAATTGTTCATCGATTGTACGGCGAAAAGAAATTTTCTCTAATATACATACGTCGCGGGGGTAAGGTCGGAAACTAATTTTTTTTTTTTTTAATCATAAAATCGATTTCCAAAAAGAAGAAAAACTTGACGTAAGATATAAATTAATTATTTTAGTTAATTTATTCCTAAAAGGGGAAAAAAAATTAACGTGTGAGTCACTTACCTATACGATTATTATTTATACGGAGAAAGCCCCGTCGACGCCCTATTGACACCTGCAGAGGAGAGCAGACCTTGCCCAACCCTATTCGTATATTACAAGTAGAAAGCGCGTTTTTTTTTTATCACATCTTATGATTTGCAATAAAACGCCGTGCGCGATACTATTTTGTCCATATTGCGCATTTGTCATATATGTAGTTGTTGATAGACGCGTATATATATATATATAGGTAGGTGGTACACCGCACATGTGCACGACACACCTTTAAAATTATTATTATGTCGTTGAACAATCCGTTTTAAAATATAATATAGACAAAACTTATACGACCACTGCGATTCGCGTTAAAAAAAAAAAAATTTTAATTCGCACACACACACACACACACATAGTACTTTAGCCGAACACGTATTGACAGTGCGTACACCGCGGTTTTGAACGGAACAGCGGCTAAGAATTTTTCAAATTATCTCCTCGATTTCTATCGGGTGTTTTTCGATTGAACACCTCCTCTGCAAGGGACTACATTGTAAGCTCTTTCGATAAGGTTTACCGCCCTCGGTGTAGCTATATGATGCTATAGTCTAGCTGACTTCATCACCATACGTATAATGTCAAACGTACATAAAGTTGAAAGTAAAAACGTTATTCACAAAAACGTCTTTGTAAACAATATTGTTAGTCGTTTTCTCTTAAAATACATAATATCTATATAATATATTAGACTGTCGGAGTCGGCGCGACTCGAGAACAAGTGACGCATATATATATATATATAGTTGACCGTGTGAAAACCAGTTTGCTGTATTCTTTCTAGCGAAAATCTGTGTACACAGAAAAAAAATACTTGAAATGGCTATATATATATACGAGAAAAAAAAAATTGCGACTATAATATTATAACGATTGTCAACATTCTTTTGAATATCGTGCAGTTGCTGCGGTATAACATAATAAATAATAATAAATAGGACCTGCAGTGTTGTATAAAAATGTTCAGCCCTATAAGACCGAAAATTTTACGACTTGAATATTATTTTAACGCCCTGCAATAATCGCGGCTATATTATAGCCCAAAAGTTACATAATCGTTGAAAATGTCAACACTCTATAATATCACAGAATATAACAAACAGAATGGACACTGATAAGAATTTACACAGGCAGCATAGGACCGGGGTAAAATCAGTCGCCATGTTTTCGGATGCGACGTTATCATTGTTTATACCACGGTCTATATTATCACGGTATCTTCTAAGACCGTGGTTTATACCGTGCTATCAATGACACGTATTGCACATGGCTATGTGTATATCAGTGTTTATTCGTTATTCTGCGACTAAAGTCCTTGAACATTGATAACATCGCATCCGAAAACATGGCGACCGATTTTATGGTAAGGACCAAGTGTCCACCCCCCGATAATATATGGTATTATTATACGTACGGAAGAATATTTCGACCGTTATTATTGTGTGTGTCGGTTGTTTAATCGAATATTTTAACAGGCGTATTTTGTGAAAATCGAAAAACGACCTCTTTAAAGTATATACCTGCAACTCAGGCACGTACACAAAATAAAATTTTGGGGGGGTTTACAAAATATAGCAATACAAATTGTACAGCAACATAATAAAACAATTTCTTCCTCCTTACTCATTATTTTTTAATGTGACAAGATATTATTTCGGGGGGTTTGAACCCCAAACCCCCCTGTATACGTGCCTGCTGCAACTATACATATATAAATGAAATTTTCTTTCGGGAAAACGATTGAGCGAGTAAAGATCCGGAGCACACCTTCTGGTAGAATTTTCGATTTCAGTGATGCGTATAATGTCACAAAAAAAAAAAAAACACGTCATCCCTCAGAATCCAAAAACCTATCGACAATCGTGTATTATATATTAGTTACAATAATATGAAATTAACGTTTACCGTTGTTGTTCGCCGCAGGTGCTCGTGACCATGTGACAAACGCGAGATGCGTCACACCGAGGTGGTGGGTTTGTGGCGGCCGACGGACGCGCCGCCGGGAGGAAAGACGCGCGTGTCCCGGGCCACCGCCGACCAGGCCGCGTCGCCGCACACTTCGCACGCCCACAAGTTCGTCATCAAGTCCACGGCCATGATCCGTCAGTCTAGTCTCACCAGATTCATCGTGAACAAGAAGAACAACACGGGTGAGAATGCCGGCGGCCGGCCGCGAGCGTTAATAACAATAATATTAGGGTGTGGCCACAGTCGGACGATTATTATGAGCATAGGCGTGTCTACGGGGGAGGCAGGGTGGGCACCGGCCTCCCCAGTGACTTAATTCTTGGCCTCTTGGCTTATAATCTACCATGGTTGAAACTATAAATATTAAATATTTATAAAAAATAACTAAGTAGCACATTAGTTGATTGGCATTATTTATTAGTTTTAATAGCGTAGGAAACCAAGTTTAAGATCAAGATAATCTTTAATTTTGCGGGGTGAACAAATTCCAGGTGCTATATAATTGCCATTCAACAAAAAAAAAAGTCACAAATATAGGTATAGAATATAGATCGCTGTAGTAAGTAAAAAATTTAAATTTTATAACTGGCCTCCCCAGCCATGGAGGTCTGGACACGCCTATGATTATGAGGCAAGCAAAATGGCCAAATGCAGCCAAATGACCGTGCAGTGTTTGTACAAATTGTTTCCTACCCCGTTTATAGGTACCCGAATTCGATTCCAAATTATTCAATAATAATTTTATATTGATCTATGATAATTTGACCTTATCCGGCCCGCCAAAATAATATAAAACACTCAAAATAAATAATAATAATTGATAAAAATCAGTACCTACTGCAATTTCTAACTGGATGACTACAATATTTTATTCTCCCAAATATGTCTACGCTACACTTATAGATATTTTGCTTGCTTCATATTGCTGTGCACACAAATATATGTGAGGACATCTCTATGGTTAATAATAATTGATTTCCAATTCGCGCGCGCTCTGCTGCAATAGCTCAGTAATTACACGAATGTTATATGCGGGAGGGGATAGGAAATTTATCGTTGGATAAACCAAAATGTACATAACTATCCTTCCAAAATTGATATCGAAGTTATCAAATTGTAATCGATACTCGCATTTTATACATTTTTTATCATTTAAAAAAAAAAACGACATGTTTTTAAAACGAAATGTCTAATTTTCTTGGTTTTTTTTAGCTAATTTATCGAGTATTTCGTCTGTTTTTAATTCGGCGTCTGAATATGGCGGGTAATAACTAATAACCTTTCTTCGGTGACAGCTGACCTAAACGCGCCCCATACCGGTTGATATAGTCATCCGCGATTAATAAACTGAGAAATATAGTTTATGATGATAAATCTGGGTATACTATTAAATATCATTAGTAAAAAAAAAATTTTAAAAATATATGTTGTTTTCAATTATTATAATATTTCTTAGTATATTTTTTGTACATTTACATAATATGTTATGTAAAAGTAAAGCCTATTGGAGGGATCCATCCCCCATATTCCCCCTAATTACGCCCCAGCGCGCTCCCAATTCCGAGGGACGACGATTATAATACACTTATAAACTGCACCGTTATACAAATTTAGTTTTGATTTAAATCGAAAATTACCTACCGCCAGTATTTGCACAGGATTTTCCTTAACCTCTGTGTCCTTTCGTGCTGCAGGACGTTTTTTTTTGTACGTAAATTATATTGTATATTGCCGTTTTAAACCGATTTCCGTCAAATGTTCCGGTTTGGCGGGGCGCGCGTTCAAAAAATCATTGAATACTTGTTTAAAAATTCAAAAATCCCTATAGTGTTTTTTCGACAATTTTTACGGAGGGGGAAATAATCATTTCTTAATTTTGACGATTTTTAAGTATATTTTAATGTAATTGTGTTTTGCCTGTTATACTGGATTCCGGTTTAGTAAAAATACACACTTTTATTGCGTACCTATACGTATTTTGACAACTACGTTGTCGTCTTCAATGCGAACCAACTACTATACTAAACCGTTATACACTATACACCCCCGTATTTCACCCCGAAATAGTGAATTTTTTAATGGGCTCGAGTCACATTTTAACAAGTTATTTTTATTTTTTGACATTTCTATTGCTTTTCTTACGTTTAATTCTTTATAATTATTTACATTTTTTTAAAGTTCTAAAGATTAAATAATATTATGGTTCGTATTCGATAATGTTCCGCAACAGAAGATTTTTCGTCTTCTTGTTTTTTAATATATTCTTTGAACCTAATATCTATATTTCTTTTTGTTCAGCTTATACCTACATATAATTTATCGCATTTCTCACATTAAATTTTATAAATACCCGATTTCCCTCCTTATTATTTTATTTATCCTTTGTGTTTCCTAATAGTGTTTTCAAATTATTATTTTTTAGTTGTTACTTATATATTAACACCGTAATTTTTGTAAATATTTGATAAGCCATACGAAAGAAAGGAAGGAGGGAAATCGGGTATTTATAAAATTCAACGTGAGAAACGCGATAAATGCTATGTCGGCCAAAGAAAAAGAAATATGGATATTAGGTTCAAAGAACATTTGAGAAATATTAAAAAAAAGAAGACGAAAAATCTCCTGTTACGGAACATTTATCGAATATATACTAACCATAATATTAAATCAGCAAAACTTTTATAAAACGTAAAGAATTAGGTATAAAGAATTAAACAGAAGAAAAACAATAGAAATGTCAATAAATAAAAATAACTTGTTAAACTGGGATTCAAATCCATTACAAAACCAATTATTAAAATTAATTTAATTTAAACCAGATGGCGGCAGCGTAGACTTGCGGTGGGCGTGGTCGTTGACTCACGACCAACCGACGCGGCCGTTTTGTGGTGACGTCATCGGAGTTATAAACTGTATAAATACGGGTGCGTTTAGTGTCTAACGGTTTAGTAGTAATTGACTCGCGCTGAAGATGACAACTTACAGTAGTTGTCGAAATACGTATACGTAATAGAAGTGTATATTTTTGTGATTTTTAGTTTATAGTGTATACTGTATAGTATAAGACTACGTATAATTTTAAAATCAGTAAATACATTTAAAAAATAAATAAATAAAAACTATGTAAGTACATTTGAAGATCAAAAAATAATAATAACAGGTACAGTATAATATTATACGTTAAGATTATCGTTTAAATAAAAAAAAATATATATATATACATACATATTGTAACGTTTTATAATATGTATTTCAAATGAAATTTTACACCCGTACTTCCGCGTAATTGCTCGATGATACATATTATAATAATATACATAATAGTTCTCTGCCCTAGTCATCAGTTTTAGCGTAAAATATAATATATAGTGATTTAGTAAAACGAAAATTTTGAAAAACCGTTTTGAATAAAATATCGAACCATATTGATTTATAAGCATTTTTCCTATTCCTATATTTATTTTATTTATATTTACGCGTTATCGATATAAAATGCAAAAACTATAGCCCGGTTGTTAACAACTGAATTTTATTTGTTAATATATATATATATATATATCGTTTCATCGCTCGTGTACTTTTAAATCTTCGTCTAAAAAAAAAAAAAACCATTTATTTCCAGCAAATTAGAAAAGCGTATATAATTTTGTTTTTAAAAATGCATATATCACTTTTACTTATACAATGAATAAATATAATATTTCAACGTTTCGCGCGATCATTATTATTACACTCATCGGCTCCGCTATAAAACAATCACTTATTACAATACATATATATATATATAATATATGTACTTGTTGATAGCGAGTGCGCTTTCCTCGTTGTACTTACAACATGTTAATTATATGTTACAACATAATTTCCACCACTATATTATACGATACCTAATATAATATATAACAACGACTCGATGCGCGATTATATACCGCCCCGTAATTCGTTGTTTCCGTCCTCATCGATGATTTACCGAGGGGGATCGCGTATGATATTTAATCCTTTTTTTTTACATAAGAAAACCGACGAAATGTTCTTTTTCAAATTATGTACGTTTATCGTAATGAAACATTAAAAATCACGTTTTCAATACGTAAAAATGTCGGAATGTTTGTGCACGCTTAAAATGCGAACTGATTTATTTAAAATAATAATCGAATTGTATACGTCCAATTCGCACAGACATTATTCGCTGCAATTTATAATCGTTTTATTTTTTTAAATTATAATTGTATACAACACGACGAATGCGTATAGTATATGCACATTGTAGAAACGCGTTATTTGTACGCACGCGTGTAATTAAAATAATGTAATTTTATATTTCCCCCGATTAAAAATTGTATTTAGGTCTCGTCTCGCCAAGTAAATTTAATAATGAATTTATAATAAATTCGCACGTAGTAAAAATTTTAAAAAAAATTTTCATGTTCGTTTAAATCAAATATTATATATTATGTAATGCACGTAATCAAAATCGATTATCCAATTCTATTTCGTAAAAAAGAAAAAAAAACGTCTGCGAAATGCAAATATGACGTTAAAACAAATAACGTACTCGTATATATATATGCGTTAATAAAAAAAAAAAAATTTTTTTGTTAATGGGAAATGTATATAAAAGTGTGTAATTTTTTTATATTTATATAAAAAACGTTTCTATATCGAAGTAAACTTTTCAAAGGACTGCCTATATATAAACATCCTAACTCGCGTATCCCCACCATTTTTTTTTGTATTTGTGTGTTTCTAACCCTTATATTTTCGTAATTATATAATTGAAACAGCTTATTTATAATAGTATTAATAATAATATCTCTCCGCGTATACGGTCCAACGCGTTAAGTGACTCTCCTCCACCTAAGTACAAACACATTATTATTTCTTTACACCGCGCTATACTGCTGTTGGGCCACATAGAGAAAAACTCGTCGTTTAGCAAAATACCATCAGCAAAAAAAAAACAAACACAGACTAAAATCTATAATATCTACTGCGTGCAATTAATAATAGACTTTTAATATGTGTTTTTGTCGGTTATTTCTGTATAGGACATGAAAGATTACACGGACGCATTTATTACGACGAACAATATAATTTTAATTCGAATGTCGTTATACTGGTTATATATAGCCTATATAGGTACACTGTTCGGCGCCTATAGAAACCTAAAATTTTCCGTATTAGGTGCCACAAATTAATACTCGCATAAACCTTCTCCTCCGAGAGAGACACTATAAATATATATGTAAACGAAAAACTTGAATAAAATCCGTTCGGTATACGCCATTTGAGATTATAACGCTCATCGCCTGCAGACGCGGAGGCCTGCAGAATTTATAATTCTATATTTTTCTATCGCTCATTTATTAAGAGTATTTCCTTTGAGGGCCTGCTATACAAAAACCCTCCACGATTCTCTACCTTGCAGGGCGTACTCTTCCCAATTCGTTATACCTTTAAATATCATCTTTTACTTTGTCCTTCCTGCGCAACTACGCTTCTTAGTGTGCCTCTTGGTCTTTTGTATCATTTGGTTGCCAGTTACCTGCAGCCGTTGCTATTATTTTTTCTGTGTTTTCCTTTCGCAATACTTTTGTTTAATTAATCGAATAAAATATTTTTATATTTTAAATAATTATTCTGTATTGTGTTGATCGTTCATCGCGGGCGTGCAGATTGCGCTGCAGTAACGATAAGTGAACATAAAATAATATTAGAAATCAATACGCAGGGGCTCGTGATGAAATCCACTGTATAGAAGGTGGACACAATTTTTTTTTACACGACCCCTCTCCCCCCCCCCTTATCTGCACTTTTACCTACCAAGTCAAACATCCTGAAAACAAAAATAAAATTACATATTATCGTACAAAATAAAATTGCGAATTAAACACCCCCCCCCCACCCCCGGGATTTTAGAACGCGGAAAATCATAGGGCCAATTTCACCTTTGATTTCTGACCTATACTTTCCAATTAATACGAGGCATTAACTATTGATAGCTATAGAAGTAACCTATAAACACGTGACTTAAAGTATTTTTCGTCCCCCCGAACCGATATATTATATTATTAGCATATAATTTTTTGTCGCCTGCAGCTGTGGTGATTATTACTACTGTGTCAATTTCATCTAAACGCGCATTCAAAACGGACATATATAATAATACACAACGGCGTTGGTTATGCAATATTATATAATCCATGGTAATACGCATATGTATCTAAGAAGCACGACTTCAAATGGCATATAAAACGTGTATTATATATTAATGACAATTTTTTTTTTTTTTAAATATTTTTAAAAAAATGTAGTATTCGGTTTTTGTTTACTCGACTGACACAATATTATTTGAATTTTTAATGGATTTTGACTTTGAACCCGGTCGAATATAAAAAAAAAAATTAATAATTAAAAATATAGAAGTACTTAACTACCTATTCGTTTTATAGCGAGTTAAAAAAAAAGAAGAATTATTAACTCGCCATAATGTGCAATGAAGGAGTAGGGGAGGGGAGCACGTATTTTTGTAAAGTTATTGAAATGTATAATAACAATGTACGCGATAGTGTATTATATGTGCAGTGTACAATAAATGAAAAAAAATTGCGCTTCTTTTCACACGAGATTTTCTAATGAATTTATTCGTTTTTAATTGATACGAACCGATCGATCAATGTTTTTTCCTATATACATGTGTTCGTCGACTTCTCCGCGGACGACCTCAACCTCAATATTTTTATGCGTATACCTATATACTGCTGACGGACGATTAAATTCTCAACGATTTCATCGCGCTTCGTTTTATATAATATTATAACTAATTAATTAATAAAATATATAAATAGTTTTTATTGGATAAAATAATATACGCTCTGCGATGAATATTTTTACATCTTTTTTCTTATTATATATCAGAGTATATTATATACATTCCATATACGCCTACGAATAATTTTTTTACTAAACGTAATCACCAATATGATGTGTTCGGGAGGTTTTTAAAGTTTTTTTCAAAGGCGCGTGTTTACTGATTTTTGCAGGCGTACATATACGTAGTGGTAGACGTGTCCCGTGACCGTTTTACATAATTTAATTAAAAACAATCAAAAAAAAGTATATATATATATATATATATGAAAGAATGAATATGGATGCGAGCCGCGGGTGTTGTGGATGTCGAAGAATTTAAAACAATAGCAATAACAGAAAAAAAATTTGACGTAGGATTTTCAAGATTTTTCTTTTTTTTTTTATGTAGTTAAAGTAACCAGCTGTGTTTTGTATAAAATGTTCATCTCTTAAAATCAAAATTTACATGACTCAAATAGCTAAACATCAAATAATTATAATATCGTGCGCAGTTTCTTCACTTAAATCGCTTCCTTTCTTAGACTTCTCATAAAAACCTCTTTTGACTTTTCCGAGGTCCGAGTCAAACGCAATATTGATGAGAGTACGTCTCCTTGACGCAAACCTGACTCGACTTTAAAATCTGATCATATTCTCTGCAGAAAGCGTACTTTATAAAAATTGTCTTGTCGTTACAAAACACTTTTACTACATATATATTTATATACTTTCGTGGTATTCCGAATTGTACGCCATAGCCTTCCATAAATCCTGTCTGTTATATGCTTTCAACAATAATTTGTATTACCTACTCAGACGCGTGTATTTCAATAATACATATTTATCATAATATCCATAATTTATATAATATAAACTACTATATAGTGTGGCCCAAAATCGTTTTTTCCAAGCCGCATGATTTATCGTTGGCTCCTTTTTTTTCATTTTAATAAAAATTGATTTCGTTATTCTCTTCACTGTTACAAAACATTAAACATGGAAAAAATGTTTAATTATATTTGACTACGTATTATATGTCTATAACTTCAAATAATTTTAAATTTACATAACACATTTAACCTTTTTTTTTTTACACATTTCGACTTTAAATCAATTGACAATTACAACATTGATTCGTACGTTGTGAATGGTATTGTGTAACTTCGAGAATTTTTGCGTAAAATTATTAATATTAATAGTATATAAACCCATTTAAAACATATATAACGGCCGTATAATATTATATGTTTTTTACTTGCCACTCTGAAGTGAATTGGCTATTAATTATCATCACTATAGAGCCTACGATATTTTTATATTATTATACAAATCACGAGACATAAAAATAATTAATATTTTCGTATTGAGTCTTACCTATAAGCAAGAATATAGAAATGTATGTATAGTCGCGCTCAAAAAGTTTTTTTTTTACCGTATATTTTTATAATAACGAAATATAGCGAAAAACGTACAATAAAAATATACATAACGAAAAACCGGAAACAATATGTATTATTGTTTTTTTAATTATTTAACGATATTTGCTTTTTTTATTTTTTATTTACACTCGAGTTTAAACAAAATAATAATAATAATAATAATTCTAAACAAATTGTTTTTACGTGCCGTGTAAACATTATATTATATCGTATTCTTTACAAAGGAATTTTATACGACATAAAAAGCACGAATAAATATTACATTTTATTATTATTATTATTATTATTATTATTATTATTATTATTATTATTATTATTATTATTATTATTATTATTAAATATTATTTGATGAGTTTTCATTATTATTCGAAAGTATACTGTCGAATATTAAATACTTGTATTCTATATAGTATATACATTATACATATAATATAATATATAAATAATACAGAATTTAAATATTAAACTCAAAAAATCTTAACGAGTTTTATATAAAAAGTTATATTCGAATATTATCGAATTTAATAGTAATTTTGGGAGACTGTATAGTGCAATTACGGCAATGGACGTATAAAATGATTATCAGCGGACTTCAATGGTGTGAGATCTAAATATATATATATATATATATAAGCGAGCTTTACTTCAAAGTTTAATTTAATTAATTGTACATTTCTACATACAAAGGATCAGGCAAATCCAAACCAAGACTATTCGAGGCCAAATTCTCCAACGAACCAGCTGTGCAGATTCGTTTAATTAATTAACGTGATATATAAATATACACTATAAGAATTTAATTGTGTACATATATATATATATATATATATATATATATCGGCCAATCTTTATAACCATTAAATAATAATAATATTAATAAGCGATTTACAGCCATCAGTATAGACACAAAATAATATTATATAGTAGTCTATACCAAGATTATTTATAAACAATATATTATGCCTTAGGTCTTGCAGATGACAAAAACGGTTTTGTGATGAACGCAAGTCAAATTAAGTCATGATTTTGGTGAACCTCGTAATCGCTTGAAACCAAAATAATAATACAATGCTATTATACCTACTCGTACCTCGAATACATCGTAACGTGTAAACAGAAGCACATTTAACCTACTGCAGGGATATAATCAGTGGCGTAGCTAGACTTTTTTTTTCTGGGTAGGCCCGATATTTTTATGAAAAAGGTTACCAAATACCAATAAATATATAGTAGTTGATTGCAAGATAAGTGATAAGCAATGAATGATTTGACAGACGTGTTTTATGAAATTTATTGAAAAAAAGTGGGTAGTACCAAGCCTAACCGCTGGCTACGCCACTGGATATAATGCGTTTTTCGAAATGATTAAAACGTTTTTATAAAATCACATAAAAAAAACTATATAATAGTATAGTACGAAAAAAACAAATGTGTATCGAAGAGTTTTCATTTACATTGCCGAATAAAAACGAAGGGCAATATAATATATAAAGAAAATTTAAGAATCCTTACTCCCTAGGGATATGAGCTCACAACCAAATTGCCAACGGTCCAGCATTTAGTTCCGTCATTGATAAAATAGGTGTATAAGATATGAATGATAAAGTACGTCCTACCATATGTAGTGTCCAAAGTGGCTGTTTTATATTGAAAATCTGGATAAAAAGTCATTATTGGCTATTACAATTCGATGCAGTTAAAACTTAAAAGGCAATAATTTAATTTCAATATCACGATAAAATAGTTGCCGCTGTATTAAAAAAAAAAGAGTTTTAAAAATTTAAATTTTTCAAAAAATAACACAATAATAATAATAATAAATAACCGTTTTCAAAACGGTAAGTCATTGTCATAATGTCATGTGTGACACATTTGATGGCATACTCGTATATTATGTACAGCAAAATAAAAATCAATCGTTATAATATTTATTTATTGATATAATTTACGGGTTAAATCCCTTTAGAACAACAGTACAGTAAGTGATAATAATTACATAACAATTAAAATTTAGACAATTAAAACTGATCACAATTAACAAACGTTACAAAAATAATAATTAAACATAACAAATTAGACACTTACATTAAAATAATATTACAATTAATTGACAGCAGAACTTAATGCTAAATAAACGCATTGTGTTTAATAACATGGCGCGACATAAAAAAGAAATCGATGTGATTAATAATATTGTTGGCTGAAGTAAAAACTCTGGGAAAAAATGATGCGGAACTATAGTTGTTGTTATAAAACGGGACGAAGAACAAAGTTTGTGACCTTGTACCATAATTATTAAAGTTAAATCCAACCAGAGAAAGTAGTTCGGATGAATCTATATTTCCATTCAGTAAATCGAACAAGAAAATCAAGTCTGCCACTTTTCTCCTAAATTCGCATAAAGCCATACTCAGATGTGTAGCCTGCAGGTGATATAATATAATGGGATAACGAAAATTTATTGTAAATCGTATATATATAACAAAAACTAGTGTATTATATTAATTTTCTAAAATGATAATTACAATAAAAATCAAAAAGAAATCGAGAAAAAAGGTCCTATTAATATAACTGAACGGCTTGTAAATGGAAAAAAAAGTCATTTTTGAAAAAAATGTCGCCCTGCGTACAGCAAATTGTCTTCTAACCATCAATATCTTATTTCATTAATTATTAATAGATACGTGTGTAAATGGATTTAAATTGGTGTTTTTTTTTTTTTAAGTATGTATTATTTAAATACTGTAATCTATACGCGAAATTATAATAAGAGTTTTTGAATTCCACTAACATAATATTATATTCGTATTAATATTTATTCACCTGCCTGTTACAAAAAGGTATATACCTACACATAATTTTCGAAGATAAAATTACATAACGTCTTTTTAATGGTACAAAATCGAATCAATCAATAAAGAATATAACACATTAAAACAGAATTTTATTCCCATGTGTGTGGTTTTTCTGTTAAAAAAAAAAAAAGAAAAAAAAATTTAAACAATTAATATATTTGTTATATATTTCGTATACGTATAATGTTTTTCCTTTCACGTCAATCCGCGAACACTTGTGAAGTACTTTATTATTATCCCACTCGCCGAATGTCAATATAAGTACATAGGTAATTTATATACAGCTATATTATCAAATTGTAATTAAACTTTTACGAATTTTATAAGTATACAATTAATAATATTTGTAACAATAATTCCTGCGCATATATTAAATATAATCCTAGTGATTAATCAAATATAGCATATAAATAGTACAATCGTTATTGCTATTTCGTATATAGATAACGTATAAAAATATAATAAATAACAATCGAAATAATTTTATACTGTATATACTTAACGCGTATTATATAGGCGTAGAAACGCAACGAAATGCGAACGTTTGTTGTACTTTTGAAAAATTATCTATCTGTCCTTAAACGCGTAACTGCAGTTACAATATATAAATAAAATTGTATATAAAACACATTTGTTTTTAAAACTTTTTTTGTCAAAAAATAAGAATTCATGCGAACAAATTAAACACACGAGGATGGTTTTGTGCGCGTATACTATCGCCGTTTTACGATACACTTGCAGCACACCTTTATTTTTATATATATATATATATATACTACAAGTAAAGTGAAATAAAAAATAATAAAAATGCGCACGCGGGTCAAAGTGAAATTTCTTTATATAGAAAATATAAAGTGCTGCAGAATGAATAAGTGAAAAATAAGTAACTGTTAACGCCACAAAGTGAAGAGAGAGAGCCGCGAGTGTCTATATAGAAAATACGCGTGAAAATAAATTTGAAATGATGGCTTAACATAATATAATAACACGCACATAAATATACCCAGGCGTTTAGAGAATATTGTACAAACAATAATAGTTTAAAACTTTCGCGAAATTTGAATTGTTCTTCGCGACAAATTTTTACTTCTCGTCGCTTTTATACAATATTTTTCTAACGATATATCTTTTATATTTTTATAGAAAACTTTTAAAGAACAAAAATTCATATTGATATATATATATATATTCGTTGAAAAATATATTCAACGAGATTTCATTGAAAATATCTACAATTATATATATATATATTAATAATATAATAATTATTGAAGTGTCTAAACGAGTAACGACATATATACGAGTATGTGCGCGTTTATAATATTTATAGATTCAACTACATAATGTTAGTCGAGCGCTAATGATCTAATAAGCACAAAATCGGATAAATTTGCAAGTTATTATATTATATATATAATAAAGATAATTTACTTTTACTTCTAGCACGCGTATATTATTATTTATAAGGTTTTTATTTATACACAATACAATATTTATATTTTATATATATACAGAAATATTTTCGATATATAGAAAATAATTATTTTTTAATAACCCTAATTAAATAAATTTCATTCATTTTGTAATTATATATAAATTACGCAGTTATTGAACGATTAAATTTACAAAATGTATAAATAAATTATTACTACAATATTTTTTTTTCAAATCGTTTTTCTTCTCGCCTTAAACGGGTTGGCGTCTATATAATCTCAACGATAGTATATATATAAATATATATATATATATATATATATATATATATATCAACGCTATATATATACGCTATTATGTATATTTCTTTTTTTTTTTCACAAACTTTGTCGAGAAATATTTATCAAAATGTTATGAAAAAAATATCTAAATCACAGAAATATAAATTGAAAAAAAAATATGGCCTTAAATAGATATATGATTGAACAAAAAAAATTGTATTTTAACTCGGAACATCGCGTGAAACCGTGCAGTATTTTCAAGTTTATCTACATATATGTATATAACATGCGATGTAAATCAACCAGAAAAAATGCAAACGCTTACAAATCAATGTCCTATAAATGAATATAAGTATTTATTACTTCCACTTTCTACTAACGCTGCACTGTATAATAGCTGGTTATATATTATTATGTTTTAAATACAATTATTACAGTTTTACATAATGACAAAACTTCCGTTTAATTTGTTGTAATTTTTTTTTTTTCAAAAATAAACACCTATATGATATAGGTTTCTATATAGTGGATTGTTCGTAATGACTCATTATTATACCGCAGTCACGTTTTTTTTTTTTTTTTTACCACGCAATACACGCATACACACACTATTAAATGAAATTCCTCATATATAGGTAACACATTTATTTTAAAGTTACAATTTTCAAAGGCGTAGGTATATCTCTTATACGACGTAATACACCTATATTGTGCCAATCTGCGCATCGCCTATATATACGCAATGTGTTTCACTCAAAAGGTAACACGAAATATTTCCGTCCAGTGACTTATTTGGATTGAAATGGGGTTTTTTCGAGGAGCTAGGGAGTACTACAATACACATTTTGGGATCATTTTCGAATTTTTAATCCTTTTATATTGTGCCCATGCGCAATAAAACTTGCATTTTTTAAAAATGGCAACGCCTATTTTCAATACCAGATTTCGATAGTACTATTTTTTTAAGCAACTTTGGTAAATAAACTTTTTTCCTATATCTCGAAAATTGACTGAATTACGCAGCAATCTTAAGTTTAAACAAAAAAGATTTTTTTGAAGGGAGGGGATGATAGTTTAAAGGTTATTTAAATAAAGTTAAAATTTTTAATTTCATTTTTGAGTTTAAATTCAATTTAAATTATTTTTAATCAATTTATTACAAATAATACAAATCACCTGATAAATTGCTCGAAAATTTCCCCGTTGTTATGTATATATAAACATGATTGTAAGCGGCGCACGCGATTTCGTCTTATGAGAAGCTGCCGTTATTTGTATAGCTTGGCCAGCGCGTTCACCGAGTTTGACACCACTTGATTTTTTTTGTTTTTTGGGGTCATTTAAAAACTGTAGTTTATGCTGACCCGCCGATTAACCTTCAGCATTTAAAACAAAAAATCACCGAAGCATGCAGTGTCGTAGCCAGAAATTTATTTTGGGGGGCACTAGATTTTTTTTACCACTATTATATATAGTCATTCTAAAATACATTTAACTTATTAGTGGCTTAAATTTATATATATATACATATACAATTTCGAGAGGGGGGGTACGTGCACCTAGTGCCCCCTAGCTACGGCACTGGAAGCATGCACATTGCACAAGACTGACCACGGACCAAATACGGCAGCTTCTCATACGACGAAATCGCATGCGCCGCTTACATATAAACATGATTATGTTTATACATAATACAACGGGGAAAATTTCGAACAATTTATCAGGTGATTTGTATTATTTGTAATAAATTGATTAAAAATAATTTAAATTAAATTTAAACTTAAAAATGAAATTAAAATTTTTAATTTTATTTAAATAACCTCTAAACTATCATCCCCTCCCTTCAAAAAAAATCTTTTTTGTTTAAACTTAAGATTGCTGCGTAATTCAGTCAATTTTCGAGATATAGGAAAAAAGTTTATTTACCAAAGTTGCTTAAAAAAAATAGTACTATCGAAATCTGGTATTGAAAATAGGCGTTGCCATTTTTAAAAAATGCAAGTTTTATTGCGCATGGGCACAATATAAAAGGATTAAAAATTTGAAAATGATCCCAAAATGTGTATTTTAGTATTCCCTAGCTCCTTGAAAAAACCCCGTTTCAATCCAAAGTCACTGGACGGAAATATTTCGTGTTATACCATTTGAGTGAAACACACTATATATATATATATATATATATATATAAACTGATTATGCATTAAAACGTATATACATATACGATAAACAGGGGCGGATTAAAATTTTATACATTTTTTTTAATTTTTTTCTTAAACTATTTTTTCCCTCAGAATTTTGTAAATGTCACCTCTTTTATATTTAATACAAATATTCATTGTGCGCATTTGTACCTATAAATACTTTTTAATGCTTTACATAATATGCCATGACAATCGTTTTTATTATTATTAATAATACATTTCAACACAAATTTCAACGTAAAAAATAATGGAGGACATATTTTACAATTCTATTATTTAAAGATAATTAATAATATAAGATATATTTGTGTTATAGAAGAAGTCTCTCTCTCTCTCTCTCTCTCTATTATTGCAGTCATTATAATGATATAAAGCGTTCGATCGTGGAGTTTTCATATGCTGGTTTTCATATGTATATACGACGAATTGTTCTTTTTTTTTGCCCTGGGCAAATTTCAAAACGGTACATGTAAAAAAAAACGCGTATACAATATAATATCGATAATTGAAAAATTTCAATAAACATTGTGTACTTGATTACGAACATATTATGTAGTCAGAGAACAAAATTTCCATCGTAAATATTTCATGCGGACTTATTGTTTAATCCGCGCGGATCTGCGGACAGTAAATAAAAAAATATTTAGCGATATATATATATATATATATATATATTTTAATAAAATACTTCGACGACATATTATTTACTCGTTATTATTAAAATGAAATTTCTTTTTATAAAAGTATTTCAGTGGTCTTTTTTTATCCCCGAAAAACTCAATTTAGATTATGCGTCAAAAAAAAAAAATGAAAAAAATCTGCCTCTTCGCGATTTCAAAACGAAAATAAATAAATAAATTGACATTTATCTCCTCGATAAATCTATAGTAAACCTATAATACACTATATATAATATCTATTATTAGCATTTCTGTTTGAATGGTCTGTCTGAATGTTTTTTTTTCATATTCTCATTCTTAAGATGTTAATAATATAATACACCGTATATATATAAGTGCAGTATACACGTATTTCATACTCATCGTAAATGTATATAACATGCAAAATGCAAATTTACTTAACAAAGTTTTTTACGTATATAATATAATATATTATATATGAGCTGATTTGGAAAGTATGTTATGGACTCTTTCCAAGCCAAGAAACATATTCCGCGAATTTACGATTAACCTCGGCGGATTGTTTTACTCAGAAACATTTTTTAAAATTTTTTTTTTTTATACATATTATGCAATCGAAATATTTAAAGAACACAGTACCATTCTAAACACTGCGCGTCTTACCGTTTATGCAAAACGTATTTCAATATTCACAATAAACGGAGACAATAATCGATATATTAATACGTGTTAATGTGTTATACTGTATATATATTTAATTTAATTGAAAAATAATTACCGCGCTTTTAAATTGACCAGTTAAAGAGTTAAAATTTAATATCAATATATAGTTTTGTATTCGCGGTATACGAAATTATAAATGATTTATATATATATATACATCATGTATATCAACTATACAAATATAATTTTGTTCTAATAAGATAATATATAAATTATTATCAATGCAGAAACTTTGTTTCATAAAAGTTTAGATGTAATGTAATATATCCATAGAATAATGTCTATATATATACTTATTCGCGTTTTACATTATTCCATACATACACACATAGTTTAATAAACTTTACGATAAAAATCATCAAAGATTAACTTTTAATATTAATCGAGTTCATCCTTTTCCGTTATGCGACCTATATAACTTTTTACATGTTTTAGATTCTGAGCGAATGCGTACTGGTATTTATTACAATGATGTGTTTTTTTTTATGTCTGTACCCAAAAATTCTACCAGAAGAATGCTCTCCGGTCTTTATATACAGTCATAGTTCGTTTCCGGTATCAGATTGCATCTATAATTGATATTTTAGATAGTACTTTAGACTATTGTTTAATTAAATAAAAGCGTCTAAAAATATAATAATAACTCAATAAACTACCGAAAAATTGCATAAAAGCGGTAAAAACGCGATTCGTCGAAATCGATTATCGTTAGTTCTTCGTAATTTTGAAACTAATGATTACAGAGACTTGAAATATTCACCAAATATGTAATAACTTTCTACAACATTAGGGGGAAAAAATGTTTACAAAATTTCTTTCAATTGTTGACTATTTATAGCAGTTATAGATTTTGTGGTATATTTAATTCATATAAAAGAGGCAATTTTATTGGTTTTAATAAGGCTTCAAAATTTAATACACTGTCAGACGTACGTTATACTTCAACTAGGTATCTATATACCTATATATTTAAAAATCCTTGAAAAACGTTAGTATAGACATTTTCTTTTTTCGACAAAAATTTAAAATTATATCATATCTATTAACATTGACATCGCCGTTACACTGTCATCATTCGTTCAGTTGTTTAAGTCCACTGTCTAAAATTCACTCAACCTTATATATATATATATACTACAGCATTCGTCACCACTGTCTTATAAAATCTACCTTTTATTCCACCATCTATATTGTACAACAAAAATAAAACATCTGACGCTTTACCCCTAACACACGTATCGTCATTGCCTTTCAATACTTATAATGGATTCAGTAGCGTGTCGAATGGTATTTGCAGGATTGCTGGCGAATAAACGTTTTTATAACCATCCCCTTAGTTTAAGCGTTTGAAGCAAGAACCTGTCTTTAGGATCCACAAAGTTTTACGGCTTATCAGAGAGAATTCAAATCAAAGACACGAGCATTTACGCACATTTTAGACGACGTTCGCAAGCCGCACAAACGAATTCGATTCGATTCCAAGCTATTTTTAATATTATTTCTCGTTTTCCCGCCCAACGGCTGACTACGTCATTTCTTTTTGCTGTCCATCATATTGTTAAAAAGCGCGCGGTACCTATATATAGGCGTACGCATAATAAAATATTGTATTATTATTATGGCAACAAAAATAACTTTTAATTTATCGCCATTGTCCATTGTTCAAATCGTCGATTATTATTGTATAGTAAACGCAGTGATTTCATAATCTTCAGGAACTTATAATTATGTATGTTTAAATAAAATAAATACATTATTATTGTTGAAAAAAAATCGTAAACGTTTAATTTCTATTAAAATTGAAATTACTATTTTCATAGCGTATATTATATGTTAAAATAAAAGTTGATAATTTATGTAAGATAGATTTTTGACTGCAAATGCTCGCCCACCTTGCAGCATGTACATTTTACAAATGTAAAAAAAAAAACATTTGCTTAAAACCAAAACTTCATTAAAAAAAAAAACGCATTTTACAGGGAAAAAACGCAAAATATGCGGTAAAAAAATTATTTTAATTTTAAATTTATTTTTATCCCGTAACTGGTGATGTGCATTTTTTAAAACGTTGACCAATGGCTATATATATTTCATACAATATTGAACGTATATAATATAATCCGCTGTTAACTCTTACAGTCTTACGTAATTTAATCATCTTCAAATCGTGATTGTTGTCTCGTCTTGAATTTACGAAAAATCTCGCCAGAATGTTAGACTGAAGGTTAGTTGAGCTCTCATATAATTCGGAGATTACAATAATATAATCAACATTTACCTCGAGAGCTGAGGTACAAAATGAGTATAGAAATCATTGATATAGAAATAAGTTCCTACTTCTCAAATTTCAAATTCAGTATATATAAATAACAAAAGAAAAAAAATGTGCCTTCTGCCCTCGCAATAATAGGACCGAAAAACACAATATTTAGATACAATTCATGTCAAAAACCGCAAACCTATATTGTACGGATTGTCGATCCGATTTATTATGTTTGACAAGAAAAATGAGCGACATTTGAAATTGCGCAAAACTTTAAAATTTTTTTTTCCAACATTTGTATAATATTGCATGCTTTAATATTTAAAATTTCACTAGAAAATCGAAACATATATGATATTTTGTTTTATATATAATATATATATATATTCCTTGTAATAATAATAGTTTTATAATTGTGATATTTGAAAATATAAATTTTTAATGGCATTTTTTTTTTGATATTCTTTTAACCAAATCTTAGGTTTTCGATGTAAAAGAAATGTAATTTAAGGAACTTTTATAATACTGTGTGAGCAAAAATGATATAATAAATATTTAAAACTCGGGTCTGTTAGACCCCTTCTCGCACCATATAATATATATAGTGACCTAATGGCATTGGTCCAAATTCCAGGGGTGCTAAGGGTGCTTAGCACCCCCAGAATACAAATTAACACCCCCAATATTTTCCATTGATACAAATCAGTGCTCTAACCATATATAGTGATATAACCATATAACCAGTGATACATATCGAAATAGTTTTGAACAAATTTGCGGAAAAGTAAACAAATTTTTGCATCTTTAAAAATATACAGTTAAAACAACATTTCTTTAAGCAATTATTTATAAAATATTTTGAGTAATTAATCGTTTTGTTGTTAATAATATAAAGTAATTGATATTAAAACGAAAAATTTATTTTTATTGTATTTACTTTTCTCAAGTTAACTACTATCATTTTAATTTGCAAATATGTTTATGGTGGTACACTTGTGACAAGTGATTTTTGTTGGGGCTTAAGCGCCCCTAGGATTTGATGAAGGTTTGCGCCTATGCCTAACGGAAAATTGTGTCACCTCACCAGTTATAAAGGATATATGTATCGCGGCATCGTATTTTATAAAACTATATATTAATAAAAAAATTAATTCTAATATTCAGTTTACGATTAATTATAAAGCGGCGGAATTTCTTCGATAAATACTGCCACCGGTATTAACCGGAACCGGGCAAGATTCCGATAACTGCAGTACAGGCGCCAAAAATGTATGACCGTTTTAAATAAAGCTCGTCGATTCGAGAAGGAAAGTCCTCCAAAAAAAATCGGTATCTCTAAAGCCTATTTCACACTGTGTTAGTAATTTAGTAGAGTAGCGTGTGTGAACTGACCAATTTAGTCAAGTAGTTAGTAAAATAATTTAGTTGACTAATCCATTTAATTTGATTTTTTCTGATTTAGTAGCAATTTAGTTGAACTAAAGAGGTCGGCTAAACGTGTCTGAACGCATTTTTTTAGTCCAGTGCATTAGTAATGCAACATCTGTTTGTTATCAAATAGGTACTATCAATATATATATATATATATATATATATTTATATTATTATATTATTATATTAATATCGCTTTTCTATGTTATTCATTTTATATTTTTATTACAATTACAATTTATAATAATGTCTCGTTGGAGCGAAGACGCGTCAGAATAAAATATTATTTTTAGAATATAATTCTTTTAAAAATTTGAATTTTTTCTTATATACATTCGTTTATTCTATGATAATATCGCACAACTATGTTACCAGATTACCAATGTACATACTAACTACTAATATCCGGACACTTTTAAGCTACTAACTACTTACTACTTGACTAACTACTATAAATACTAACATAGTGTGAACTAGGCCTAAAGTTGGGTTTACGCGGTGCGTGAGCCACGGATTTTCATTTCTTAACTCATATGAAATAAACGTAAACCACCATTATATTCTTCCGCCTTTAAGTCCATTTCCTCGCCCACCATCAGACCGTCTCCTTTTTTTTCTACTTTTTTCTATAAACGTATCGTCTTCTGTTTAAACGTCGTTTTAATTGTTTAGCTAACACACCAGACAGAATAACACACGTTTCCGCTACTAACGACTCCATTTTACTGAACAAAAATCATTTTTACGCGTAAACACCATCACGATATTCGTGTGACGCTTTTTGAAATCACGTTCGTGAGTCATAACTGAATAATTCGTGAAACACGATCGTGGCCCACGCACCGTGTAAACACGGCTTAACATAGTTCTCGAGATATCGAATATATTAGAAATATGTATATAACTGAAGATCATAGCTTCATCAATTCATGATCGATAAGAAGCTCAGGCTCATTCATATCATATACGTCGTGGACCGAATTCCACAAGTTCGTCTCTCTGTTCTTTAGTGGCGGCGCCAGGGGGGGGGGGCCACGGCCCCCCTAAATTTGTCTTGGCCACCCCTTGCCGCCTAACCAGAAAAAAATAAATAAATAAATTTTCTTTAAAAGAACAGATTATAAAATTGAAATTCTATACTTCTATATAGCAACAACAATTTTTTTTTGATCGAATAAAATATGAATGATTCTTTTGAGTTATGATCGTGATCCACACAATTCACAAAATTATGTTATCAAATCGAATAATTGTGGTCATAAGTTATTATTATTATTATTATTATAAGACCGTGGCTATGTTCTCCGGTTACTATGTTATCAATGGGTCCAGCTGAAGTAGGCCGTTTTATACCAAAGTTTATAGATTTAAACCTTGGTTGTATACAACAGTCTGTGACATAATGTGATAACGAAATGAAAACCAATTATTATGTGGAAACTTAATATATGCAACACAATCTTTACAATAGGTATAGTGTGTTAGCCCCCTACCCTTATTGCGCCTATGATTGGGGAAAAGACCACGGATTGGGACTTCTATGTCAATAATGCGTTTCATGCGTTGTTTCCTCCATTCCGACCGGTATATGTATTTTCTTTAAAAAAAAATCACATAATGTGCGACGATTCTCGATTACAGTCGTAATATTCTCTTTGCAATACCACTAAAATCTACAAAATACATATTTCTAACATATTCGGTATCTCGAAAACTATATAAGTATTCGAAATGACGATTTCTCGCTTAGATGACTTTTCTCCCCGAACCGATGAGCTTTAACTAAGACCGTCGTGAATTTTAGGCGCCACAGTTGTCGGAACCCGCCCGGAACCGGAACGTTTAAAAAAAAAAATGGTAAAAATATTCGAGCCCAAAAGCCCGGAATTTTTTTTTTTTTCCTTTTGCGCGCCAGAAACGCGCGCCGCCGGTCACGTTACCGGCACTGGCGGTCGCGGCCCTCGGCCGCGTAACTAGTGTGACCAACCCGTTACAATATCACCGGCAACTCCACGGGCCGCGGCTACACCGCAACAGTCACGATCGGTATTTTCGCCGCGTCACACACGTGCACCGGTAGATCGCGCTGCGTCGCGTAGAACGCGGCGGCGGGGGAGCCCATTATCTATCAACGTCGGCGTTGATATTTTCTTTTTTCGTTTTTTTTCCTTTCCTCCTCCTACCCCCCCCCCCCGCCGCCAGAACCATCAACGATCAGTACGCAGTACGCACATTTTATTCCGTTTTCCGCACCGAAACGTATATCAGACGGACGCGCGCACGCACGCACGCACGCACGCCACAACCAACAGACGATATTCGCGCGCGCTCGGGCCACAGAAGCGCCTTCTCCGCCCGCCGCGCCGCCGTGCCGTACCGTCCCACCCGTCCCGCCCGCATTACGACACCGCTCTCGGACACCCTTCCACGCGAGGCGGTGCAGCACACCGTGTGTAACTTTTTCCCAATCGAAAAATCACATCACGCCGCCGCCGCCGCCGCCACCGTCGTCGTCGTCGCGATTCTCTCTTATCCGCCGACACCGCTTTCTGTGTTCGCCCCGCGTTTTGTGTTGTTTTGATTGTTAATAATAATTATTTACCTATTCTTTTTTTTTTTTTTTTTTTTTCTCCACTTACATTCTCGTGTTCTCTTCTCCCGCTCGTTTTTAATACACGTTTTTTAAATTTTAATTTTTTTATTTCACTCTAAATGGTTCATCGAACGTAATTACGGTGGATAATCTAATCAAAAAAAGGCGCTGCAACAGCGATATCGACGCCGCAATGGCCGGTAAGTGGCAATGCCCGTTTGTTGTTTTTCGCCGTTGTCCGCGCGTGTACACCCGTTTCTCGCCGGCCGTGTACGACGCTGTCAGTTTCGTTTTCCCGCCCCAGACGCACGTCCCCGGGGCGGCACCCCCACCACAGCCGCCGCCGCGCACGCTTTTCCAACGCCGCGTGCAATGCCCGCGCGACGACAGAGACCCGAAAACCACGGAAGAAGACACCCATACCCACACGTCCCACGTTTTCCGCCGGCCGAGTTGTGCGCGCCAATTAGGTCATACCCGCCGACTTCGGAGAACGACAGACACGTCGTCGTAAGTTCGCCTCGGCGGCGGCGGCGGCGGTACGACGACACTCCCTACAGAAAGACTGCGCTCGTCCGCGGTGTACGCTATACGAATTGTTCGTTCGGTGGTCCCCTACGACTGAACGTCGGGTAACCTTTTGAATATCGGTTTACGGTCGTCGTCTGCCACTGCTCCGGTCAACGTTATACCTATCGCTGTTTTCGCACATAACCGTATTATTCGTTCGAAATCATCTCGATACGACAACGTGCAATTAAAACCGTTCGAATTGACCAATAATTTAATTCTTTTATTATATATGTACACATATAATTTCTCAACGTTTATCGTCTTTTCACTAATTTTAGTCTTAACGTATTTCGTAATCTAATATATTATAGTAGGTGCGTACATATATATATATATATATATTTTTTTTTTTATTCGTATTATTCGCATCTGCTTTACAAAAACAAACAGATGTTTGTGTGTATTATTAACTAACAGCAATTTTACCATTATGTATACACCTACACTAGAGTAGTGCTGACATTTTTTTTTTTTTTTTTGTTAAAACCTACTTGAACGTTGTTTTTCTTTGTCACAGGAAACGGTGAGATTCAATGGTGTTTCTCACAAGTTAAAGGCACGTTGGAAGACGATGTTACCGAAGGTAAATATACACCTATAGGTATATTAAAAAAAATATTAATAATAACGGAAAACGTTTATTTATTATTTTCGTATTTACAGCCGATCTTATTTCCTGTGTGGAATTTAACCATGACGGTGAATTATTGGCGACCGGTGACAAAGGCGGACGAGTCGTCATATTTCAGCGGGATCCGATGGTGAGTAACTCGATTTGTTTCCCTTGATATCTTTCAAGGCACACTATTTATAAGCAGTTGCGGTTTATGTTCGATAACACACTTTCGCAATAAATTTATAATAAAATTACAAGAAAAAAATTGAACTTTATTTTATTTATTGTTATACCGATGTAGTTACCATAGTATACTATTTCAAATCAAATATTCATCAGAATAAAATAAGAAGTATTCGATTTTACATAAAGCGTTTAGTGTCAACTAAACGAAAATCAAATTTACCCATATATATTAATAATATAATAATAAAAAGTGGATATTTTGCAATAATAATAATGAATGTGGGAGAAAAAAAGTGTTTTCAAATTAAACTTTTACATGACTATAAAATTATACTTGTTGTGTTGCAGAGTAAAACGTGTATTCCGAGACGAGGGGACTATACTGTTTACAGTACGTTCCAAAGTCACGAACCTGAATTTGATTATCTTAAGAGTTTAGAAATAGAAGAAAAAATTAATAAAATTAGGTGGCTCAGACGTAAAAACCAAGCTCATTTTCTACTGTCTACTAATGGTAATGGTGTAGGAAAAAAAAATTAATTAAACGCTCAAAACACCATTGTTAACTTCATATTTTGCGTAATCGTTCTCTAGATAAAACCATAAAATTATGGAAAGTGTCTGAAAAGGACAAGAAAATCGAAGGGTACAACACTAAAGAAGACAACGGCATCATGAGGGATCCAATGAACATTACTTCCTTGAGGGTACATTGTAACGGTTTCTTTTTTCTCTCTCTATAGGGCGTTTACTATAAATGTTTTACTACAGATTTGAAATATACCTACAGGTGCCAGTATTAAAGTCCATGGAACTAATGGTCGAAGCGTCTCCGAGAAGAGTATTTGCCAATGCTCATACTTACCATATTAACTCCATCAGTGTCAATTCTGATCAAGAAACCTATCTATCGGCTGATGACCTCAGAATAAATTTATGGAATTTAGAAATCACCGATCAAAGTTTCAGTATCCTTTGATGACATTTATGTTTACTCTTATTAACAACAGTTTTACTTTTGATAGTAAACTATTATTAATTTTATTAGGGGGGAAATAATAATGTATGCGTGAGTATTGTTTTCCTTAACGTAATCGATTATAGATATTGTGGACATCAAGCCAACTAACATGGAAGAGCTCACTGAAGTCATAACGGCAGCTGAATTTCATCCGCTGGAGTGCAACTTATTTGTGTACAGTAGTAGCAAGGGTACAATCCGTTTATGTGATATGCGATCTTCAGCTTTGTGTGATAAACATGCTAAATGTTAGTGTTTCAGGAATGCGTCTGTTGTATTCAGATGAACCTTATACCCACATTTATCGTCTAACGGACAACGTAGTAAATTCACGCTATGATGCTAAAACTTATCAAACGGTAGTTTACAAAATGTGTTCTCGAAAATATTATTTTCACTGTAAATTAACCTAAACGCCGCAATTTAAATTTTTGTACAAAACTTGAAATTTCTGTGTTGTCCTGTCCGAGGAAAGTAAACGCGGGTATAACGTCTTCATAAATCTCGAATATATTTATAATCATATTTTGTAATAATATAGTGTTTGAAGAACAAGACGATCCGACTACTAGGAGTTTCTTCTCTGAAATTATATCTAGTATATCTGATGTGAAAATTTCCAATTCTGGCCGTTACATGATGTCTAGAGATTATATGACTGTTAAGGTTTGGGATTTACACATGGAAACTAAACCAATTGAAACATATCCCGTATGTATACATGTTTGTGTTGTTTACTTTTATTATTTCTATTTTATTTGTAAAAAAAAAAATTGAAATTTCTCCAGGTGCACGAGTACTTACGACCAAAACTATGTTCTTTGTACGAAAATGATTGTATTTTCGATAAATTTGAATGCTGTTGGTCGGGCACCGATCAGTATATCATGACTGGTGCTTACAACAACTTCTTCCGAATGTTTGATCGGGCAGCCAAACGAGATGTCACGTTGGAAGCTTCTAAAGAAATTGCTAAACCCAAGACGATATTAAAACCCCGAAAAGTAAATATCGCATGACTAATATATATATATATATATAATGTAAACGATCGATATTATTTCTTTTTTTATTAATTTAGGTATGCATCGGGAATAAACGTAAAAAAGACGAGATAAGTGTGGATTGTTTAGACTTCAATAAAAAAATTCTGCACACTGCGTGGCATCCAAATGAAAATATTGTTGCTGTTGCGGCAACCAATAATTTGTATTTGTTTCAAGAGAAATTGTAGCCTTTGCTCTGACTACCGCTTTCTTCGTCTCTAAAGTATGTCCCTTTGCTCATTGAAATATTTGTGTAACCAATAACGCAATCGTTTCGTTTCAGTGTCTTGACAAGACGGGATTCCGATAGCGGATTAACAAAATGTATAAGAAAATACACGCAACGTTGAGGCTCCGCGATGGAGAATGAGATCCTGGTATCTTATTTTACTCTGCAGCATATATTGTACAAAAAAAAAAATTCTCCTCGGAATTCCATTTTTCGGATGATACTACTCGGCTCGTTTTATAAACAATTTTTTTTTTTTAATCCCTTCTCGAAATAATTTGTATTAGTTTACAGTTCTCTGATGTGAGAAATTACATTCTTTTTTTATATTATAAATTAACTTAATTTTTTTTTTTTAGTTCTGTATAACTTTCTACAAAAAAAAAAAATTAATTATTTTTAATGGTGAGCCTAAATTATTCAAATCTGATATTATCAAAAGTAAAAAAAAAAAATTGTACCAGTGATGCGTAGATTATGCGAACATTTATATATTTATTTATTTTTATGTACATACCAATATGTTTTTATGATAATAGTTAAATGTGTAAAGTTGAAAAGCTCGCAGAGAACGAGGGCCAGACACTGAAAAAAAAACCAAAGGAGATATATTTTCTAATTTTTTTTTTTTTACTTCCTGTTTGGCCTTTGTACAATACCATTGATGGTCGAATATGAATTTGTTGAAAATCAAATTTAATTTAATATACACGTAAAAAAAAAAAAGAAAATTTATATATATATATATATAAAACAATTTGTACGAAAACTTTATGATGATGATAAAGAGAAGCCTCGCATCTGTTTTTTTCCGATGGGCGATGGACTATATTGTTATTTTCTCTTTTTATTTTTTACAAAGCTAAAATTATTTTTACGCTCGTGAATTTTATTTTCTGTACCTATTTATTGATGATGATGATGATGATGATAATAATAAGTATTAATTGACTCGAATTAGATTATTATATTATTATTACTTTATTCGCGATAAATTAATCGTTATTAATACTATATTATTTGTATTTATTGTGTGCACATATATACCATATTCAGCCTCTGGGCCTGAGGTTTTTTTTTACAAAAAAAAAAACATTTAATTTGAACAACTTTGGACTGTATCGAACAACATACTAGAAGATATATTTATTTAAAAATTGGGCGATATTACTATTATTTTTATTTTTTTTTTTTTTTATCCATTCAGTGGACATAAAAATTATTTAATTGATAAATGCGATTTGGAGACAAAAATTAATAAATACATATATCTTTTTTAATATTAATTTTTTATCTACGTTAATGAGGAGTAGGTAAAATTTTAAATTGCAAAACTATTTTTGTACGGGTCACACTTTTCCTTTGTATTTTCAAATCTAATACCAACAATGCACAATCATTGCTGGGAATAAAGTGTATAATATCGTCTACGTTTTGTGGTAAAACGTCGACTTGAGTTCAAAAAAATAAGACTGAATGTAAACATCTTTTGTTAGTTTTTTTAAATCGTGTGTAAGAAGATGGAAATTTTGCTGGACTTGGTGTGTTAAAAAGGTCTCTTTTTAAAACGCACGTTGGTACCGTTATGAACATTTACAGTGGTTTTAATAATTGATGCAGGACGTTTAGCACTCCAATATATGTTCAATAGAGAAATGAAAATATTAAAGTTTAACAATAATTATGCGGTCAAAAGAAAAAAAAACTGAATTTATATCGGACGACATAAAACGAATTATTGGTGTAAGTCTGATGTTGCATATATACCTAGTAGACTTGCCGTGAAAGAAATTTTGCAGCAGGGTGTTTCTGAACTCGGTACCATATAAATTCGTACACACAGTCAGTGGGGTGACCTAATGACGAAAGTTTTGAAATTTTTCTTCCATAATTAAAATCTAAGTTTTTACATTTTTATTCGTAGAATTTTCATATAATAAATGTAAAAATAAATACACCATGATATTTCCTGCAAATTTCTCATACGAATTGATATGTCACATCACTTTTGCTCATTTCTGCCCGATTTTGACGCCCTATGTCGTCATGATTTTAACTTTACGTCTCGGTTTAATTATAAATTTTGTTTTAAGTGGAAAAAAAATTGTGGCTTGGGATTGTCAAGGTTTTTTTTAATATATATAATTGAAGTAACGCGTAGGACCTGTGTCGTACTAAAAAATTCAACCCTTAAAACCAAAAATTACCACTCCTTTTATGACTTACAAAACTCGACACGTCTATATAATAGGTATAATTGCTATAGACCCAAAACTGGAAGATATTTTTTGAAGAATTTTAAACGTTTAAAGAAATGAATACGATGATGCGTTTAAAGACTATCGAGAAAATAATGGTATAAATAAATTAATAGTTTTTAAAATAATTTATTAGTCGTTTTAAATTACGCGGTAATATATATATCTTTTATTACTGAGATATATAATCTGAGAAAATCGAAAAACGTTTCAAATAAATTGTACAAACTACTGCAATTCGCTACCTATAGCGCAGAATGTAACGGATGACGATCATATCCGAGCATTATGTAGATAATCTTTCTAGTCGAAAATGTCTACACAAAAAATTAATATAAACATCTGTTGTAATAGGTAGCTATATTCTTGGCTTCGCTCAGAATCTTAAAAATTGTGTCCAATAAACTAGGTACATGTACTCGTATATACCTTTAAATGTATTATTACGCTAAAAAGGTATAACTAGCCGCGGGGTGTTGTGGACATCGCTTTTAAGCGAATTACTTGGATAAAGATTTTAGAGTTTTGTTTTTATTTTAAATTTGAAAGCTGCAATGATAATAGCAGGGCCGGTGCTAGCGATTTTTGACACGTAGGCAAATCTAAAATCATTTGATATTTTGATATTACAATATAATCATTTTTTTCGTATTCAATTCAAAATATGCCACTCTCATATTATAATGCCGCCGTAGGCCTGGGCCTACGCGTTGCGTACGCCTTAAAATGATGATGATAAGTCATTGCATTCGATAAAACGATTCTGAGCGGAGTTTATTTTTCTCGTAAATATAGCCTGAAGTTACATATTTGATGAAAATTTCAGGTTTCTATGACTATAATATTATAGTTTCAAAATTACGAAGAAATAGGTATAAACAACAATCGATTAAGACGAAATTGCATTTTTAGCGTTTTTGAGCTAGGTATAATTTTAGGTGCTTTTGAGAAAATCGAAAAATGACCTCTCTATAAAGTACCTACCAACTATAGATGCGAATTGCGGCCGGAAACAAACCGTGACCGAAAAGATCGGAGCACTAGCTCCTATTCTGGTCGAAAATCTGTACACAGGATAGAAAAAAAAAAAATAAAAATAAACATCATTTTAAAAACAGTAGATTCACCGCTCCGTTCAGAATCTAAAAGTAAAAATATATAATATAGCTAGAGGGCGTGAAAAAACGCAGTTGAGAAAAATCCCTCGTCGAATAATTAGATATAATATATACCTACCCTGCCGCCTGCAGCAGTGGCGTCGCGAACTAAACGAGTAGGTACCTAAACAATATATACTGATGACCCGCCCCATCAATTTTAGTTTTATACAATGAAGTTCTTGTTTATTCCCTGTAGACAATTTTTTGGACAAAAACAGTGGTCCGGTTTGTGTGCAAACGGTGCGAGTATTCTACAATTATTCTGTCCCTTCTACCGTGTTTTTCATCGCTATCACTATTTTTGTTTAAATACCTAACAAAAACATAGTTTTTCTATGCCACATATACAATATAATAATTATATAATACTTATATGTATGTTTTATTCATTTGTCAATACGCGATTTTCAGAAAAACAGTTTCCAACAAAACGCGTACCTACCTACCTAGCTCTTATATAACTTTTCCGTTTTCAAACATTCGTAACAATTTTGTTCCAAAGTCCTTTTAAAACAAATAATTACACAGCATCGTTTTAGTTTTTCCACTAAAAATACATAAAATAATTCGTTACGCACGATTTAAACGTAATTCATCGTTGTCCTGTAAATGCGTATTAAGCCGTTATTATGTTTTTTTTTTTTTTTTACTATATAATAAAACGAAGAGGCTATAATAAAAAGCAAAAACAACGACGCGTTTATTCGTCTTATTAAATAAGAACACCACGCTCGTAATCGACGGATTCCAATAAGGGCGTATTTATTGGGGGGGGGCTGATGAGGCTCCAGCTCCCCGCCCCCCCGAAATTTCAGGAACTTTCTTAACCAATTCCTATATGCCCTATGTAGTGGCGTATTTACGGGGGGTCCAGGGGTACTGGACCCTCCCCAGAACCAAAAAAAAAAAAAAGATTATCCAAAGGTATTTTTTTATTAAATACCTTATAATGGAATTTTCAAAAAAAAAAAAAATTTGGACCCCCCCCCTCCCCAGAAAAAAGTTGAAAATACGCCACTGGCCCTATTATATGGCTATAGGATGTAATATTTTTAATAAATTCCTAATATGTATAGTTGTTTTTAAAATGTTGAGAATTTGGTAATTTGTCATATTTTTAAGATTTAGTCTCGGATTAGAATTTAGAAATAATTCGACAATGATATTTATTACTCAATGCCACAGCCCCCCGCCCATTCAAAAACAAATTTCTAAATACGCCCCTGACGGATTCCTTCGTTGACTGTTTAACTGAACGAAAAAAAAAAAATCACATTTTCCAAAAGGAATAAAAATAACGTGGGAGAACTAATATTTTACACGGTAAAAGTACACACCAAAATTATTCGTCCAAAACGCGTTTTTATACCGACGACAACGACGGTTCCCCATATAGAGTATTACTCTATGCCAGGGTGGTCCAACCCGCGGCCCGCGAAGCTTTTTTTTTTGGCCCCTCCAACAATTTAAAATTTAAATTTTAAATCACAATAATATTATAAAAAATCGCAATAAAAAGGTATAAAATTTATACGATCTTATTACGAATTTATACTTTAAATTTTAAGTAAATAATAAAAATTTTTTCTTCTGGCGGCCCCCGGTGTTTTTATGAAAGTGTAAATTGGCCCGCCAACTACAAAAGGTTGGACCACCCTGCTCTATGCGGTTCCCACAGTTCTTCGGTCGTTTTTTTTTTTTTTGGACGGCCGCGGTTGGCGACACCATGTGTTCGCGCGTGTTATCACCGTCGAGAAACGCGGACCGCCGGAGCCCGCGAATCGCGATAAGCGCGGCGATACGGACTGAGTGTTAACTTTTTTTTAAAAATTGTTGTGATTTGGTGTTAAGAGTTTGAGACGACGACTCGTTCGTTTTGATCGTCGCCGCGAACATGTCTCAGTTGGACGTGAATAAAAACGGACGCGAGATATTGGACACGTGGAAAGACGTGGTGGACGACAAGACGCCGACCGACTGGTGAGTGCTGGACCGCCGAAAGCGGACGAGAACCTCGGTGAACGGTTAGCTGATTTTAACGTTTTTCCAGGGCATTGTTCGGCTACGAGGGTCCGACAAACGTGCTGAAAGTAATCGGCCGAGGAGGTACTACTACTACTACTACTACTACTGCTGGCCGAATCGTTTTATTTATTTATTTTTATTTTTTTGTTACAACTTTAAGAGAAGTCATTACTGCGGTGTCGTTGCATATTTTTATTGTACGGCGGTCTCAAGCCATTCGCTTCACCGACCGACTCCTAGAGATTTGTCAGAACGAAATACGTCCGCTCTAACGTTTGTGTAAATCTCTGTTGCCAGTACGTTTTAAATACCATTCTCACGTTTCCGTGCCAGGACTAAGAAATGTATTGCCCTTTGAATTTGAAATGTAACCGATGATCTCACTAGTCCATGCCAGATCCGAGTCGAAAAAATATTGTTCTAGACAATTCTCGTTACGAGATTCGGATTAAACGCATTCCGACAAGTGTAAATGATTAACTGGGCCATGTGTATATCCACTCACTCAGTTGCTCCTTCGACGATTCGATTATTTTTTTCCTATTGAGCAGACATTAAAAAAAAATTCAAAATAGATACCACAATATTTTTATATACTTACTTTATTTACTTACTATTATATACTTGTTAAATGTGTCAAAGAAAAAAAACAAATAATTTTTAAGTTACAACAAATTCGCACGACTGTAATATATTTTGTAAACGACAATTGCGTGATTAAGTTGCTTAATCACAAGTGATGATTATAAGTTCATAATATATGAATGTTCGACGAATCAGACAAAATCGGGACGGAACCCTGACTGGTGTGAATACTTGGATCCGGGTTGGTGTGAGCAGTGAACCTTTAAAACCTACTTCCAACTAGGTGCCGTTTAAGGTGCACGATTATCGCAGTTAAGATTTTAATGCCTTTTCTTAAAGTATATTAATGACAAAAAAGGATTCGACATGCTTAACCACCCAAATCAAATATTAACACAATTTATTTGTTTAAACTTTTATTTTCTTTAATGTTGTGTAATAAGGCTACATAGTAAATTAAAATATGCCTTTTTGTTTACGCTAATTAATTCACACTCTTATTCTAGAAATTGGCACATTATTACCATAATTTTGTGTTTAACATATAATTGCGCATATTAAATAGCAGTGAATTTGTTTTGAATTTTAATCGATGTCTTTTCAATTAAAAATCGATTAATTATTGAAATTTTGTTTCTTTGAAATCAATGACCCAGTATTTCTCTGAACTGCTTTTCTTTTTTCAGACAATATTTACAATACATTTGTTTTTATATAAAAGAAAAGTAGTCGTATTATCTTTCACTTCATATATTATATACGTCATGACAAAGGCATGATTTTTACATAATTAATAATTTACATTATTATTGATTTTGAGTATTAATTTTTGTATTTTTTTTTTCATACTTTTCAGATGGTGGAATCGAAGAAATGAAAGAAGACTTGAATAGTTCTAAAATAATGTACGCATTTTGTCGAGTATTGGATCCGAAGACTAGCCTTTTTAAATGCGTCTTAATTAATTGGGTTAGGTTTATTTAATAACAGTAAAATTACATTTTGAGTATAATTTTTTGATCATTTTTAGCAAGGAGAAGGAGCGCCTATTGTCAGAAAAGGAACATGTGCCAATCACATTCGTGACGTATCAAATATTTTAAAAGGAGCGCACGTTACAATAAATGCGCGTAATGACGATGAAGTAGACACAGATATTATACTAGCCAAAGTGTCCAAGTCATCGGCATCGGTGTATTCGTTTAAAGAAAGACTTGATCATTCGCAACCACAAGAGAAAATTGTAATTCAATAAACGGCGGATTATTTTCATTCGTATATCATCTTCAGTAATAACGAAATTGTTTTTAGGGTACTGTCTACAAAAGAATTCAACCCAATTTGGAAATCAATTCGACGGAAAGGGATAAGTTTTGGGCAGTTGAAGAAGAAAAAGAAAAACTAAGACAAGTCGAAGAGCGAGAGAAGAAAGAACAAGAGCAGAAAAAAATAGAGGACGAAAGACTATTGCGAGAAGTGAGACGCGAGATAAATAGTTTACGATTTGCTTCTATAAACGAAATACGATATATTTTTGTATAGGACACTGATAGAATTAGAAGAGATTCGGTGATAAATGAAGAAGTTCCGAAAATCAAACCAGAGACTACCGTTGTTAAGGCGGAACCACCAGAAGAAGCCAAAATCGAAATAGCAAAACCTGTGTTAGTCACAGAGGAAACTGATAATGAAAACGAACAAAATAATGTCGGAGATGATTTTGGAATCAGAGCTGAAGCCTTGTACGACTATCAAGCAGGTAGTTTATTAATTAAATTAAAAATCAAACTTACTCGAATTGTATTTTTATGTTATTCTTTTTCTTTTTTTGTTTAGCCGACGAAACAGAAATATCGTTTGATCCCGGCGATATAATTTGTCATATTGATAAAATCGATCAAGGCTGGTGGCAAGGTTTGAGTCCGGACGGTACATTCGGTCTGTTCCCAGCAAATTACGTTCAACTGCTTCCTTAAGATCAACAATATTGTTCTTGTCGTATTTTTACCATAATAGTATTTATGTCTGCGATTTTTATTATTAATTTTAAATTCGTATTAATTATTACCAATTGGTTGTGAAAATTATGTGTTTAAAAACTATATTCAAGTTTGAAATATTTAAAACGATGTTTCGGTAATTTGTTATAATCTAGTTAAAATATTTATTAATATTAATTTTTCTATTAAACTACTAAAATATTTATTATTATAATTTTTTTTTTCTTCACAGAAACTTCATATCATTGAATGATATGTTTTAAAGTAAACGCTGAAGGTGGAATAACTAGTATTTTACAATAAATATGTACAACATTTATTTACAAAACTTGATGATCTTAGTACGATATTAAACAGAAATTAATCCTAAAAAATTGTCAATTAAACGACAAGAAAAGTATAACATAGTAACATTCATTGAACGGAATGTACAAAATGTGCACACATAAAAACGTTTCGATGAAAAATTTGAATAGATTTTTACATTTCTATTGACCTTGTTTGTATTTTTAAATTTATTATTACTACAAATAGTGAATTTTTTTTTTAACTCGTATTCGTGTTTCTTGTTAATTATTATAATGTCGAACATAATATTACAATGTACGTCGTATACGAATATCTGTATAATGTATAACACAGTTTGTTGTTACCTCACAACAAAGGTATCAAAATCGAATGTGCAATATTCTATGTCTTCACATGTTGATGATGGAAACACACCCAATAAACTGTAATATTATGTAATGTGTTTTATTACAGCGTTGTCTTTTCCAAATCTTCCTTTTTTTCATCTTTGTAAATCGTGAAAAACGTAACTTGACGATTTTCGTAAGAAGAAAACAAGACAAACGTACGATTAAATTTCGTTTAACCTATAACCTTCCACAAAAAAAAAAATATTATGAACAAGACTTTAACGGGGGAGAGAGGGGGGTTTTCTTACAAACAAAGCGCGACTAACTAAAACTACTTTTTGAATTCGGTCGTTAAGGTGTGGGGACAGTCACTGGAAATCTTCCGCACGCAATCGATGTCTCCATTTCTTCGATTTCCGCGTTGGACACAATGATGGACACCGCCTTTTTGATTTTCGCCACCGTGATGGGTTTCAGCTGTTTGACCGTCTGCGCCATCGCGTGGAAAAACGCGTCCACCGAGTCCATATCTTCCAGTCTGCGTGAACAAAATAATAATACGACGTGATTACGTAAAACAAAAATTTATTTATTTTCGATATTGAAAAAATTAATTAAAATTCCCTTACAACAGAATTATATTCACGCATGCTCGCCTGGAAATAGTGATTTTATTATTTTTAACTTGGAACGGAAATCGGAATCCAGAGGAAAAGCCTTCGTAAGGGCCTCGCAAGGACCCCAGTCACGTCAGTGCAAATTTATAATATGCGTTCCCCGTGGACGGACGTATTCAACAAGGGACGGGCCATCGCCCCTGCAGCTGAGCAGATGCTTTAATGTAATTGTTAATTATTTTCAAAACGCAATTCGGGAAAATTAAAAGAACGCGAATCTATAAATTCTATCAAATTTACGATTAAATTAGATTTTCTTGAAAAAATTGCAAAAAAAAAAAACAGTATAAAGTCGAAAATTAAACAATATATCATCAATGTCCATTGATCGCATACATGTATATAAATACAAAAATATGTGTAAATAAATCGTTTTCCGTTTAATCTGAAAATATATGAGTAGGTACAACAATAATAATTGTCTGAAGAAAAAAAAAGAAAATGGAAAAGATGCTACAACGAGAAATAAGCCGGACGGATTTGCTAAAGACCCCCGACGGTCGGCACTGGTAAACGAGACGTGATCAAAAAGTAACGAGAATTGTCGCGTATTAATAATCAATCGCTCATCGTCGATTCGTTATTTGCAGTTTTCCAATTTTATTTTTAATTATACCTTATTGAATAAAAAAATTTCCTAATAAGTATTCAATGATTCAGTCTAATCTTTTTATAGTGCGTGCATTTGACGGGCACGTGTTGACACGTTTGGCGATTTTTGTGTTTAAAAAAAGAAGGTTCAAAGAGTTTATATCGTGCGTGTTAAACATGGAATGTTAAGAGTGTAATGAAAAGTAGTACGAATATTAAAAAAAAAAAAAAAAAAAGGCTTTTGGCGGAGTTTCTCTGCGTATGCACCAAGGGTTTATGTGACGAGTGATATAAACGTTTTAAAGACATACAATATATGTGAAGACGTCAATAAAGAACCTAAGAAAAGTTCTTTTACAGTTGTGTGTTTTTCGATTACGACGGCACAATTACATTACTTAGGTACTTTTTAACACCGGGTCGGGCAGTACCTATATAAATTCCTAGAAATTATGCACCGTTTTACGGGAGTCGATTCGAAGAAATCGTGGGCACAACAACTTCTGGATTTTGGCACCACCACCGGTTTCATTTTTTGCCCTATTTAAAAAAAAAAACGATGTTCCCTCTTTCCTGCATTCCCGCTCCAGGAAACGCCATTGTCAAAAGTTATTGTACAGTGTTGTTATATCTACCCCGAGGTTGGTTTTTTTAACGAAAAATCAATTTTAACTTTCCTCATACCGCGAATATTAATGCGTAATACAGTGGCGCAACAAGCGGCGGGGGTGTTGCAGCCTTGCAGGGTGGTGTACTCGCATCGCGGGGCACGTGACATTTTCTGGGTGCGAGGCGTCGTCTGATGCGTTTGCACGCGTATAAAATAGTTGCAATTTTCGTTACTAGGGGGCACCGTATTATAAATCATAATAATATATAGTCACAGATTATTATTATTATTCATCTAATCTGTGATATAGCTGTAGTCGCGCCACCGATTATTAGAAACAGCGGTAATATATTATTGTAACAATAATAACGTGCAGGCGCGAAAATTGTCGTTAAATAAAAAAGAAACGGAACGCGAATGTGTACGTATTTATACGTCGATATATATATATATACATAATAAATAGGGACCGCGCCGCGTTGCGGCGTCCCGTGAAAATTCTACTTAAATATTATTATTATAATATCTCCCGTCCCCTGCACCGCTTACTTGTAGTTGGCCGCGGCCGCCTGCTGCTTGTACCGTTGGTCGCACAGGAAGTGTATCGACCGGTCCAGCGCGTCGTGTTCGTTGTACGCCTTGTCCATGATCACCGACTGCTCGTACAGCATCTCGGTCACCTGTTGTTCGTACACGGAATCGCAGTCGTTCGCCGCCGCCGCCGCCGCCGCCGTCGTCACTTTGTCCGCCAAGGACGACGCGTCCTCGTCGTCGTCGTTACTACCGCCGTTGTCGTCCTCGTCCCGGAACGACACGTGCGGCAACAGGAACGCGATCTGCTTCTCCAGCTTGTACGGGCGCATGGCCGCCGCCGCGGTGTACATTTCCAGCGCTTTTCTTTTCTTCAAATGTCTCACGAAACCGTCCCTGAGAGTTTTCCACCGTACTTTCAACCTTTCCACTGCAAGAATACCGCAAACACAATATTATTTATCATCATAATATTACGCGTTATTTTTAATAATAAACTGGCAAATAACCCGCACGCACATAATATAATATTATAATATATGTAATATATGCGCGATATAGGAAAGGCCGTTATAATGAACAGGCGACTGAGGTACGGTACTTGTAGGAGATGTACAAACGGGTCAGGGGCGTATTTATGGGGGGGGGCTGATGGGACTCCAGCCCCCCCCCGAAATTTTAGGAACTTTATATATTCCTATGCCCTATGGCTATAGGATGCAATATTTTTATTAAATTCCAAATATGTAGTTGTTTTTAAAATGTTGAGAATTTGGTAATTTGTCCTATTTTTTAACATTTAGTCTTGGATTAGAATTTAGAAATAATTCAACAATGATATTTACGCAATGCCTCAGCCCCCCAAAAAAAAATTTTTTTACGTAATTATACTAATTTATTAGTATACAGAGATATAGGATGTTGATGACTTATGCATTTTTTTCCTTCGATCCTATACAATGGGCTCTCTTAGCTATGAAAAAATATATATATAAACTCGTTTTATTCCTCTCTGATTCAGAATATATAAATTACAATTTTTTTTTTTTTGGCATATTTAGTTTTAAATTTCTTTTTTTAACGTCATTCTTTTTATATTTTTACTTCATTTTCTCATATTATATAACGTAATTTTTTGTAAATTATAGGTCATCTTATGCCTAAAATTTTAGATTTCAAGACAAATTTTTTATATTTTTAAAAATACGTGTATTACGTATATTGGAGGGTTCTTTTGTGATTATAGATTTACTGCGTAAAAGTGCTCGCGTGTCATACGCTGCATAATATGCTTTTACAGATACGCCGATACACTTTATGGAATATTATAATATTTATAAATTGTATGCAATAAATCCGATAGACGAGATGAAATTCACATAGACATCTTATATTTATATTTTTTAATACAATCTAAATGTATCTGTACACATACAATAATTTTTCAATAAGTATTTTAAATTACTGTAATATCTATGAAAATGTTTAGGTCATTCTTTACGGTTTTCAGGTCATTAAGCATTTTTTCTTTTTTTTTTGGGGGGTCATTTTTGGTATTTTTTTAGGTATCAACATCCTATCTGTACTAATTAGTAAGAAATGCGTGTGCGCGTAGTGGCGCGATCAAAGGAGCCGGCGTTTTGTATGTCTGAACACCCTCTTTGTACCGCGTATATTTATGGACATTTTTTCATTCAATAACGACCTTTTCTCCCTTCTTCCGATCTCATTCCCCACATTCGAAAATCCATTTTCATTGCGTGGGAGGATAAATGGGCTCGTTCCACTGTAGATGATGATCCCTCCGCTAGATGGTATAAATATCAAGTTCCCGGGTCACCCCGCGGTCCCATTGGCTCTACGCCATTCCGATCTTTCAAGGTTTCAAAATCGTGTCCTTTCACTAGCGACTAACCCGCGTACGGTTTTTCTGTTAGGACTCAGTTCTTCCCCATTTCGCACACGTCATTCCCGTTCGGAACCTTCGCGGGATTTCATTCATATGTGTTATCATCGCCCTAGGGCCTAGGTCGTCTCCCTACGCAAGACTTCATTTCTTTCTTTTTTGCATGCCAATAGCGTATTATGTAATACAACATTACTTAATATTCACCTTGTCCTTCCGTCATAACTAATTTCATTTTTATTCAATCACTCCTTCGGGTTTATTAATTCAATTTTCTCTCCCTTCTAATATTGGCATATTAATTTATATCCACTGGGATAGTTTGTTCTTTTTTTTTAATTCCATATTTTTATTATATCTTGTTATTTATCTATATATACATATTTTTCAATCTTATACATGCGCGTGTATAGTCATATTATTGACTGCTCTCTAACTGCGACGTGCTTATTATTGTACACGTTAACACGTAGCTTATGGGAAATGTTTAAAAAATAATAATTACGTATTTATTACAATATTATTAACGCGTACAATACAGACATCATGAGACGACAAATAATACCCGATAAAATAGATAACTTTGAGCGCGTTCCCGTCGTTTCTTGATCGATATAAAAATGCATTTATTAATTTATTGAATAAATATTATATAACACTTTAAATTTTAAAAAAACTAATTTAAATTTTTTTCGTTTTGTCTTAACAAGACTATACCTCTCCATAAAAAAAAAACATTTTATATTTATTCCAATAACAATCGCGCGATGCACGCGCATAGCGTAATAATAATAATAACACGTAATCTGCAAATATACGGTAGGCGCGGTAATGCAGAAACTCGAGACGAATATCGAAACGCGGTGTGCAAAAAAAAGACAAATACAGAAAAAATTGACCGTGCCATTATAATAGTTTTTACTTTCCAAAAAAAAAATAAAAATCGAAACTTAACTTTCTGTATATATTATTATTATTATACGTATATACCCACGAGCCGTATCCAAGGTGATCGCTCATATATTATAACAAACCGATTACTCGCTTGTGTATAATATAATATCCAATAATTACGCGTATTATGTGCGGTATTATCCGCGATGATACTTAATTTTATTCATATAGGCGGTGCCTGGCTCTTGATGTTCAGGGAGTGCAAAAATATTTCTGGAGATTTCCCTCCCCTCTCAAAAAAAAAAAAAATTATATACTATACTATATATTCCTTTAAATAAATTTAACACATATTTTATTTAATAGTACAAGTAATAACAAAATAATTTTTTTTTTTTTTTAATTACAAATAACCAGGTTACCTATACATATATGACATAATGTGTAACATACACAATAACTTTAAATAAATAATAGTATTTCAATTTCTTATTTATATCTAACTATATGTATTCATATAATAATACTCATAATATACTTATACCCTGCACATCCCTTGTCTCCGCCTATGATTTTATCTCTATTCACGTTAGTATACGTATATGAGACATACAAGAGGGTTGTCCGTAAAATAAGGTCTCCGATTTTTTTTTTTTTACAAACAAAAACACGTTTATTTGCTATGGATTATATACGCATTGTTGGAAAGCCTAGACTTTCTATATACCTATTGTTTTTCTACATAATCCCTTTATTGTGATCGATGCATTTTTGCATGCGGAGTAACATTTTCGCGCGTAATATGTTGCGCGTGTCATAGCTGAACTGTCCCGCCGCTGCGCGTAGATAGCGTAGTAGTTAGTACGATCTTTTCTTATTCTTTCAACTCCTCGTCGGTCCTGAAATTCGTCCCGTCCTGCTTCAGGTGTGCAGGTGGCTTTCAAGAGATGTTTACCACTTGGTGCTAGGTCAGGACCGTAGGGGGGGGGGATGACGATATCCGATCCAAATGACGTAGTCGGTTGCTGTACGAGCGGCGGTATATAGGGACGAGCGTTGTGTGTGTCCCGATGAAAACGAATTGCAAGGTTTTTCAAAGTTTCACAGTAGTAGCGATCAGAGTTTATATTGTTGTCCCGGTGGTAGGCGCGAACTCGCACAACAATATCCCAAAAACACAGTCACTTTGCCGGCAGGCAATGCGTTTGTTTAAACTTTCGCTATAGAATCACTGTTTATCTACGCGCGTCGTCTCGGTAAATATATTAACCACGAGTTTTATTACACAAATTCATTTTCAATGTTCCTTGAAAATGTACAAAACCGTGTGGGCCCTTGGACTGCAGCCCTCCCTTAGATTCGGCCCTGCAAGGCGTCCAGAAACGGCAAAAGTACCTATATATAGACCTTTTTACCGGGGCTTATAAAAATTACAAAAAAAACGCAAATATATAAAAAACGAAAAAATAATACTATAATATTCGTCTACTAATTGAACAGAGAGGATACAACAACAGCTACAACACCTCCGCCAGCGATAAAAACAATATTTGAACATTTCGTAGAATCAATGCAGAGTGTAGTATTATTCACACGAACTATTATTATCATTCGTTAGCGAGTAGTTATAGCTGCAGGTAATGATATATATATATATACACACAATGTGGTAATTATTTATTTATTTTTTTTTTTTGCGATTATTATTATTTTTGTGATCATTATATTATTGTATTCGTGATTAGCGGATAACGATGACGATAACAATATTGGTTTACGACAGCGCCGCTCCGGCGATTCAATATTTCAATGTTTTGTCGTATGCGTGTAACCGTCGCGGACGGACGTCGAAAAATTATGTGTGTTCAATCGTTGGTGTGTAATCGAACAAAAATACAAACGTTTTTTTTCTTAATATAAAAACCCGCCATTCGTTTTTTTTTTTTTTAACCAACAGTTCTCGCGACCCACAAAATCGTTAAAAGTTAGAGAATTATTGTAATAATAATATTCCAGTTGGTATTTTAACGCGGTGTCGCATTTTCGCCGTAATTTCGCGTGAGTGCGAAAGGCAGCTATTTTTAGCTGGAGCTGTGACGTATTTCCCGATATTTGACGTGTGGCTCATACGGAGTGCGTTGTTATTTTGTAGTGTATTGTTATTGTACTCGTGGAACCGGATAATTGCGTGCGCGCAATTGTCACGGAGAGAAAACATACAATTAACAACACAACACAACGTCAATGGTTATCGGACTTGGCGACAATAATTCCGGAATTCGACCCGGTAAGCACATTACCATTCTGCACACGAAATAAAACCCACAAATGAATCCGGTCCTCTGACTGGTCCTGGTATATTTCTGATAACAATAATGTTCCGCGTTATTCGACGGAAAGTATAAGGAAGCCTGGCTCACACGGTCAAACTTTTCATCAAATATTTGGCTTAGAATATATTCTAAAATATTTGATGAATTTGTCAAATAAATTGATAAGAATGATACGAACTTGGTATTAGATTTTATTTGTAGATGTGAATGATATGATATACATCCACATATTTTATCTATTCTGTGATACATCGATAAAAATATAATTATTCGTTTGGGCGTTGGTGTACATTTATTTTAGGTTATTAATGAGGACATTAAAGTACGTATTTTTATCATGTTTACTATTAAATTTCACGCGTTAAATTGAACCAATCATCAATGACTTTTAAATTTCAGATATTCAAATATTTATTTGATAATGTGACCAGTATTTCAAATAAATATTTGGTGTCTGACAAACGCCAAATATTTAACGAAAAGTTTGACCGTGTGAGCCAGGCTTAAATCCGGAATTATATTATGTTCCAAGACATCTGTGATGTCAGTGTGTTATCAGTGTATTATTATTATATCATAATCATTGTAACGAGTCTAAGCGAGCTACTCTCGTTAAGACACCTCCATATTCGCTCGCTCCTATCGGAACCAAAAACGTCCATTGATTTGTTATGAAAAATCACCTGAAGTCGCTGGAGTGCGCACGTTTGGTTCGTTTGATAATAATGCACTGGTAACACTGACATCACAAATGGACCAATCAGAGGACCGGTTTCATTCGCGGGTTTTATTTCGTGTGCAGAATGGTAATATGCACCCGGTAACTGGTACACTGACGATCGGCCAATATGGATTGATGAAGTAGACGAATACTCGGTTTTGTATGATTGGGATGACGTAGCTGTTCAACACTGCCTTTTCGAAACTCACGGGAGTGGCCAAATTGTGGAGAGACGACTTGCCTAGATCAGAACGTACGTGGTTACAGTGGGTACCACTCACTGAACTCAGTACATGGAACGCGCATTCTGTATACTTCTCTTATATGAAAAATGTACCTTTATAGTGAGCCGTCATATGCATTCCGTTTCTATTTTCCTGTTTTTGTTACCAACTTCGTCATGTTAAAATCATCGATTTTGGTGCTAACATTGATATTATAAGCACGTCGTTTTGTGTCCTATTATCTTAAAGTAAATAATAAAACATGACAACTCGTCGTTTTGTGTCCTGTTATTTCCAAGTAAATAATAAAATATGATAAATATCATGGAAAAAACTATATTTCATCGTATTCTCTATGAATTTTATACCTTATAAAATGCATATGGCGGCCTCCTATCTGGGGTCATATTTTGATTAATATACGCGTTCCATGTATTGAGTTCAGTGGTACCACTATTAAAAGGAAATTTCCCATCGACAAACGAAGATATTTTGCGAACTAAATTAGACGCACAAAATTATATACGAATACGAAAACCAAATCAAAACATGATCGAATATTTTTATGAAAAGTTATCCAAATGCAACTGTGCAAAAATGGATGAAAGTGAAATAATACAGTGCATAGCGCGCGGAGTTGGAAACGACCGATACCGCGATTATTTAGGTCCTCTTTCTAATTATAAACGTCCAGCGGACCTTTTACCACATTTAATATCGGCTAGTACGTATATTCAAAGTACAAATACGAAAAATGGAAATACGCCAGGGTCCGCTTTAAACGTAAATAAGTATAAATAATAACATAATTTGTTTTCACTGCCGTTCCGCGGGACATACATCGAAAGAATGCACAAACAATCGTCTGTGATTTGTTTTCGGTGTTTCAAACCGGGACATAAATCCAGTGAACGTCGTAACAAAAAACCTAACGTATCAAATCCAACAACGAATGTCGTACCACAGACCAGTACCAGTACAGTGGGAAAACAAACTGAAGAAACGAGACAACAACGACCAGTACTACAATTGAATGGTACAGGGCCACAAAATTAATATTTCAAGAACGTAGTGGTAAACGATGAGTATATACAAGCATATATTGACATGGGAGCAGCGTGCATTGCGATGCGTAAATCCGAAGTGGATCGACTTCGCATCACTTACGACGCTAACGCCTGTGACGAATTTGTTGGGTATGGATTCGGAAAAGTAAAGGCATTAGACCGTTTCAAGACTACAATTATCATAGATCGTGTAAGTGCATACGTTCCAACCAGTGTTCCGGATGATGTTCAGGAGATTGCTCTTTTGGTTGGACATCCCTTCACTGAGCAACCACACGTTATGATAGTTAGTACGCCGAATGAATTACGAATGGAAGAAATTATTCCAAAGGAAGCGGTAAACCAAACAGACAAGACCCCAATGTGGGCAATCGAAGCACTAGTAATTCCCAAAAATCATGTCGGACATGTTTCAGTCATTACAAAATTTTCAGATAGTGACTTATGTATCGAAGTACAACCAGACAAATGGTACCGCGATGCTTAGTTTCTACTGACGGAGAGGGACATGCGACAGTACCTGTAGTAAATCTGTCTGAAGAAGATTTTAAAGTAAACAAAGGAGACACGGTGACCAGAGGACTTTTGTTTACCCAAGTAACATCCGAAAGTAACAAGTTCACTCGAAAACTTAACGAAATTCCAATCACAGCCGACGAAGTGATAACTGATCTAGCAGCCGATCAAGTCAAAAATGTGTTGTTACATTTAAACAAATATAAAGACTTGGTAGCGCGAAATCTACGACAAGTGGGATGTACTCATCTAACAGACATGAAGTTGGTAATAAAAGATGACCGACCAGTTGTATGCAGGCCCTACCGGATTTCATACAAGGAACGTAAACAAGTACGAGATATCATCGACGAGTTGAAAGAAGCGGACATTGTTAAAGACAGCGATTCACTGTATGCCAGCCCTATTCTCTTGGTGAAAAAGAAAAACGGAAACGTGCGAATGTGTGTGGACTATCGTGAGCTGAATAAAAAAACGGTGCCAGATAAATATCCTTTACCACGGATTGACCATCAATTGAACCGGTTACATGGTAATTCTTATTTTACTAGTTTAGATCTTTGTAACTGTTATTATCAGGTACCTATAAAACATTTAAATACGAGGGCACAAACTTCTTTTGTAACGCCTGATGGCCATTTTCAATTTAAAAGAATGCCTTTCGGACCAACTAACTGCCCAGCAATTTTTTCTCGTATGATAAATACCGCTTTAGGCAAACTTGTATTCAGTAGCTTTAGCATACATACCTGGATGATATTATAATCGCAAGTAAAAATGTAGAGGACGGTCTTGAAAAATGAAAATTAGTATTACAGGCATTGCGAGAAGCAGGATTGACAATAAAGTTAGAAAAACGTAGATTTTTTATGAGAAAAAAATGCGCACAATAAAAGGGTTAAAAATTTGAAAATTGTAAAAAAATGTGTATTTCAATAGTCCCTAACTATTTAACACGTTAGCTGCCACGAGCCAGCCGGCGACCGAACACAGGTATATTGTCATGGAGCCATTTAGGTTGCCGTCGAACTAAATTGAATTATTTTTCTCACGCCACTTAGAGCGCCGTCTGTTCAAATGACTCATTATATTCAATGCATTATATTTTGCTTTGGCTTAGAATTCAAGACTCAAAAATTACACCATGGCGTGGAGGAGAAAAAAAAAGAATATTTAAAAAAAAAAAAAACCAAAAAATTCCTACAATTTTTAAATACTTTGTTTATTTAAAATTTATGATAAAAAAAAATTAAATAATCTTATAATATATTAGTCTTTTACTCACTAATACTATGAAAATAAAATAATTATACTTTTAATTGAAAAAAAAATGTTAATATCTTTTAGATATTAATTTGTATTAATAATGCTGAAAAAAATTTTTTTATACTTGTGGAAAAAAATATTAAACTCATTGTTGCAAAAAAAATTGTTTGTTGCTGTTAAGTATTCATATGATCTGGAAAACACAATAAACAAATGAAAGGCTGAGATGGACATATGCTGCAAAATGTAGTGACTTTTTTCGTCTTATTAAAGGCTTCCCTAAAACTTTAATACACATTTTTTTTATAGATTTTAAGTCAATAAATTGAACAAACAAATGTATTACGTAAATCCATTTTCCTGTGCTATTTTTTTATAACATTCCGTGCATCTTCTTCTGATTTTTCTATTTCTTGGACACTTCTCTTCAGTTACTTCGAGTTTATGTTTAGGATCAATCTTCTTTGATTCCCACTAGTACTCGGAGTAGAAATGTTCAAGTTTGTACTCTAAATGAATTCAATGCTGGTCGGTCTTAAATTTAGTATTTTATCAATTAAAGATTCTTGAAATTGTTTCACCGTCAGTTTTGAATTTGAATGTTCATGTTGTATAATATTTGAGCATTAATAGCACAAGTATTAAGTAAGATTTCAATCATGGCTTTATGATACCAGTGGATACTTTTTCTAACTGGTGTAGTATACGATGCTAATTGATCGGAAAGATCAATACCAGCTTTTCCTGCATTATAATATAATATTACTTTAGGCTTCAAAATACTTTCCTTTTTTGGATTTTTCTTCTCTGTATCCACAATATTCAATTTATGTCAAGTAGATAATAAAATTATATCTCTTTTGTCTTTAAATTTTAACACGACAATTCCATCCTTGTTTTCTTGGCCAATTATTTCTCTTTTTTTAAGTTTTTGTGATGTCACTTTTTTTGGTGAATAACGACGATTTTTTCTTAATGTTCCAACAAGATGCGTTTTTTTTTGATAAAAGTTTTTTAGCAAGTGGAACAGAGGTATAAAAGTTATCAATAATAATTGTTATACCATTATCTGAATATTTTTCACATAATGACAATACAATTGTTTCACCTAAAGCTTGGCCAGGAATGGACTGTTTTCCCTCATAAATAATTATTTTGTACGTGAAACCGTTAACATCACAAACTTTAATTAAGGTCGTATTAAAAGGATTAATCGTTAATTATACGATGACGTTTGCTTGGAATGTACTGACGAAAATGTAATCTTTCTCTAAAGGGAATCATAGATTCGTCTACAGCAATAACTTCTCAGGGTGTTTGTAGATTTTCAAAATTAGAATTAATTTTATCAACAATATCTCTTATTTTGTACAAACGATCCGATATATCGCTTGTTTCATTATCCGAAAAATGCAAAAACCTTAGTATTAATTCAAACTTGTTTCTGCTCATCACTTTTGGAGTTACTATCAGTTTTACTCCAATTATCCGAAATAGATGGATATTTGACAATCCCCATCCAAATAATCCAATACATTTTATCATAATGTCTGATGTAACTGGCTCCCATTTCCTATATCGACTTGTACGAGAAATCCTATTATTTTTTTAAATATTGTTCTGCATTTTTGTTTGTTTCCAAGACCATGCATTCCAATATATCAGCAGTAAAAAATAATTTATAATAGTCTAATGGTTCAAAATTTGGTTGTAACTGAACGGGAAACATAGTATTGAGTTGATACGTAAAAAGTGTTTGATGATTACCTGTAACTGGGAACCAAATAGTAGTCATATCGATATTATCATTATCTTCAAGTTGAGCAGGAGAGACATCAGATGATTTACTTGATGATGATATATCTGGTTCATAGGATCCGTCATCAGTCATCACGTCACCACGATCACTGTTAGACTCACTCGCCGAGATTGAAAAATCTGAAGCACTGAGTGCTTCTTCGATTTCTATTTCATCCATTTTTTTAACAATAATTTCAAACTTCACGTCACGTCGAATTGAAATTTACCATAAGCTATTGAAAAACACGGAATAAACAAGTATCCCAAAAAAAAAAACGGTTAGGTACCTAGGTACCTACACGAAAACCATACGCAAACGTCGTTTACGAGCACGCGTCTATCACATTTATGCGACCAGTAACGAATTTTCGATTGAAAAATACCAAGACTGCCGGCGACCCAAATGGCGCCTTACAAATATTGAATTATTACTACGCCACTTGTCCGCCGGCGACCTAACTATTTTTATATTATTATCGTAATATTTGACGTATAGTAGTAGATTATGAAATTCCTTCCGACTTTTAAATCCCGAAATAAACATAGGGGAACATCAGAGCAAAAGGAATCACACTGTGTATACTATAATATATACTGACCGGCCTGTTTGTCCTGACAACCGGCCACGGCCAACGCCACCTCCTTCCACGCGACGTTCTTGGCGCCGAAGTCCTTGAACACGTGCATCGACTGATCGTACAGTACCGGCCGATCCTGAACCGCGGCCAACAGTTTCTCGTCGCGCGCTTTGCTCGCTGCCTTTTTCATTTCGTCGTCGTCGCGCGCGCGCGTATATCACACCGGTCGACGCGCGGGTACGATATCCGCTCGAAATCCGCGGTCTGAACCAGACGGCCGGCGCAGACGAGGGATATTGCAGGATGAGCCCGGAGCAAGGACTACAACAATATAATATTATGTATTATATTTTATACCGGTCCAGACGCGTGTTCGCCCGTATTGAGGAGAGTATAGCCAGGGTATAATAATATTATATAGATACGCGCCGCGTTGTCGTTACAATAATAACAATTATAATAATAATAATAACGTCGTCGCCGCCGCGCCACGGTTTTACGCGCTACTGCCTACCGTGAACAGCTACTACTGCAGTGGCCGACGCTACACGAATACGCGCGCGCCGAATGAAATATTATAAAAATTTTCCGCCGGCCGTCGTCGTTGCGTCGTGCGTCGCGCGCTGTTCGTGTTAGCGCGAACGCTGCGTCGTCCCCGGTCGTGGCGATTAGGCACGCACGCACGCACGGCGGGGAGGGGGCAGAGTAGTGAAAAACAAGAGCCGCGCGCAAAACTGCGGCCGTCCCCGCGAGCCCCGTAGGCCGGCGGGTGACGCGCGCGCGCGCGCGCGTTTATTACACTCGTACGCGCGCGCTATATACGCTTATACGCGAATTATAATAATAAAACGGTGTAACGCGCGCGCGCGCGCACGCGAGCGCGTGTGTTTGCTCGTGATGGAGCGCGCGCGCGTGACGTTATAACGCGACGCGCAATCGATTCTGGCCTCGTGAAACATGGGAGGGGGAAGGGAATCGTGTCGTCGGTGACGGACAGTGGTGGTCCCGGGGTAACGGGACGGCGAAGAGTGAAATACGCCACGCGCGCGCCGCCGGTGCGCGAAGCGCGTCGTCACGCGTGCAGCGCGGAGGACGGACGGGACTAACGAAAAATGAAAAAAAAAAAATACGCAAAAAAAAATGTCGTCCTCGCTGTTTTTTTTCCCACGTGTACCTACCTACACCGCTGCTGCAGTACCGCGACTACGCGTGTACCGCGGGTGGTTAACCGCGCGGGCTTTCTATACCTTTTTTTTTTTTCTCTTTTGAATCGGCAATACACCCACTGCCCGGAAAACCGTGAAGCAGTACTTCGGGCAGTGGGTCGCCATCGTTTATTTATAGAACAAACAACTTTCTTATGGGGAGGGTGGCCAGACAATACCTGGACCACCCTAACCCATCGCATTTTTTTTTAACAATTTTTTTTTTTTGCTCCTTTTAATGAGGAGGCGATGCAGTACCTCCCCTTACAAATTCTTAGTGCAACTGACGGCCCCGGGCCGCCCTCCGGCCCCCTGCGCGTCGCAGTGGAGCAACACCCTGCAGCGACTGCCTCTCGCGCTCAGCCACCTCCTTAGCCGTCATCACGGTCGAGGCGAATCGGGCCACCGCAGGGCTTTCTATACGTATATATAACCGCATATACTGCACGTATAATATACGCGCGAATAGGGAGTTAAATTGGGACGACGGCGGCTTGAGCCCCGTTTTTCTTCGACTAGACCAGTGATGATGGGCAAAGTACGGCCCGCGAAAGTATTTAATCCGGCCCGCCGAGGGTCCATCGACATGGATAGTATATGGCCTGTATAGTATAAAAAAAGTTTTAAATATATAAATGGATTGGCGCGGACTGTGCGTGGTCGTACCCTCACGGCGTGGTGTTGGTAGATAGTAGGTACTATGATAATAGGTATATAATTTCTATTTTTGTTCATATGTCCATAATTCCATACGTCTCACACGCCTACCATGGTTGGGCCTTCGAATAAAAGTTAAATTAATTATTATTTAAGGTAAAAGGTAATTTGTAACATTTGTGTGTAATGCTGTAATGTTTTTATAATATTATATGATTCAAAGCTTTAACACAAAATGTATTTTTTCTATAATTCTGGCCCTCCTCTAGACTTTCTTAAACTTTGTGGCCCCCCCATTAAAAAAGTTTGCCCACCACTGGAATAGACTGTATGTAGTGCGGCGGAGACAGAGCCGTCCCTACAGTTTTGCTGGGCCCGGGGCATAACATTTTTCGCGGGGCCTTAAAAACAATCATAGCTCTGCTTAGTACTGTCGTAACAATTGTCGTGTGTTCCACGTATAATATACATGGAACCGTTTTATAGAATAAACTACAGCCAAGCATTCCAATTGGAAACTATGATACCGCGAGTCGGTCGGTGTAGTTCGCTAGTTAAAGAAAAATATCGGTTGAAACTTCCCTGAAGCCTGTTTTTGCAACAATACTGGACCAAATCCGTGAGAACTAGCGTCGCAGTTATGTAATTCTGTTTCTGCGGAAAGGGAATAAATTCCGAGTACGGGGACTTCCAAAAGTTTTCCTTTTAACGTATTAAATGAATTTTGCTCTTCTTCACCAAATGTAAAATCAACTGTCTTTTTCATTAAATTATGTAAAGGTTTGGCTGTCAACGAAATATTCGGTATGAACCGTCGGAAGTAGCTCGCCAATCCGATAAATTGTCGGATTTGTTTTTGATTTTTTGGTATCGAATAATTTTTTACAGATTCAACATTTTTAGGACTTGGACGCACACCAGTTTTATCAACAATGTACCCAAGATACTCAACACTTTTATACAAAAACGAACATTTGTTCTTTATCCAAACGAAATTTTAAATTAAATTTTGCCACGCCAAACTAATAACTTTTTTCAAAATATCTAAATGTTCATCAATAGATTTTGTCGCAATTAATACGAGTATATCGTCCAAATAAAGTGTTATTTCTCCATCTCTAATTAAATCATTGAATATATATTACATAAATCTCGCAAAAACTTTAGGGGCATTCGTTAATCCAAACGGCATTCTCAAATATTCAAATTGACCTAGTGGTGTTACAAAAGAAGTATATGGAATTGACAATTTGTTCATTCGAATATGATGAAATCCGTTTTTCAGATCTAACAAAGAGAAGTACTCTTTACTTTTCAGTCTATTAATCTGATCATCAATAAGCGGGGCTGGAAAATTATCTTTTACTGTAATTTTATTTATCTCTCGATAGTCTACACATAGTCTAATATATCACCAGTTTTCTTTCGAACGAGAACAATCGGACTACTGTACGGACTTCGACTTGGCCTAATCACCCCCTCTTTTAATAAATTATTCAAAAATAGTTTGTAATTTTTCCCTATCACTATATGATATACGTCGAGCCCTGTAAGAAATCGGTTGGTCATGTTTCAGTATTATTTTCATTTCCAAATTTGGATCGTTATCAACTCTCGTACGTCCAACTTTCATAACATATTCGTCATTATATAACTGTAACAATTCATTCTTACATACCAATTCCAAATTAGGGTCAATATTCAATACATTTTTCTCTTCCTCACTTTCGTGTTCATAATCCACACACAAAATCTCATTTAACTCCCAACTATTACTCGATTTGTCCCCTTCCTTAGTAAAATCAAGTTGTACAGCTCCGTCACGGAAACACAAATTAACCCCCTGTTTTTGAACAAAATCCCTACCCAAAATTGCACTCATATTCATAGTATTTTCCGGTACAATGTAAAAACGTATTAAAAATGTATTGCCGTTAACAGAAATGTCAGATTCAAAAATTCCTAACAACTCTAATTTAGTACCGTTAATACCCGAAAAACAACTATTATCGTTCAATGGTTTTACAATATTAAAATTATTTGGTATTAACTCACGTTTTAACAAACTAATCGGACTGCCAGTGTCAATGATCGCGTCGAATGTAATTCCACACCATACATTCACGTCGACTGGAATATTGCACGCACACGTCACTGCATATGGTCCTGGATGACTCTGGGAAGAACTTGGTTGTTCGGACATTACATTCATCACTCTTGATTGACTTTCGACTTCCACGTTGCTCCTTGGCACATCCTCCGATTTCTTCAGACTCGCTTACTAAATTAGGACACTTGGAACGTTGATGTGTAGTGGAACCACAATTGTAACATGCGCCCTTTTCAATTCGAGGTTTCGGGCATGAAGATGCAATATGTGACTTCGATCCACAGTTGAAACAAATTTTGGTTGTCCACTTGTCGTAGTCGCATTCGAAGTGGTGGTCTGGCGACTTGGGCGGTGCGACGATGAAATTTTATTTACAGGTGACTCTTTCGACATGATCTGGCGTATTCGAGTTGCACGTGATACGTCCAAACTTTCAAAATTAACAATATCGTTCAGTATTTCATCGGTATCGACATGATCACGACTCAATAAATAAACACTTAGCTCCTTTGAATATAGTCCTTCTAGTACTTGTGTTTTCACTTCGTAGAAACTCAACTCGAGTAAAGAACACAAATGTATTTTTTCATGAAAATATTCAAGTGTATTCTCACCTTTACGTTGAATACGGCTTACCATTTCATTCCACCTGTCTCCAACTGAAAGTTCACCAACAAATGTCCTTTTGAATTGGCTTTCAAAATCCATTCAGCTATAGTAATGCTACGCGACAAAAACCAATGTTCAACGGGTCCTTCTAAATTGGTACGTACAGACTGTAGTTTAAAATTATCTGGCCATCTGTTCAGATCAGCTACACTGTTGACGGTCTTCAACCAGTCTAATGCTTGACATCTACTATTCAATCCATTAAATTTCGGAATTGATTTTTTGAAAATCCTGTGCAAATGTAATCTCATTCATCGGTTTTGATTGTTGTACTTTCAATAATTCCATCAACATTCTGTTTTGAACCATTAATGTCTCCAGCATCTGTTTAGTTTCGGACGTAAATCCAACATTCGTAGACGACTTAGACGATTCGATCAAATTAGACGTAGGCAAATTATTCGTCACATTCGTATTTAAAACCGTGTTGTCTGTCGTTGATTGACCATTCGTCAACAACTCACCTGTACCCGTCAAACTCGTGCCGGTTGTTTTTATATTATCCATTTGAACTTGACTGACAACGTCCGTTTTTGATCGCGTCAACATTTCGACAAAAAAAAAAAATTCACGCGAAACGAAAAAAAAATATATAAAAAAAACTGCTTTCACTTTCGTACATTCGTTTAAGATACACACGTGAATTATCCCAGCAATCCACACCTGAACTGTTGGAGGGGTCATAGGCCTTCGATAAAAAAAAACGCGAAAACGATGACTTACAAAGAAAACTTTAATTATTGGAAAAAAACACATACGACTTACACATACTCGACCGAACGACGGAGTGACATTTCCACGCGTCGGCGGCCGCATTTTATAATAGTAATCGGTTTCGAGAATATTGATTTAAACTTTTATATATATTTATATAGGTATTGTTTATTTTTCATTATTTTACTAGTTATTAACTATAATATATTGTATAAAACTAACTACCCAGTTATTATTATGATATGTAAAATAGAATATTACTTACTCTGTACCTGTATATTTTTATAAACAAAAAATAAATAATATTTTCATGTTTAATAAATAATAGGTTTCTCTTCCAGTTATATGTCCATTATGCACAACATTCCCAATAAAATATGGTTCATAAATTTAGATTTAACCCACATATATATATATATATATATATATATATAACAACTAGATAGCTAACTCCCTATAATACGTTGAGAAAAAATTGAAGTCGGCAGCCATTTACAGGTTAGGCTCAAACGATAGTAAAATATCGATAATAAGTAATATCGATTTATTTAGTGATGTATTGATATTAGAAATGATAAGACATAAGAATATGGTCAATAGTATAATATATATAATATTTATATATATATATTTTTATGTATTAATTTTTTTTAAATATATTTTTGTTTTTAGTGTTTTTCATCTAAGTAAATACTAAATAGTAAATTGTGTAATATTGCACATGACACAGACATAATATCACACTATAATACAATAATATAAAATCGATAGATTAATCGATATTACTGTTATCGATAAATTACTATCGATATTTCACTATTGTTTGAGCCCAACCTGTAAATGGCGGCTAACTTCAATAATAATTACAAGTTAGCTATCTAGTTATTATATATATCTGTGATTTAACCAGATCTTTTATTGTTAAATTTAATAGATTACGCGTGGGTCATCACCTTCTCCCTTCTCTTGCCTATAAACTAAATCTCAACAGCTCGCCTCTTTGTACATTCCATATGGAGGAAAGCATTTGCGATTTATCGCATATACTTTTCGATTGTCCCTCTTTATCCGCAAAACGTAATACTTTATGTAAATTTTGTTTTTAAATGAAAGAGTACATCGCGGAGCAAATTTTAGGCTTAATTTCAATTCTATAAATTATTTGTTTTAATTTATGTATAATTGTTTATTTTTCGATACTCCACGGCGCAGTGCGGCAAAAAAGTCAGACGTTTGCTCTCAGCAAAATTATCAGGCGTCCCCAGCGCCGCCTCAGTCATATCGATACTTATATAATATAGTTAAGAATTATAATCTATACTAATATAACAAAGCTGACGAGTTTTTTGTTTATTTGCGAATCTCTGAAAAGTGGAACTATCAGTCTGATTTGAAAAATTATTTTTGTATTTGACAATCCAATTCTTGAGGCAGGTTATTTAACATCACGCTACGACCCTTAGGAGCCGAGCAACAGAAGAAAAAAAAAGTCGGAAAGAACGCTAAGCGAAAACGAATAGTAATAGCGCGGGCGGGCGATGTGACACGGTGGGTCGGGAGCCGTCGACGTCCACAATATCAGTTACGAGTATTTAATGATGAAAGAAGTTTTAAAAAGTTGGTGAAGTTTTATTCGTCAGTCATAATGTAGATCGACATGTTACCTCAGAGCTGAGCTAAAAAGATGGAGAAAGAAGCATTTTTTACGGGCAACGAAGGGCAGCTAGTTTAAAATATACGTCGTTCGTATACCAATATTCGTAGCATTAGGATTCAAAAATAGATTATTTTTTCGTTTTATCGATAATACCCAGTGGTAAATAAATTGTACTCTACTAGCTGAGTGAGGTCTAGAGTACGACAGCGGCGACCACCCGCCGCCACTTTTTGAAAGATTGTTTCTAAAGCTGAGCAAGTGGTAACACCCGGAAGACTGCAGCAAAGACTATTTCCACATTCAGTTGAAAAACTTGTGTTTTTACATGACAACATTTATTGTTTATTTTAGAAATTATAATTTAATTTTTCATTTTCCAATATTTGTCATTCGTTATTACGTATACGTTTGTAATTATTTAATATTATTATTATTATTTAATAGAAGAGTAAAAATGTCGACGTATAATATTATGTAAATAAGATATGAGATAATATTCCGTTGTATATATAATGCAATATAGTGGATACTAATCACCTAATACCTATAACTATTATATACTATTATTATTATTATTATTATTATTATTATTATTTATTTTATGAATTAATAATTAATTATTAACTGATTTAATTTACTTTTAATAATATTGAGTGAATAATATTCACGTCGATTTTTATTTTTCACGTTGTACAATTACGGCAGTTAGACGAACGTACTATATATTTTACACCAGCTCTGAAAATAAAATTTGAAATGGTTTTGAAACGTAGGGAATAATAAATAAATTGAAAACGCGGATTTCCTCTCGCTCTACACCTGCAGGGCCGGCGTTGGATACTTCGTAACTTGTAATATTGGAGCGAGAGCCCTAGTCGCTTGCCGAACATCATTGTACTGGACACCCGCGCGTCTTATGGGTTTTCATCGAATACATTATAAATGTATGAACAAGAATTTCAAAACGTATTTAAAGGAAAATCGCTAATTTTCCATTATTAATTTAATTATTAAGTACACGATGCATTCACCGCGCTTTATCGTTTTTTAAAACTGGAATATTAGTAAAATGTATTTAACCCGCTATTCGGTCGACGTTTTTTAAAATTTTTTCTCATCTCTTCTTTATAAGGTCGTTTTTTCGCGTTATATATTGTGCTTATATACGAATAGACGCTCACCGTCAATATTTTAAACGTGTCAATTCATAAATCTTTAATCCGTCCGTTTTGTAATAAAGCGCCGCGGTAGGGTAGGTACTATATAATATAGATACAGTAAATGGAAAATGGAAATCTTTGTCCCTGTCAACAGTTGTCCGCTGCATCTGACGCGATATTATATAAATTATAATATATATATATAATTATATAAATACCATGCAATGCTGTATCTGACGTCCGAGCTGAATCTGCTAGTCTCTCCCCGAAATGTCTCCAAATTTTGGAAAAATGTAAGCGAAATGAATCTTCCCTCTGCCTTACAGAAATAACAGTTATTATCCATATATCGTTTCTTTTCATTTACAACTAATGTTATACATATAAAAAGTCTTTAAATGTCTTGCACCGTTTCTTCGACAAAATACAACAACAAGTCGTATATTATGTATTTATGTATAGGACTATTAACGACTGATTTGAATCAAAATCAGCACACTCGAAATGTTACCAAAAGCTGAAAAGAATAGGCAACATTTTACTATTATTATATTTTTTTTATTTTTTATTTTTTAATATGATGAGTGGTATTTTGTTAAAGTTTTCCGTGAAAATTCGATATTACCTATTTTATTTATTTTTTCGTATTAATGTCAATAATATTATTAATTTACTAAAAATTATATATAGCCACATCATACAACACACGAGGTGGTCCAGTGGCGTTTATAAGGGGAGAGGCGATAGGTGGATCGCCTCCCCCCATGGTATTTGATATTTTTAAATTTAGTATATCTCTGACAGTGGCGTAGCCAGGGGGCGCTGATGGGGCTGCAGCCTCCCCCTGAAATGAATAGATAATCAGTTTTTTAGTGAGTACCTTCTATACATATTAATAATTAACTTATAAATTACTTAATTATCAGCCTCAGCTCCCCCCCAAAAAAAAAAAATCCTGGCTACACCACTGATCTCTGACCTGACCTAATAAGCACCGACTTGTGTCATGTAAGTTGCTCCAATTATGTTATGGTTATGATCCATTTTCGTCCCCCACCCTCCTTTGAACATCATGTACAAGGCTGGAATTAGTGCTCGATCGACGATACGTTTACCGCACGTTTCGAGCGTTTAGTGTTTATCTGACGACAAACTCGGTCGGTCAGTCGTGTACAGTGTAAACGAGTAAACGTTAAATAAATAGTAAACGTCTAAAATAAACGAGTAAACGTGTTAATAATAATATTAAAAAAATGTATTAATAATAATAATAATAATAAAAATAAATAAATAATAAAGATTGCATACGCGCACACGATTGATCGCTCGGTCAGCGTCAAACTAAAAACACCCGCATATACCGACATGGCGCGTCAGCCGACCGTAATAAAACGGGAAAAAAGTAGTCACCAGATAGCGCTATGACACAACATAGAGGGCGTGGCAGAAAGGCGCATATAAATAGCGGTCCGAAATCATCGTATCGCTCAGTGTAGTCACGGCGGTCAAGCGTCTATAACGTAGTTCGCGTCTGACTGCGGTGTATGTGTCATGTAGTCGATTATGGAAAATATAAAGATGTTGGTATATCCAAATCTGTTTTTAAAATATTGTTATTGGACAATGCGACTAATTGCTGCTACACTGTAGGGAGAAAACCTTTCTACACATCTCTGCAATGGATAATGATTGCTATGACGGACTCAGTATATTTGAACCGGGAAGTACCTCTTCTTCTTTTTAAATATTTCAGCGTTCCTCTTTTAATTTTTCGGTGAAAAATTAAAATTGGAACGCTGATCACTTACTTTTACGCCTTTATGTTTATAATTTTATTGCATAAATAAATAAAAATGTGTAAAAAAAAATCGCTTTACGTGTATTGTTATCAACCACAAGGGAGCCTTCACGATAGTTTATTTATACATAACATTTCAGTCTTTTGAAATGCAAATTTTTAATATATATTTTTACATTTCTCTATTAATTTTTTCCCCAATTCAAACGCCGATTACAATTAATTGAATTAAAATTAATTATCGTCATATCTTACATGGATTTATAATGGCGCGTGCGAGAGACACGCGTGACGCCACCGCGACGACCGTTGATTTTTTTATTTATCTGGGTACTACCTATCTCACGGATATTTAGAATGTATATATTTTTTTAAATAGCCTTAAACCGTAAAACATTATCATTTTCAACTCTCGTCCCATCATTTAAAATATGCATATGTTTATACAGTGCTCGAAATGGACCGGAACGCACCGGAACGACGTTCCGTTTCGTAATATTAACCTTTGCGTCCGTTCCGGCTGGTTAAAATTATAACCAACCGGTTATATTATTTATAATATAGGTACCGGTAATTTATAAAATTTTATATGCGTTCCTGTTCGGTAAAATTTTCGATTTCGAGCACTGTGTTTATAATAATACATTAAGTGAACTATATAGTATATATAGTAGTATAAACCCTACGTATATGACGTATATATCGTCCATATCAAAATTTTCGAAAACAAGTTCACAGGTTCATAATTTTTAAATAATTTTAAAAACAAAAAGGTTCTTATTTTCATACAGCTATAGTATAATAAATTAATAAATAAGATCAATTTTGTAAAAAAAAAATATATATATATATATATATACACTCGTACATACAATATACAGGCACGTACACAAAATAAAATTTCGGGGGGGTTAAAAAAATATAGCAATACAAACTGTACAGCAACATAATAAAACAATTTCTTCCTCCTCATTATTTTTTAATGTGACAAGAAATTATTTCGGGGGGTTGAACCCCAAACCCCCCTGTATAGGTACGTGCCTGACAATATACATAATATAATATATTACATATTTTGTTGTATTTTCAGTACCTAAGTATTTCTTTTTCATTTATTAGATAAGTAAATGAAAATTTAAATCATTTGATGTTTTTAGAATAATAAATCATGCGTAGATCTAATAAATAATAGTAGATAGTATTATATATCATGCATTGAACATAAGCTGAGTGCACACATAAAAAACATTCAACAAATTTTTTTTCATAGAAAAAAAATAACAGTTTGCTTCACATCATTTTCTATCTCTTATATATATTTAAAATTATTATATTGAAATATTATATTATTTATCATATATCTGTTAAGACGGCGTTATGTATAGGCAATCTGTATACTCATAAGAATGACTAACAAAAAAAATTTGTTAAAATACTAATATACTAATAGTAATTATTTATATATTAGTATATTTATATAGTTATAATACTAAAATACTAATAAGAATACATAGTCGATTTGAATTCAATTTGTTTTATTTGATGTTTGTTAAAAAAAAGTAAACTTGTACAATACATAACATCAGTTACAAAGGCGCAATTTGGATTAAATTTATGAGGGTGCTAGATTTCAAAAGAAGTAAAAATTCGATAATGCAATTAAAAATTTGGGGGTGCTAAGCACCCCCCAAATTGCGCCTATGATCAGTTAATAGAATTATATTAAGTATGTTCAACTTGATTTTTGAATTCACCAACCATTAGTTATAATGAAAAATCAATTGTCACTGTTTCCAAATCAAATTACAATAAAAAAGAGCATTTTTTTCAATTCTAGCGTAGTTTTTAAATTTGAATATGAAGTAGACAACATTTTTTTTAAAATTATTTTTACTTAAATAGTTACTTGTATGTATGCTGGTTGTGTTGATACTTGTTTGTGAATTATTTTCAGTGTATCGATTGATATAGATTTAACGTAAGGCAATAAGTAACTTGGCATCATATTACAATAATAGAACACCTATGGCCTATGGGGTTAAATATATATTGACATACCTTTTAAATAAACGCATAATAAATATATTTGAAAATATATACAATTATTGATATAATTGGAGGATATTTATATCTTCTGTATATTTTATTCTTTATTATTATTATTATTTTAAAACTTGAAACAAATTTTTGACTTTGAAAATACAAATTTGAAAAAAATACCATATAGAAATAGTTATTTTAATAATTACAATATTTATTGGCAAAATAATTAGGAAAACATACATAATATTTGAACATTCATAAAAGATACTGACATCAGTAATTGCAGCTTTTAACATCAGTCAATATTGCTATAGCTGTATGTAATGCTTATTAGTAAATTTGAATTTTTTTTTCATGTAATATAATATAAAGTATGTTTTTGTGGAAGTATTATTCAGTTAATTTAAATTAGTGTAAAAAATCTCAAAGAATTGTACACCTTTGCAAGAGTAAAGTACAACATTGATTATCGGTTTTAATGGCATGTTGTGGTGGTATTAAGTCCAAGTCTTCTGATTCTATAGACCCATGAAATTCTTGTAAACTGAAAGTATCGCTCAATGTTTGTCTAGCCTTTGGTCCAGGGAAAAAACGTATTTCCACTTCACTATATAAAATCAAATGATATATATATATATATTATGAAACAATTTAATAATGTACCTCCATTTTACATATATATTTTGATGGGAAAAAAAATGATGGTGCAGCAAATCAGTATTTAGTGGACGTTTAAAAATTCAAACAGTCATTTGAAATTCGATTTTTTTACATTTTGCTTAATATCTGGATTCACCAAATATGAAATAAATGCACCTTTATAAAGAAAGAAACTTCAACAATTCACTGTTTTAAAAAGAATGATGTAAACAAATTAATGAATAAAATGCAGCATTAGATCCCTTTTGGATTTTTTAAATTTTCTTTTTGAAACCAGAGTATATCTAGTAAATGTATAAAAATATCATCAAATTAAATTTACCTGTCTGAAGAATCCCAGTCTACTAACACTGGTGGTTTGTTAGTCTTGGACGATTTACTTGTCGGGACTGCCATTTGATTGTATTCCATTAAACTCGGTTTAGCATATTGTTCTACACCAGTATAAATTCAAGAAAATATTTAAATAATAATAATACTTTCAAAAATTTAAATAAATCTACGGGAATAATAATGATAAAGAAAAAATAAACATTAATGGCTACAAAAAAAAAAAAAAAAAAAATTAAAATCTTACCACTGTAATTTTTTCATCGTGCATGATAAAATAATTTGAAAACTCAGTAAATGTTAAAGATAACATAAAGCAAAATCTAAAAAAATAAAAAATAATAAAATCTGATGATGGTTTTTCTACATTTTAAGATCATATACAATGATAAACAAAATAAATAGGTTGGTATTGTCAAATTTACCTAGTTTTTTTTGAAAAAATGAAGGCTTTGTGACCCTCATTGAGCATTCACTGGTATTACTATCCTCGTCGCTGTTCTTCTTAATATATGTAAAAAAAAAAAAAAATTCAAGCTTATAACAATGTTTCAAAACGAATGAAAAGTTCAGTATAATGGACAAACAAATTGGCAGGTTATTATCACTCAAAAATCCAATAAATAGTAAAAATAGAAATTATTTCGTAACTACACCGAGTCCTTCGATTACATTGAAATATTCAAGTATTTATATCTAAGCACGATATTTCATAATTTATTAACAGTTGTGAATATTACTCAAACTTGCTAGATTAACTTATATGTAATTAAATGTAAATAAAACCATAATTAATATAAATAATTACTCGGTTATTTTCTTCGATCGCGGTTGTATGACGTTTTGTGGTATCGCTGTCAATACCACTGTCGTCCATCTGAAATATACAATTAACTAATATTAATATACAATGCGGCAATAACAGGAGTGCGTATAGCATATGAGCATCGGAGAAAGGACAACCAACGCCCATCCCGCAATATACTAAGGATATTATAATTGGAAAGCATTTCGATCGAATACCAAAGAATTGTTGGCCGCCTAGTCATGGCAGCGAGTGCACACAGCGTAGACGTTGGGTAAGATTGTTCGTCACTGGTAGGACTAGGAAAACTGTTTAAATTTAACATTTCGTTTTAACTCACCATGATCGACATTTTTAACAAGACAGATTCAAGATTCGCTAAACGAGCAGATTTCTGGAATTTTTACAATGTGCGAGTACAACGAATGTTCTTTATACGTTTATCATCACAATTTTAATATTAAAAAATAAAATAAAGTAAATATTGTAAATCTTATTAATCCTAATAGTTTCCAATGATATCCACTTCGATAAAATGTTGATACGTTTTACTGATAACACCGCTGAATTAATTATATTCGGTGATAAGCAATAAAATAATTTTTACATATTTTCCTATTTGATAAGAGCCCAAAGTGGTTTCCAAACGCGCACATAATTGTCGAAGGCGACGTGTGACAGTGCCCCCCTCATTAAAGTCGTATTGGTGCAGAATGAAAATGTTTAAAAAAATACTTAGAGCAGCGGGTACCAGGTACAATTTGTACTAAAAATTAAGTACTTTAACGAGCCTTAAGACTCAATAAACTTTTGGAAGAAGATGACTAAAACGAGCTAGGAAAACAAACAAGTACTGCAAGATGTGAATAAAATAAGACATCTACCGGACGCCGTAATGAAGAGGATCGAATTAATAAGACATGTAATGAGGCATAATATTTGTTTATGAAGAACATTTTTTTAAGATAAAATTTCATGAAAGGGAGTTCAAGGCCGGCCAAAACAATGCTACTTCAAAAATGTCTATCAATAAGAATGGATGGCAACTCCTATGAACAAATGAAACGGATGGCATCTGACAGAGAGCCAGGGTTGTCTCAACAAAGCGTTATCTTTGGGAATTGATTATGATGAAATTTTTGACAGCCAGTCGGTTCGCAAAAAGTCAAGACAAACCTCTTGAAATGTATACTGCAGTACTTACCATCTACGCGTGTGGTCATACACACTCACTGCAGAGCGGTCAAAATTATATATTTAGAAATTTAGAATAATCATAATATCTACAAATACGCTCAGAAATATTAAAAAATACGCACCTTTTTGTGAAATCGACAAAATATGCACTTAAAATTTTCTTATTCAAACTCGTATGCAACACGTGTTTGTAGCTTTGATCTGCTATAGGTAAATCGGAAGAATACAGAAAAACACGCGAATCCTGCGCGAAACTATTCCGTGCCCTACTGATTATTATTAAAATACTCTATTTTTATTATTTGAGTAAAAATGTAAAATAGGTACATTTCTTAACTATTTTATATAAGAAATATTTCCATACTTTTAGAAAAACTTCCAACATTCAGTGGCAGTTTTTACCAAACTTCAAGGGCCACAAAGGAGGGCGATTTTTAATATCAACAAATTACGTATCAATAACAAAATATCAAATTTTATTTACACACGTGTAAATAATGATCGGGATCTATGTGAGGGGTTAACGTCTTCCCATAAAAACCGCCACCACAGATCAGATCTGTATCTTCTAATCTGTTCCGCCGCTGCGAACTATATTGCGGGGGTCGGCCATGGACATGAACCTTTGCAGTTCAGCGAACAATAGCAATAACGTCACGAAATTACACCATATGTACCCCACAGATATATACTAATATTAGTATATATCTGTGGTACCTACTGAGATATATAATATATTATATATCTCAGTGGCCATCTCATACTACCATAGTACCATGGCTATAAATAAATATTTATATTGATATATAATTGATGATAAGCGATAGATTTTTGGGTACCCCTGAACTTTCTTATCAAATGTCGCTAGCGGACCGTACGTACTTTCTGGACTCGAGTACTCCGCTTACCACTACTTACGTATTATCTTACACAAGCTTTTTCTTCTTGTCTTTTCTTTTTTTCCACTCGTTTTTGTGCCGGCCATGGTCGATTACGTAGATTTCGACTTCCCGGCCGAGCTGTGTTGTACGCCCAGTCCGCTGATCGCGATCGCCGGCCTGGACACGGTCAACAACACCATACACAGGACCATCTGGGACGCTTTCCACAGTCCCGTTGGCCGCGAGAGCCGAGCCGTGTTGAATTTCTTTCATCTCACGTCCGAGTACAGGTTTCCGGCCCTCAGCGAAAAAGTACGCTTAAACTTCTGGCAACGACACCGTTCTGTCCGTTCGTTCGTCTCACCGCAACGCGCCCCCTTTGGTATGCGGTCTGTACCAATATTTTACCTAAATTGTGTTATATACTTTTTTTTTTTATAAGTTTAAATAAATATTTTAAAAGAAATCACGGAAAGCGAACAAATGTTTTATCCAAATTCCACCGTTTGAGGCAAATTCATTTTTTTGAAATTTTGAAATAATTTTGGAGATGATGCTAAAACGTAGGTTTATTTGGTTATTAATACTCGTATAGTATTTGAGAAAAACTTGTAATCAACATTATTTGTTAATTATAATTATACGTACGTACACTTACATTTATTTGGACGTATAATAAAAGAATTTAAATATTATTCATTTGGGTAAAATTTTTGTATAAATTGCATACTAAATTTGTAAATCATTTTGTAGACCGCATACTTAAGGATAGCCGTATATTTTTTCTTTTATTTTTCAGCGCGTGATGCCCTACGTTCCAAAGGGTATACTGAAAAGGAATTGGCTCGAGAAACACATTCGTTACGACCCTGCCGTCGTGGTCATTTTCTACGACTGTGATTGGGATGACGAATCATGGAATGAAAAGATCAGCGAATGCTCATCCAGAGTGCAGTCGATCAGGTTTGGTTAGACTATCAATAAATATATTGGTACATTTTTTTAGTCTTAGTAAAAAAATAAGTAAAACAACAAACCAATATTAATTTTTTACATTTTCATTTTACTGTCTAAATATTCATGATTTGTCTAAATAATTATATTTTTAAAAAAAATTACAGATTGTCTCTTGAAGGAAGAAAATCTAGAATCGTCGTAGTCTTGATACAAAAACGAATGCCGGTTCCCGCGGTAGACGACACTGTTACTACAGAGAGGGCTGCATCACTATGTGAAGCATGTACTTTAAATCCAAAAGCATTATTCATTCTTCCAGTAGTCGACAATATCCACGGCTATGCTATAAGGTAGCACAAAAACGCTTTGTCCTTAGAGTCGTATACAGATTCTTAATTATGAATAATTTAATATTTATACAACTTAGACTAGAAAATGCGTTCTACGATTTGGCGCAGAATTACTACCAGCAGCAAATCAAGGCTGTGAAATCGAAATTAGAAAATTTAAGCAAAACCAGTCATCAATATCTGATTGTCCGTTACACATTCAAAATTGGATTTTACAATGAGCTCAAACAAGACCATCATAATGCCCATAAGTAAGTGCTATGACTGTGCTATCTACGTTTTGAACTTTTTCAAATTTGTAATGTCTCTAACGGTGTTTGCATTTAGGCACTATCATCAGTGTTACATGTCTTTATTAGAAATACGTACCTTTGACACAAACATCTATGAAGTGAAGGTCGTAGCTGCATACATTGTGTATAAAATAAGCCGATTGTTATTCGCTATGAAGAGGGCTCGGGATGCCCTGACTCAGTTCAATTCCCACGTGAACGTGTTTAAATCTATGATTGGACCGCCCGAACTCATGTTTGAACACTATGCTTGGTTGTCGAAACAGTGAGTTTTTATAACAGTTTTGTCCTCGAGTTTCAAAATTATTATAATGTAATCTTTTTAATAAACAGATTTGCCATGTTTGCATCGTTATTCGATGAAACCACGGCCGAAAGTTTCACTGCTACTCAGGCATTAAACCCAGGATTTTTCTTTAAAGAAGCTGCAGACTATGCTAAAAAGAGAAAGATCAGTGCTTATAATGTTTGCCAGGTAATTCAATCCTAAAAATATATTTTTTTTTAAATTCTTTATTCTGGTATTTAGATTAAACACTATATTTTTCTTTTAAAAAACACATTTAAACTGTCAGTTCTATTTGCATTTTATTTTAAAGTTGAATTGTATAAATACATATTCTTTCCTTAAATTTGTCATCTTTACATTAGGATGTGAATGTTTACCCTGTGAGCAATCCATTAAACGGATGGAAAAACGTAGACTTCTATGGCCAAAGACCATGGCGAATGTTGAAAAATCTTAACAACACAGATTACGATGCTATCGAAATTGACGGCGTCCAAGCATTACAATTTTTTGAAAACACCCAAGTCGATCATTCGGTATATACAATTTGATTTATTTAAGGAAGTGACGATAACAATAAGTACTCGTGAATATGATTGAAAAATATTATTTCTTTTTTAGAAATCGATCATCAGCCTTTTAGGAAACGCAATGAAACAGTTCAAAAATTATAAGTGTCCTAGAATGAGAAATTTATTGGGTAAAAAATGTTTTTATCGCACGTGTTTTATAGTATATGATTATCATTTTTAATGTTTCTCACTCTTTTTCTAGCTGTGCAGATGGCCGATGAGTATCACAATGCAAAGGACTACAGCAAAGCTCTGACGTATGTATTAGCATTGATTATAGAATATTCTATAATCAGTGGTATTAGTATTGGATCGATATATAGCAGATAAATTAAATTATAAATTTCATACAAATTAGTTTATGGAGTCACATGCTGTGGGATTATCGAGATGAAGGCTGGAATACAATAGCTCATGACTTGGTAAAAAAGTGTCTGAAATGTGCTTATTTGACGGCAAGTGTTCAGAATTATGTAGAACTAAATTTAGAAGCTCTGAAATATTACAAAAACCCTGATCTCCAAAAAGCTTTAAACAACATTGGTTCAATCATACAAGTAAATATAATAATAACGATTTTATTTTTGTCATAAAATGGTCATGATTTGTTTATTTTTCGAAATGTATTACGGTGTTTAGAGACAAATTCCAGAACCTGAAAGCAGACTTGATGAATATGAAAAAAATATTGCCGAAGAAGCATGGAGAAAGTGTGACGTCATGAGATCGAAGTCCGTTTTAGAAGTAGATATGTCTGTGACAAATTCTACAGTCGATACCAAAGTCATTCTGAAAGACGTTTCATGCGATGGCATTGAAATCGATATATTTTTAAAGTAAATATTAATTTCATTGATATGTAAATGAAGTCTAAATGTTGTTTATCTTTTTAAGAGCAAATTTTCCTATACTGGTACAGTTCTCAAAACTCTCAGCTTGTGTGACATGTATCGACAACACATACGATGTTGTGGTTTGCACGGACAGCAGTAAACTCGTTTACGGGGAATCAAAAACTCTTAAGTATACTTGCAAATTTATTCCCTCCCCAAATGACGTCGGAAAAGAAATCACGGTAAATATACAACAATACAATGTAAAAGTTATTGAATTGAAGGATAATTATTTTTTTTTTTAGGTCAGTTCAGTTCAACTTCAATTAGGAAACGAACCCGATTTTCCAATAATTTTAAAGTTCTATTGTTCAACTAAAAAAACTAGAAATTTCGAAAGAGAAATTAATAATTTTAGGTATGTATATTGTGTGTTTCACTTTAGAAGTAACAAAATATTTCAGTCGGTGACCTTTGTGTTAAATTTAGGTTTTGGGGGCGCTTTAGTACACATTTTGGACTAATTTTCAATTTTTAAAATTATAAAATTTGCCTAAAATGTGTATTTGAATGCCTCCTTACTGTTCCCAAAAACCCCATTTGAATTTAAGGTCATCCAGCTGAAATATTTTGTTTTCCCTTATACGTGAAACACATTAAATTTATCAGATAAATTTAAACTGTAGTTTAAAACTATTGCCTGCCGGTGTTGTTTAGTTTGTCCAAGGCTTGTGATGACGAATTTGATCGAATCAAACAGATAACGTCGACAACACTGAAACCAAGAAGTTCAAGGCTCGGTATGGAAATTAAACATGAGAATCCAGCTTTATTGTTGGAATGGTATAAAGTATCTGTATGCTTGACCAATCAAGAAGATCGACCCGTCAGTGATGTCTGTTTGAATTTGTCACTCGACCGTAACAATAGTGAAAAAGTCGAACTCTCAAGTGAGTGTATGAAAAATCTTATGGTAGTTATCACAAGCATTACAAATATTGTCATCACCTCATGAATAAAATCATAAATAAATAAATAAATCAAATTTACAGCTGAAATATGTGAGGACACAAATAAAAGTGTATTATCACTGCCAGTAGATTTCAAATTAGACAATATGTTTGTCGGAGACCAGAAAACTCAGTCATTCTATGTTCGTTCTTCGAGTTTAGATACGCGTTGTTTTCGACTCATGGTCAGCTTAGCAAACAAATTTTTTTTTTTTATATCATAACCGATTTACTTTGTAAATCTGTTTCACTCACCATTATTTTCAGATAAGTTATTTCATAGAAGACAACAATAGAATGAAAATTGCTTGTGTAAAAGACGTTGAAATTATTATCGACGTAGTCGTCGTATTTGACATATCTGTTACTTACATGTCTTCCAGATTCAAGCCTGTTTCCAAGGTATATGCAGGTGAATCTTTAGTAATGGTGCCCAATATAAAGTGTCTTTCTCCATGGCCAATACTTATTGAAAATACGACTTTCCAATTGGTAAAAAAAAATTGCATTTAATTTAAACCATACAAACAATCCGAGATGAAATTTTTTTTATTTATATTTCAGGCTGAACACGTAAAAGTTTCTTCTGGTGGTTATCAGTCAGTACTAAATGGAGTAGTTCTAGAGTGCGACGAAAGTGCTTCGGAAATAATATGTGTAACGCCTACCGAACTCAGTGAAAACACTTTAGGATGTTTCACTGTTAATTGGAAAAGGTTAGCACACTAAATATTTAAAAATTCTATTTTGCAATTTCTTTCATTTCTTAATGTTTCAGGACTAATGTGGACAGTGAATGTGGAAGTGGTTATACGAGTTTAGAGTTGCCCAAAATGGTTATCGAAAAGTCTTCGTTTTTGGTCGGTGAATAAAAACATTATACTATTATATTACTTTTGTGATTGGCTAAAACTGATTGCGATTAATTTCGTTTTCAGGTGGACATGGAAATACCTGCTCATGGATGGTTGCACACCCCGATGAGCGTTGTTTACTTCTTGCATAATAATTCTGAATCTCTACTCACGTTAGATGTATCGATGGAAGCAAATGAAGCGTTTATGATGGCCGGACACAAAGAAGTAAGTTAACAAAATGTGTCATATAATTTAACTCTGTAGCCAGGTACAGTTGTAAAATGTTCATCATGTGAAAATGGTTTTTCAGTTAAACGTCACAGTATTGCCAGAAAGTACTTATAAGTTACACTACAATCTCTATCCACTTGTCGTTGGTGTATCAACATTACCGAAAATGCGTATAGGCTGTACGTCTGAACCTAACGATTTCAAAAACATATTAAATGACGTGTTAATCAGATCTTTACAAACGCAAATTTATATTATGGTGAGTATAATGTTTACTCTTTAAACATGTAAAAACTTATGGTCAGTATTTAAACATGAATTTGAATATTTCCGATTTTTACATCCAAGTTTACAATTATAATATTTTGATTATTTAATGCATATTATGGCAATTTGGTTTGTTACATAAAACACTTTTTAACAAAAAAAAGGCATGGAAATTGATAAAAATGCAATAAATAACAAAAAAGACATGAAAACCAAAATATTTACCTAAAAATGGAAAATGTCAAAATTGAATATTTTAATATGTTATTTGAATTTTATGTTAAGAAAGCTTTGACTAAAAACGACAATAAAATGCATTTGTCGTTAATTCACAGCCTTAAAAATAAATAATAAATAATGATTATAATAGAACATAAACAAAAAGATGCAATATTACCTTACATTTTCAAATTTTCAGCCTAAACACGTACCAGCAACGAGTACTACAGAAGGTTTAAAATGAAATTTTAGTTTTTTTTTTTTGTAATTTTATAATTAATTTTTTTGTTTTCGCTCAGTCATTCTTTTTTTTTTTGTATTATGATAAATTAGTCATATTTTTATTTATTCATACTTGCAATTATTTATTAATTATAATGTGTAGTATCTGTTTGAAGTTATTATCGTGTTTAAAAAATTAAAGTATGTTATTTATTATATTTTATATGTATGTATTTCGTATTTAGAATAATGATAATTTATAATTTATTGTGTTATAAAGATCAATATGTATTGACATTGCATTATTTTTAAAACTATTAGAGAAACATTTATTTAATATATAATTATATATTTATTATTTCAACTGCAGTTCTTATTTTATGTAATTGCAATAGCCAATAATAATGGTGTAATTAAATTTTAAGAGAATAATATATGATAGTAGAAAGATAACCAATCGCTTAAAATATGTTGAAATAAATATTCTAAAATTTTACTTATCCTTTAAAAAAATAAATAAGTCCAACTGATTAAAAATAATAAATGTGTTTTGTATTTTGGAATGGGCAATAACAATTAACAGCAACAGAAATTGTACACGAATAATAAAACAAATATACTTAAAATATTTTGAAAAATTCAATAACTTTAAAATGTATAAAAACATACGATATGTGTACAATTATAATGGAAAAATGACAAAAGATTAAATAACAATGATAAAAACTAATCTTTACCAAACGCAAGGCGTACTTCGGGTTGATCGATTCTGATTAAGTTGTTTGCCACGTTTAAATAGGCGGTGTACTTTATAGTGGTCGGTTCTGTGTCATAATGATAATGTCCGCCCAAACCGTGTTCACTGAACAAATGGAAATGCTGAGGCCTCAAGTCCAAACCCTATAGAATAAAAACGTATAAACGTATGAAAATGTATAATTATGTGTTTGAAAAATAATTACGGGATCGTGAGAGACAAGAAAGCCGACACCAACTAATGGCGTGGGCACTTCAAAGAAATTCAGCCAATTGTTCAAATCGGTTTCATTGTTCAATGGAGTTTTCGAAAAATCTGGCATAACGTGAACTTTCACTTTTCCATTATCTATTACAATCACACCTCCCAAACCTAAACACAAAAAAAAAAAAAACAGTAATAAATATTTTCATATTATATTTATTAGTGCGATTTTCAAGACGGGTGGGTTAGGTTATAACTTATAATACTCACCGACCGTTTTGTCACCAAAGTATTTCGCCAATGCCAGCCTGATAGACGTCACAAAATCTAACGGACCTTTCCGCGTCTCGCACACTATTCTCAAAACCTAAAAAGAAAAGATTTAACAGAATTAAAAAAAAAAAAAATTATTTAAAATATTATGTCATTACGAATGGACGCTCCTAATTGCAGTATTTAGAAAATTTACTTACTTCACTTAAAAGTATTTTAAATATTAAAATAAAAACTAATATTTATTACAAAAATGTGATATTTTTTTTCAAAATTGATAGCAAGTTTTCTGTTAGCTAAATTATATTTGTATTTTTAGAAGAAAAAATTATAGTATGTATGTAATTTATTTTAGAGTAATATTATGTTATTTTTATACCGTTTATTTGTGAATATATTATGTAGAGTGATGTTTTAAATAACCGTTAAAACATTTAAAAAAATATATAAACAAATGTCTATATCTAATAGTTGTTCAATACTCATACGAATTGTATTTAAAATTCTTTGTCGAATACTTGAGAATTAAAACATTTAAAAAAGGAATTCAACACTTTACACTGCGGGTAGGTTAGGTTAGGTACTCGCCTCTCCTTTGAGCCCGTTGCTGGTGTAGAAATTGGCTAACAGTGCGAACCTTGTATCGTTTGGAGGCAAATTTTCATGTACCTGACCGCCGGTCTCGGGAACGATTTTGTAAATGTGAGAATTATTGTTGACGCGATTGCATGTTGTGTACACGTTGCCGACAAACTGAAAAACGAAAATACGGTGGTTAGGTATACGTACATCTATAAAAAAAATGTTGAAATTTTTTTTGGTCGAAAAATTGAGACCTCCCCAAAGGTCATAATTACGATTACTCAAAAGTGGGCAAAACTAATTGAAATTTTGAAATCTGCAGGTACCTAACTAAAAATGTCTCTGTACGAATTTGTTTTTATTTTAAAGTGGAGTAATTTTGTGAACATAAAAAAAACTACACTTTTTCCAACAAAAAAATATTTTACTATTATAATTAAAATCATCAAAAATGTATTTGAAACGATTTTTTTCTCTCGAGCTATTTTTACACTCAATTCGATGGTATAGAAACCAAGTTTTTCTACGGTACTTTATATAATACCAATTACTTGCGCGTAAACAATAAAACTTTTTTTTTTCGAAAAATACATCCCCTAATTTACTGTAAAACGCCATATAAGCTATTTCAATTCAAAATTTATATATGTACAATTGATTCCGGTTCTTTCGGCTAGAAAAAAAAACGAATTTTCTAAAACTGATTTTCAGCTATTTTTCGTTGATAAGTGCTAAATATGTTGAACTACAAAATATCATTTGTACTATAGACTCGAGCGTTATAATAAAAGTACAAATATTTTGAAAAAAAAAAACATATCAATACACGTTATATAGATTTTTGGCGATTTCGATATAAATAACAAAAGAAAAAGAAAACGTAATTTTAAATGTCTTTTGAACAATATGTCGTAAACTATACCCAAGTCCGTCCAATTTTTTTTTTACACTATACATACGCATTTTGAAAAAAAAATCGTGGATATTAAACTTTAAACGTAGGCACTTACGCAAGTATACTTGTTAAATTAAAAATATTTACTTCAAAAATTCTCCGATACACCGCGGGAGGGGGGAGGGTAGCATCTGTTTCTAGCTGCGGTTAGTTATTTACTTATTTTACATTCAATGTAAACATAAGCAATGTTTATTTCTTGGGGAAGTAATATCCCCCAGAGAAAAATGTATACCCCCCCCCCTCCCGAGGATGGTGTATCTATATGTATATGCAAAATTAAATTTTCAAATGCTCGTATTTTTATTTATACAGCTTTAACACGTTGAATCCTACAGTTGACTTTTATTCGTTTTTACGCAATAAACTACTAAAATAAAATCGTATTTACAATTATATTAAACGTTATAAAACGTTCGGGTGATGTACATAATAAATTAAGTAGGTATCTTATAATAATAAATATTAATAATTGTGTCTTTTTATAATGAATAATTAAAGTAAAGTAATAGCGGTGTTATAATTTTTTTTTTAGGACTCCCTCTCGAAAATGTTTGATACCCCCTCCCTCGGAACATTAGATCTGAAATAAACAATGGGCACAAGTATAAAATGCCAATAAGTCATCTCAATAATATTACCTATCCGTATTGTTCGTACGTATATATTATAATATGGTACGGTCGCAGGAGTAGGAACCAAAAAAACGCTTTTATACGTCGATACGACTTACTTCGCAGTTGACGTCGGCGTGAGGCCACGGGCCGGCTCCCGCTCCGATTGCGAACAGCGGATCGGATCCGGTCACTCGCTTTAAGTCTTTGATGTCGTACACCTTGTTCAAGTTAACCAACGGCAACAGATACGACGGGCTGCCGACATCGATTACCGTCTCGTCCCCGCTCAATCCTATACACACGCGCGGAGTATTTTCGGATTATTTGATAAAGAGGATTGCTCTGCTAAACGCGCTAGGTATGAGCAATTTTTCAAAATATTATATAGGTACGACGCGTGTACTTCGGTACCGTTTGGAAGCAATGGAAGTGTGAATATGGAGGAAAATGAGCAAAAACATCGTGGGTTGAATGTTGAAAGTCAAACGAGACAGAGACAGCTGTTACAAGACGTAGGAGAAAAAAGGATTTTATAATGAGACACACGATAATTATTGTAGAGGAACACAAAACTCGGATAGGACACTCGTAACACCTTCGTAAGAAACATCTTCGAAGAAAAGATCTCGGGGAAAAGAATACTAGAGGAAGACCAAGAACTTCATACTTTCGAGATCTGAAGCAGCTCATGGATGTCACATCGTATTCACACAGCTGCAGAGGAACGTAGAAAACTACAGAAACGTATGGCTGTCACGACAAGGAAATTTCGGTCGAAGACCGACGGTATGGACGATCACTATACGGAATCGACGGACGAAATTTGGGTTCATCTATATTAATCCCTCCGATATTTGAACCGCGGCGTATGAACGCGTGAGTTGTTCCCAAGTCATCTATAAGAGGTAGCGCGAACAGATGGTCTAGGCAACGGACTCGGCGAACTCTACGCCTTGATGGCAACTCAATTATACCACAACGACCATGAGTCCAAGTTGGACTGTCCAACACCAACGGCATAGCTACCCGAGAGAGCAAAAAAAAAAAAATCTACGGTACATAATACGTATACACTGCTTTCCATATCATATTATTAATTTGTCAATACAGTTTTCAAAATTCAGTTTCCAACAAAACATAGCTATTAACTCCTTGTTTTTCAGACGGTGGTACAATTTTGTCCCTCTACGTACTTTTAAAATTGCACAACATTTGAATAATGCGTGTATATATATATATATATATATATATATATATATATATTGCCTGTTAAACAGACGGAGACGCAACGTTGCGCGTGTAACGTCCTCTTTATAATTATGAGCTGATGACGTAAATATAATGAAAAGATGGTTTACAAACGTGCGTTATAAATTTACGAATAACTGGATTTCAAACAATTATTTCATAATAATATTACCGCCATAGTCCATGTATTATTTATCTCGACTTACCCTCGGCGGCTAAGTAGAACGGCGGTTGCGTCAGGTCGGGACACTGCACTGCCTTCACGCTCACGGTCTCGAAGTTTTTCGACAATTCCGGCAAAACGGCTGTAATCGAAGTATTTCAGTTATGAATATTATTACCAGTATAGGTAATATAAGTGCTGTAACGCGTTCGCATTACTACATTTATGAAAAAGTGGTGAACTCGTCGTGACACACGTTGCTATAATCCAGGCGCGGGACGTACGTATATAAGAAAGACACGCGTGTCTGGAGTTTCATCGAAAGGCAGACGAGTGATTTTATTTAGTTTTTCTGCATCGGATTGAATATTTTAAAAAGTACAAATAACGACAGGTTTTTTTTTTTTTAAGAACATTTAAAGAAAATATTAAACCCGTATTAATATAGTATATGTTTAATGAGATGCCTTCAATAGTGTACACGTAAAATGTAATAAAACGTCTATAACGCGTACGAGAAACTTTCGAGAAAAATTACTCGCGATTTACACAAAGTTTTACACCACTCGTCGCTTATATTTTAGCAAGATTACAATCCCCTCGAAATTGTATATATATATATATGTCGTGTTTACATTTCGTTCTTGGACAGTTCCGTTATTTTACACACGGATTTTACGCATAAATAGCCCTGCAACATGTCGATCTATTTGTAAAAAAAAAAAAAAAAATCTTAAAAATATTTCTAAATGTACCTATTTAAGAGATCAGAGTTTATGTAAACTGCAGCTGTTATATACAAGTGGAAATAACATTTTCAATAAATTCGTGATAGTTTTCCTATAATACCTATATATATATATATATATATATTGTAAACGTAAATAATTTTTCTGCCCGAAGCGCGCGGTACAGCAAAAATACGTTATAATCGTTATAATTCAAAATCGCTTACATTTTTATTAACATTTGAAAAACGGTTTTCGAAAAATATTTAATGCGGCTGAAATGTTAAAAAAAAAACCAGTGCTTGGATGGAACGCACTCAAAGGAACTCATTCCTTCGATTTCGTTCAATTTTCAGGAACATATGGGGAACGAGGTTCCTTTTTTGTGTGAAGGAACGTATCGGAATAAATTTCGTTCCTTTTCAAGAGGAACATGGACGTTTTTTCGTTCCTTTTTTTCTTAAACATAATATTTAAAGAAGTTTTAGAATTTACTAAAAAAAATTTGAAATGTACAATTTATTGAAGTCAGAACCTGAGCCATTTTTCGAGGAAAAATAAAATCCACAATGGTACTTATCCTAAAAGTCACACACTTGGAGCAAATTTTACTTTGTTTTTATACATAAATTATCATTATTATATTTTGTAGAATAATACTATATATTGTTGACGTGCATAATATTTAAATATTATATATGTACAATGTACACAATATTCAGGATTTAAAAAATGAAAGAAATGACACAAAATAAGGTGTGTGCTTAAAAGTACATGTTCGATTTATATTATTTTATTTCGTCCCTGTATATTTTTTAAAATTTAAAATTGTTGAGGAAAGAAAAACGTTCCTTTTTTTAGAAACGAGAAAAGAAACTATATAAAAGGAATTTTCAAAGCACTGGAAAAAAAAAACACGTGAAACTTACGAGCAAATTCGATTTTATATATAAAAGTTAGTTCTATAAATTATAGTTCTATAGTTCTGTAAACATATATACTACAGAGCTGTCGTTATTGAAAATTCTCATCGTTTTTAGTCGCATGTAATAAGAAAGCATGGGGATTTTACAAAATTAAAATATGACCAAACATAATATAGTTCCAGAATTTCGTCACAGCCAATGGTCTAAATTGGAATTTCAGTGAGCAGTGAAAAACATTACACGCACGTCACAATAATCATTATTTAAACGTTTTAGAAACCGTATAAATTTGTGGAGATATTGAAAAGTCGCATGGGAAAAATTGTAATGGGCGGTGCCTATATCCATAATTATATATATTATTGTTGGTGCGCTTTTTTTCAGTAAACTTAAACTGATAATATCTACTCGGATTACCTTCGATAATTTGGCTCAAAGGTGGTACAGTGAGTTTGACGCGGACGGTAGGCAGTTCGTTCATGTCCAGAGTATTCGACGCGCACTTGGCCATTTTTGGAAAAATTAACAATATTCGTGTGTAGGGCAAAACGCGCAGATATTTCTCTGGAAAATGACGACAACAACACACAACACACGCAGACGTCGAAGTAGCACGCACTAATGCGCTACGAGCCCGCGAGCCTCGACCACGTCGACTGACCGGTAACCTTTGAAACCGCGGTTTTCGAGATAAAGTCGAGGGGGCTCTATCTGGAGAGCAATAGACGTATTATTATTATCAAGGCTCTCTAAATAGATAATAATATATTATCTATGACATTATCCGAATACTCCATTATCCCCATAGAGAAGAAATATATATTATTATTATCTATGATTATCCCACGAGCACGATTATCTATCTTTAATCGTGCCCACGAGTAAGGACACCGCGGAACACAATTATTTTTCTATCACAAGTGAGACGGAATTTGTAGAAACCGCCAGGGGCGCTGCAAACACCGGCCATACTACCACAGATTAGATGATTCTCGCCGCTCGAACGCGAACCATGATTAAAGATGGTCTATCTTTAATCGTGACGTGAACCTATAATAATATGTATAATGTATACAACGATTAATGATGTATGGTATGGACTATGGACAGGTTTTTGAACTCTGACGTTCGACGCTTTGACCCACATACAACGGGGTTCCGATAATCGTGTTGGAATAATTATTATCTGTTATAAGGTACCTGCAGAGAGAGGAAAGCAGAAGTTTCTCGGGAGGATAATACACGGGGGCAATTTTCTGTTTTCTGCTGTTATTTTTCTACTAACTTCGCCGCTTTCGTGTTATTTTATATGCCATCTATAAGTCTAAATTTATGATTTTATTTTTTATTCGTTCGTAACAAGATATTTTTGTTTTTTTTTTCGTGGGTAGGTATATCTTCGCAATAATAAGTGGGTACTTATAAATTATAATATACAATTACTAATCACGTTTGTACATTTTTATCTATTTAGAAATGATTAATAGGTTTATTCTTTAAACAACAAATGTAAAGATAACAATGAAATAACAGGCACTCGTAATATAATAATAAGAATTAAGAATACGTGTCACTTACTATAATAATACATACCTACTATATTCTCTGTTTCTAGTTATTATTATGTCTCTAATTCTCTATTTTGAGTTAATACAAGACAGTATTTATATAATATATAATAATAATTTCTAATATATATTTTTAATAATAATAATAATAAAAATTGTATATCATTTTCAAATTAAACATTTACATTAATCTGCAGCAATAATATTATACACGGCCAATTGCCCTTTAAAAACATTGTATTAATTAAATTACATCTCGAGTAAACTTCAGAGATTATTTACCAATTATTTTGTTTAAAAGAATGAGCTCTTGATTTTGGAACATTTTACATTCTTAGTTTGATCAATTTTAATCAACTGTTTGGCAATACTGAAATAACCAGTATATTTTATGGTGTTTGGTTCTGTATCATAATGGTAATGTCCTCCTTGACTACAATCAGCTGTGTACAAATGAAAATGTTCAAACCTCAAATTCAAATCCTAAATTTAAAAAAAAAAACATTATTAATAAGTCGCCACCCACATTTTAATTCGATTTAATGTTAATTTTTGGTATAATCAAAGTTATTTTAAAAATTAATTTCTTGCGGCGTATTTTGTATTAAGTACAATTTTTCGGGTAAAGAAATAATTTTTAAATAAAGTAAATTGTTGTATGTAAAAAAAAGAAAAACCAGAGAAAAATTCATTACGATTTAATAATTAAAATACAATTTTTCAAGAATGTGTTCAAAGCAATTAATTATTTAACTAAATTAAAAATAATCAAATGATAAAAGAATTAGTTTTAACTTATTTAAAAATAATAAACTCAGTATTTTAACTAGTATAAATTTTTGTTTAATAACTTGCCCAACTTTTTACTACAGTCTACACAACTATAAAATATTTATCAATAAGTAACAATAATAGTAGTAGTTAATAAAATTACGGGATCGTGAGACACGATGCATCCAAGACCCACTGACGGAGGAGTTAATTCGATAAAATGTAACCATTTGTCCAAGTCATTTGGCGATTCTAAAGGTGTTTTTGCCAAATCCGGTCTGACGACATGAACATATACTTTTCCCTTTTCCATTAGTATTACACCGCCCAAAGCTAGAAAAAAAATATATTTACATATAATATATATATATATATATATATATATATTTGTTATATGTAAATATATATTTATATATATATATATATATATATATATGTACTTCTAAGAGAGTATTTTTTTTGTTATACCTACCGATTATTTTATCGCCAAAATGTTTCACTAACGCCTCCCTAATACACATGGAAAAATTTAACGGTCCTTTTCTTATCTCGCACACAATTTTTAAAACCTATAAAAACACATTTATAATAGTTAGTTGCAATCGATAATAATCACAATGTTAAAAATAAAAAAGTACACGGAGTCCGAAAATTGAAATATACCTTACGGCTTACACTGTAGGAATTTTTAAAATTCGCTCACTACATTCATATATTATTTTTATGTAAAGGAAATAGTATAATAAGACAATATTATAAGCACTGAAACTTTGTAAACTTTCCTCCTATATGTCGAAACAAAAAAGTTGATTTTAATACAAATTCGTACCTCTCCTTTGAATCCGTTACTAGCGAAAAAATTTGCCAACATCGAAAATCTTACTTCATCGTTGGGTAACGACGAATGAATACACTCTCCGGTAGAATCGACTGACTTGAGAATGTGCGATCTGTTTTCCACACCATCGCCCGTCATCTTTACGATTTTCACACACTATATACATTGCATTCGTATACATTAGGAACAAAATCGGTATTATATAATAACGCAATTGTTGGTATCAAAAATCATTTTAAATAATATAATAACATTGTAATATATACTCACTTCGCTGTCTACTCCGATTAATGGATAAGGGCCACCACAAGGTCCTATAACGCACAAAGGATCTGACCCAGTGATCTGCTTCAAATCTCTCACGTTGTACAATTTCTCCCGTTTTATTTCGGGTATTAAATTGTCGATGTCGCCGATGTCTAATACTTTTTCATCGCCACTTAATCCTACAGTTTTGAGTGTAAGTATAATACATAACATGGAATACATTTTTAAATTAACGTCCACACCATAATTCACAAGAAAAAAAATTAACGTTAAAAACAGTTAGTGAAATCAAAATATTGACCGGTCGAACTTAGTTTCGGTATTGTTGTAATTCGAAGTTTATTTATTTTAAATATAACCGATTTCGTGACCAATGTCTTTCGATTCGTTATGAAATAATTTTTATTATTATTATAGATGTTAATTGGGACAAATTAAGAATTAAGAAGTTTTTACGGAGAATCCCGCAGTATTACAGGAGTCATGAAGAAAAGCAGAATAAGATGGACCGCTGCACATGTATGGAGATCTCAGAAGTCAGAAGACACCGGAGAACATAACGAAATGGAGACCGTACTCAGAACGACCCAAACAACGATGGTCAAATAGAATAAAAGATTTCAGGATGATTGGAGCAGAGAAAGCAGAAGAGATATCAATGGACAGGGAAAAGTATGAAGGAATATTGCTGCTGCGGCGATGGACCTATTATAATGGTCTTTAATATGACCAAGAAGAAGAAAAAGAATTATATACGTTATCGATTTACAATAATAATTACCTAATTAAATTCTGTATTTATTTATTTATATAATAAACCCGTGAAGAGATATCTGAAGAACACCTATACATATTACCATTGATTATAGAATATATTCTATGATCAATGATATTACATATATCTGGAGATCTATATCGAACCGATTTGCATGCATTTTTTTAACATAAGTTTTCAATGAGCCAAAAATTGCGAAAAATTCCAAAAAAATAATTACGTTATTAATTCCCTAAACTATTTTTAACTTTAAAGAATGTATACATAGGTCATGTTTTAATAATGTTAAAGTGTTAAGTACCTATATAAAATTCTAAAAAACAAAAATACGAGCGTGTCTAAGTCAAAAATATAAAATATCAAATAAACGCTTCGAAATTGAATATATTTTGTAAATTTGTAATTATACATGTATACGATTAGAATTTAGAATACTCTGTACCCTCATTTACCAACAATAATCAAAAAAATAATTTATTTGTTACAAATTCACAACCCTACAAAGATAATAATTAATAATCCAAATGTATTTTAACTGAATATAATACAATGTTATAGTATATACTAAGTGTGCACCAATATTCAGATTTCGGTAAATTGTTTAAAGTCAATTTTATCATATGTTCATAATTAGTTCGTATTATCAGTCGTACAGTTATAGCGCCGCCGGAGATATAAAAAATTCCACAGCTTATGGTAATGTATATATGTATATATATATAACGTTATATTATGTAAAAATATGAGTACTTTAAATTATATAATAAGTAATTTTGATGTAAACCTGATAGTTTTGGCTTAATAAAATGTTAAAAATAAATTTAAAAAAAATTAAATTCTTTTTAAAAAAAATTATAATTTCTGCAATTCTATAAAAATTTAAGCACATAAAATAGTCAAATATTATAGTAAATTAGATGACCTTTAATTTTTGTTCTATACATTTTGGTCGTAAGTTCAATGGTTAATGAGTTATAAAGAAAAAGGTGGAAGGGTAGATTTCTCCCATTTTTGAGGGGTGGAGGGCTACGCACAAGGGGTAGACGTCAGGACTTTTAGTATGTTTAGTAGAAAGGTATACTCTAAATGTATACAAAAATTCAGTTGCGGGCGAATTTTTTCCGAACTTCGACGTTTTTTTGTCTAATTTGACTGGACTATAACACTTTATATATATTATATTATACGTATACCTTCGAAAGCCAAGTTGAACGGCGGTCGTGACAAATCCGGACACTGTACCATTTCGGCGCTTACTTTTTCAAAGTTTTCCAATAATTCGGGCAATATGGCTGAAATTAAATGCATGTTTTTCTAAAATAAAACTTTTCATACATTAGTGCAATATATGTATAGATTTAAGCATTAAGCCTAAAAATAACATAAGCCGGTTTGATTTAAAAACTGAGTCAACCATATCCAAAATATTAGGTACGAAGGTTAGAAACGATTTTTTTTTAACGAAATTCACACGAACGCAATGTTTTATATTTTGAAAATTAAAAAAGAAAAATGCTATATATAGCGATGCGTATTATAATATTGAATACAAACTTTTGGTACACTCGAACAATTTATATACTATAACACAGTTGAATTCACGGTACGGTGTATACTTACGTGAAAATCAGTTTTCGAACTGTTATAATTACTTTACGATAGCCGCGGATCGATGGAGTTGCATCGGGCCATATTGTCGTTCGGTTCAGTGGGACGTAGTGGAAACCTTCATTTAAAGTTCATATATATGTATATATAACATAGTTCTCAAAGGCAATAATTGCCTCTGATATATGGTGAATGAAAGTGCGGTGCAGTGTGCAAATCTCTCTGTTATATAGCATATACGAGGATAATAATAATATTTCAAATATAATTGACAACTACCTCCTATATATACAAAGCCTTTGGACCATGTCTAGATGAAATCATGGGGAATGGAGAATACGAAAAAACGAAGAGCTTAAACAGCTGTATCAAATGCCTGATTTAATAAGAGAAATAAAGAAAAGGAGACTCCAATGGGCAGGACATGTATGGAGAAAAGAAGGAACTTTAGTGCGGATGGTCCAGTGTGGTGCACCGAAAAAGAGCTTTGGGGCGACCGTGATTAAGATGGGAGGACCAAGTGGAAAAGGATGTTCAAATGGTGGAAGGTGGAACTGGATAATGATTGGCATATTTTGGCGACGGATGGATGGGAAGTGATAAGAATTATGGTTGACAGTATAATGGTCGAATACGAAGAAGAAGAAGATATATATATATATATATATATATATATATATAATTTAATCAAGCATTTATATTTTTGGTTTGTCGCTGCTGTGAAAAATTTGAAGTTTACTGCCACTGCAGGTTCGATTGAAACTATTGAAAAATAAACAATCATTTAACATTTTCTTTTCAAAGAACTCGATTAGACGATCGAACGCGTTTTTTCGTCAACGGTTCGCGGGCCGGTTAAATTAGCTGGTTATAGAGTTTAAAAAGATTATAAATATTGTATATACAATATACACATATACTCCAGATCGAATAATTTCTACGAAAAGTATATAATTTATAGAAGAAAAAAAAAGGAAGTGTAAACCGTTTTGGCGTTTTATCTACGTACATATACCTACATATATTTAAAAAGAAAAATTACCGTGAATATTCTTATATACTAAAACTATATATACGATTTATAAAAAGGTATAGGTAAGGTAGGTTATAAAAGGTATAGCGAGTCACGGGGTACAATTGTGGATGTCGCTTAAGCGAATTATACTTGGATAAAGATTATAGAGTTTTGTTATTACTATATAAATTTGAAAGCAGTGATAAATTGCATTTCATTCGAAAAAACGATTCTGAGCGGAGCAATTTTATGTAATATTATTTATTATTAATAATATAGTGTATGTAGAGTATACATAATTTACGATTATCCTATATATATATATATATATATATTATATACAGTACATAATGTGAATATAATTTTCTGTCAAAATAATACAATTTGTCAAAAAACTTAAAAAGGTATCGACATTTTCTGAAAATTTTTTTGGCCTAATATAATACATAAAGTTATATATTTGATAAATATTTCAAGTTTCTATAACCGCATTAGTTTCAAAATTACGAAGAAATAATACGATAATGGATTTCGGCGTTTTTACTGTTTTTATGTAATTTTTCGGTGTTTTTGAGTTTTTTTGTTTTAGGCGCTTCAAAAAAATCGAAAAATGATCTTTCTAAAGTACCAACTATACCTAAATACTATTTAAAACCGCACACAAAAAACTATCGCGTCTCGTTTTCGTCACAATAGTCTACCGATTTATTTTGGAAATGGTTTGATTTCAATAATAAAAATAATACCGACATCGAGTTTTTACATAATATAATACACAGGGTCGGATTTAAAAAAATATTGAGCCCTGGAGCATGTAGTGAAAATGGGCCCCACCAAACGTATATGACTTTCCACAAAAAGTTCTAAAATACAAAATACCGCACGTATCAATATTTCAGTCTTTAATTAATTCTTATAAAAATATCAAAATTAAAAATTTACATTAGGCGTAATTTTTTTATTTAATTGTTTACAAACTGAAATTGCACACTTTGAAAATTAAAAACTATATGTAAAATAATTGAGTAATTTTATAACCATTTGAGTGAGACGGTTGTATTTGTGTATGACAAAATTATGAATTAAATATGATTTTTTTTTTTTTGTCCAAAATTTCTACAGAAACTGTAATGCGATGAAATTTTAAATTCTCAATTTCTGATTGGGGGCCTTATAAGTGTGTGTGGGCCCCGGGGACGCGCTCCCTCATTCCGAGCTTGATAATAATACAATATATTACGCAGTGGCGTGCTCAGGGGGGGGGGAGGTTAGGGGTTATATCCCCCATTGTCTTTTTTGCCGACCTACAGAAAACAACTTATTAGTTATAAGAGCTGTTTTAGAGTTATTACTTAATACTTTTTATTAGTTATTAGCAAAAAGTTATTACTTATGAGTTATGACAATAAACATTTACTATACATAACTATTATGTATAGTATTAATATATATATATTAATATATTGTTAATTGAACAACTTGGTATTAGTGTGTTATAATTTAAATTCATTTCAATTATAGAACAATTTACAAATGTACACAATTATAAGCTAGAAACGATTTTGAAGAGCTTGAAACATAAACGTTTGAGTTTTTGGTATTACCATGACAATTTATTAAAATGTATTATTACTATTTACTTATAACAACCCCCCATTGAAAATTCCTGGGCACGCTACTGATATTACGTATCCGGTAAAGTTTCGCGTTATACCTTTGATGATTTCGTTCGGTGGCGGCGAGTTCAAATTGACGCGAACGACGGGCAGTTCGTTCATATCTAGAGAAATCGGCCAACAACACTCGGCGGCGGCGGCTTTGGTTGACATTTTCGAAACGTCGTTTCGTTGTTTTTTCTTCCGTAAATCAAAACAAACTAAAAACACTGAAATAACGGACTTCACTATAGCTTGTAGTACAGAAAGACTGTAGGTGCTAATAGGTTTTTACACAGAAACAAAATAATCTCTTTTATCAATTATTTACACAGTACACTATATACATTAGATGTATAACCATATACGCCTGTAATGTAAGTTAAAATAATCGAGTGGGGGGGAATAGATCGCCGTGTACGTACGACAAAAGACACAAGCGTTGAAAAACGTTTCATACACATCCGTTTATTTGTGTTTATATACGCGCGCCTTTAAAATATTATTATAACATATCTAAATACGAATAATTCGTATTGAGAAAATCAACGCAATAAGTTCATATGCTTTTCGAACGCCCTGTAAATTATTATACGAATATAATAGTATATAGCGATTAGCAATTATACAGATAACCGCTATAATTATTAATTATACTTGGGTATTGTATTGAAATAATAATAATAATTCGTGTAATTATCTTTTTTAAGACTTGTCGATTTTTTTTTTTCGGTTCCCGCGACTCTGATATATTTGATGAATATATTATATTTTATATACCGCGAATACTATACCGAATACTACTTCAATATTATTTACACGAATAGCCGCGAGTCAGGGGCGCATTAAGAATCAATATTTAGGGATGGGAGGGGGGCAAATATAATTTGCCGCCCCTAAATTTACAGTACAGATTAAAATTCCAACAGACTAAAACATATAATTCCAAATGTCCATGATCAGTGTGCCGCCCTCTAAAAATTGCCGCCCGGGGCAAACGCACCCTTTGCCCCCCACTTAATGCGCCCCTGCCGCGAGTAGACCATTTTCTCCTCTTACTCGTCATAAATCAACAGTATTGTAAAAGATACTCTTTAAAAGTATTCAAATACAGATACAGGAACTTGTTTTTAGAAGTATTTAAATACTTAAAGAGAAAAGTATTCGAGTATAAATACAGATACTTAGTAAAAGTATTTACAAATACTTTCAAATACTTGTAACTAAATTTTGTTTAACATTAGCTTTACTAATGACTGGACTCTTAAAACTAAAATCACTTACTCCCCTGGACCAAAACATGTTAACACCACCTATAACTTTTTGTGTGATTTATAATTGAATCGGTCATTTCAAAAACAACGTAAGTCAAATAAGTTTTATATTATTTTAGTGAAATATAGTCAAAGATAGACAATTTAAAACCACAAATTATGAATGTAATAAACCTTAAAAATAAATATGTAAAGAGGTAAAAGTACAAAAAAAGTTAAATTTCTGGAGTTTTGAAGTTATTTGTGGTTTGTATAAAATTTCAATTTGATGACTTATGTCGTTTTTGAAATGACCGATTCAATTATATTTTACACAGACGACACAACTCACGGTACACTTGAGTACACGACACACGAGTATGGAGTAACATCCGGGAAAAAAAATTGCAAAAATATAATTTTATATATTATTATTTATTTGTTACGTTCTACCATTGATTATAAATACTAGTATTTATAATCAATGGTTATACATATGAAATATTCGTCGACCATTAACAATGGACTTCGACCTGTCGCGACCTGGGATAACAATCTAATCGGTCTAATGGGGATTATTTACATTGACTTGAAACGGAAAAATCACAACAGTGGACAACGATACCCACGACTAAAATAGTTTGCCTCTGGTTTTATATGTTATATAATGATAACAATGAAAATGTTATCAAATATTCATGTTTTCTAACCACTGATGTTGTATGTTTTGAACCACTACAATTTCAAGGTCATAGACACGGTTGGCCGTAAACTGTAGTTTCGTGAGCCTGGTTATATTCAGTGAACGCGATCTTGATGGTGAATCACTTGTTATCAATTAGCATTTAAAATATCTTATTGTTGGACGTAAACAGTTAGTACACAGATTAGATGATTAGATTAGATTCATCTAATCTGTGCATAGATCTATGAATCTGTGGTTAGTAGATGATTGCATGCGCGTGCGTAGCGCGGAGCCGTGGAATTAGCTGCTATGATCCGCTCGTTTTATTAACATCATCATATTATGTATCAATCTATTATTTGCCCGTCAAACATGATCTGCCCACTCCAAGCTTTTCAGACTACAAAAAACTTGGACATCCGGCCGTAGAAATATATATTTTCGATCTTCTCACTGTTCCTCTGTTCGTACATCCCCGATTCCAGGTTTATTGTAGCAGGCCCGTATATCCTTCTTTAACAAACTAGGAGCTTTCATCCTTTTATCATCCCACAAGCATACAAAATAATAGGACGTAGACGAGCTATGCAGTTGAATTTCGTTTTCGTTATTAATTTGGTTTAAATTAACCTCTGGGCACTTGAAGTTGTCAACTTGTTCAAGTAGATACCTACTGATGACCTACCCGAGGCTTTGCTCACTTTCTGGTAACAATCATATATTTTGTTTTGTTTTCGTTTACTCCAAATCCCATTTTTTTGGCTAGATTCCAACAGTTTTTGAGTACCTACTAGTTATTACATCAGTTTTGTTTTATATCATTCGCGCATAAGCTAACAAAATCCTGTTTTCGATCACATCCATTGCCCTATTATCATTTGCATATTTCTTATTACTTTTACCAAGGCCAAGTTAAAAAAAGGATAGGCGATAGTCCTTGTCTTAGACCATTCCTGACTTCGAACAGTTTTGAAGTTTCTCCTAAGTAACAAACTTTACAGTATGCATATTTGAATAACAATTTCTAATTAGCCTTAAGAATTTGCTAGGAAAACCGAAGTTTCCAAGAATCACCCATAGTTGATTCCTATAAATGTTATCACAAGCCTATTTAAAATCAATAAAAATCATACACAGATCCTTATTATACACGTAATACTTTTCCATAATCTATCTTAGGATTGACTTTCCTTTTTAAACCCGCACTGATATTTAACTATTATTTTGAAAGCATATGTTTTGATCATGTATACTGAAGAGAACCTTATATGCAGTATCTTATGTATAGTATTTAAATAAGAATGCTTAGGTGGATGAGCAGGGTGACAAGAGAAGATAGAATAAGAAATGAATATGTGAGAGGAAGCATAGGAGTAGCGTCGATAGTGGAAAAGATGAGAAAGAATAGACTTAGGTGGTTTGGTCATGATATGAGAAGATTCGGAAGACCGAAGAAGTGGTTGAATGCGATTGAGTATGATACACGGCCTGCTGGTATGTGCGTGGAAGATGTGGGAAATCGGGTCGAGTGGAGGTTTAGGGCAAAGGTAAACAAAGACTAAAGTTTACACTTTTAATAGGAAAATGTGTAGTTCAGTCTATAGATTATTATCGGTATTTCCAATTTTGCTTATTTTGAAAGATACACTGTACCGATACCATTTAAACCACATAAAAAAGGTATTAGGTAATAAATAGGGCAGAGGACTTGTAGCATTTGCATATTTATTTTACTTGATCAAAAAAATAGCAGAGTAAGAAACAAATACGTTTTATACTAAAACAAAGCTAGATTTTTAATTTTATTTTGCATATAAATGCATATTTTGAATTTTTTTGGTTTTTACGGTATATTTCTTTTATTTTATACTTTTTCAAAAATATTTAATACAATTAATAATTTTCTCAATATTTTCTCCATCGACGTTTTTATTTCATTAAATATTACAACCACAATTGACGATTTTAAATTAATTTTTAATTTTTATCATGTAATATTGTTGTTGACTGTTCGCGGACGCACGTTTTTCCTAGAAACGCTTGAGGATTCTTTATTATTTGATATAATTAATATAATGTACCTATTAATGTCTATTCTCTAATTAAATGAATAAAAAGTTATTATTTAAAATTAAATTTTATTAACAATTTTGTTAAAAAATTATTTATATTTTTAGAAAAAAATATTAATTTTGCATATTTTTAGTACATATTATAATATAGGGTTTTTAATTGCAAAAATGCTTGCATATTTAGTGCTTTTTTAGAGCTACAGTCCTCTGCCCTAGTAATAAATAATAAACTCAGGTTATTTTTGTGCTTTATATTTTGTTGGTGTATACAATTTTTGTTCAACTTTTCGAAGTAGGTACATAAGAAAATATATTTTACTATACATTACACCACCACCACCCCTAAATTATGGTCTGGTCATGACCATACTTGAACCCCGTATTCGGCACCACTGATAAACTGTAAACCTGCTACATACTTATGATCTGATTGCTCGTTATTTAATTAAATGTCTATAAAAAAAAAGACACACTACTTTTTTTTTTACATATGTTGTTCACAATGTATTCTGCAATGTAGTCAAGGATATCATTTGTCATATACTCCTTTAGCTGCAGTACATTAGAAAGAATATCTAAATAATTATTATTAATTTCTGATTCATTTGTGAAACATTTTGCCTATTCGCGCATCTTTATGAAGAACATGAAATAACCATTTTAGTTTAAAATAGGATGAATTACAAATATGAGAATCACAAACGAACGCCACAATATCTCTTATATTAATATTTTAAAATAGGATATTTTAAATATTGGACCGATAACCAATGTTTACTACTGATTAGTTTACACCAAAACAATCCAATTATGTGTCACCCAACCTATTGTGAATGTAAATTAAATGAAAAGAAGTTTGAAATATGATGTAATATCACAAAGGAAATGAATTCCGTAGTGATTGAACACAGGTAGAACCAGTTTTTTTTTGTATGTACTTAGAGATGGATTTACGTGTAGGCCACACATAGGCTTGGGCCTAGGCTGCAAAAATGTTGTAAATATATAAATATTATCATCACTAATTTTTGTTTGAGTTAACTGTCTGTAAATAAATATAATTTATTTATGATGGATCACTTGATTTCTAAGGTAAAAAAAAAAATTATTTTAATAAATGTGGCATATTTTATTGTAAAAAATAAGAAGTAACACTGATAAACAAAATAAGTCATTATAATTCATTTTTGACATGATTCAATAATTTGTACATTTATCGTATTCAGGAATAAACTATACACCCAAAAAAATTATTATAGTTTTACACACGATATTACTATTTAAAACACATTTCTTAATACTTTTGTAAGTTTGTTTATTAAAAAAAAAAAAAAAATGAAAAATATACATTCCTGGAAATAACTTTTATATACGAGTATATATTATTCACTGTAGGTAACTTAAAAATAAAATAAGCTCCAGTAAAAGTATTTTTCATTATTTTAAATTATATAAACATTATATAAATTTTATATAATGTTTAAATCCATTTTACAAAGATACAAAATGTATTATTTATAAATAATAATTCTACAATCTACCCATTGAAGAAAAAAAAAATAATACTAATAAAACTATATTACAATGGCAATTTTTTTAATTTTCCTTCTCCGAAAAGCCATAAACATAATCTGTCCATTACATACGAACCAAAAAAATCTAATGCGAGTACAGCGATCAGAACAACGCGGAACTCATATGGAAATTGAACGATTTCAAACTGTTCATTTAGCCCTTCCATTATACCCATACTGAGACATAATATTACTATAATTGTTCCAAATGTGCTGTACAACAGTGGCTTATTTTCCATTAGATTTTCCATAAACGGTCTTCCTCGATAGTTGACCGAAAAGGTACAAATTTGCAATGCCATGGAAATAATAAACACAGCACTGTTTACTACGTTCGGTTTAAATTCTTCGGCATCTGAGATGTCCGTGTCTGTAGAATTTAAACTCGTGGCATTCAAATTGGACACTAGGCTGTTGTTTGAAGACTGCAAAGTAATATCTGTTGTATTGTTTTCGACGTATAGGCCAGCTTGTTGGACCAAGTACACTAAACTCAAAAAATGTATAATAAATTGCAATAATACAGTAGAAATTGTATAAATGTTGAATATATTTGGCAACGGTCTTTGTTTAGATAAAACCTTTAAAGGTTTTGACCGCGAAATAAATAAAAAAGAAGCAGCCAACAACAATCCCTGCAATGTGGCTTGAGAATCGCTGAACTTTATCCCTTTAACATAAAGCACCGACTGACTATAGGCAGCAATAAGCGCATTCAATGCTAATATTTTGAACATCTGAAGAGTTGTAACCAACGTACAACGGCCTTGTTTGATTACATGGCACACACATGTTACAGATGAAAATTTACTAGTGAATGGGGCAGCAATACTGGCATCTCCAGACTTCACCACAGTCACAGAATCTTCATCCATTTCTTTCATTAGTCTTTTCATTTGATCAGAGACGTTTTCTCCCGATTTTCTTGATTTATTGATAAACGTGTCTCTTTTGGTTTTATTTTTTCCTTTGCCTCTGGAAAGTATAGCGATGCCAACATGAGCATGTTTTAAGGCACCAACATCATTGGTACCATCACCACACATCAGAGTAGAATATCCCAGTTCCTTTAACATCACTACAATGAGTTCTTTCTCTTTAGGAGCAACTCTAGCAAACACGCAGACGTGTGGTAAAATTCTTTTCAGCATATCTTTATGACACCGATTTAAGTAAGCCAGTCCATCTCCTGTCAAACATAAATCGTACGACTCTACCAAGGCCTTAATACTGTCATTCAACGCCACTTGGATTTTGTAACTATCACTCACCCAACACCATTGGTCGTGGACTTCTGCTAATGTCAGAATAATGTGGCTCGGAGATCTTGTGAAATTCAACTCGTTCGCGACATAGCATGCAGTCAACGCATTGTCACCAGTTATCATTGTTACCATATGGGACGATGCCAAGAGCTCCTTAATAACATCCTCCGAATCGGTTTTTAAAGGGCACGAAACCACTACGAACCCAACAAAATGTAAATCGCACTCCAAATCGTCTCTTTTCAAATTTTTTAAATTATTAGAATCGATGATCATCTCTTTTCTAGCGAGAGCCAATACCCTTGCTCCTCGCCCTGCCAGTTCAAGATACGTACTGTCATAATTATGAGGAATGGTTTGCAACATTGACTTCAGTACTTCAGGGGCACCCTTTACACTGGCTATGTGTATAATTTTATTCGACGTCTTTGTGCATTTATAAGCTGCCAAAACAGACATTCTCTTTAAGGACGACGAAAAATAAAATCTACTTAGTATTTTCAATGATGACATTTTTGATTTCTTCGGTACGATTAAATCGTTCTTAGACAAAACCCAGTTTATTGCATTTAACGAGGCTTTTTCGACAGGATCACCAACTACGGAGTCTTCCAGTTGAACCAAAGAGTGGCAAGATGCCAACACTTGAATAGTATGTTCAGGCGCATCATTCATTTTTATCATATCTTTTTCAATGCCAGCAATACCTTCAACGATTAAAGCGTCTTTGGTCAATGTACCAGTTTTATCGAAACAACATATTTCTACTTTGCCGGCGAACGGGATTCTAAATGGTTCGGTGCAATATATTCCGAGTTTGGACAGTGATAAAATCGACGAATTTACAGCCAGGGACAATTCGACGGGCAATTCAGGAGGTATGACGGAAGTGAGTATGAGGGTACATTCGAGGAATAATTTATAACGACTTCGGTTGGGATCTTCAGTGCCTTTAATCCACAAATAGGAGGCAGCAGCAATGGCGAAAATCAATAAAAACAAAATAAACGCCAAAGTTTCCATATTGTTTGCCGTCACGTGCTTGACACCAAACAATATCGTCTGTAGTAGATTGCCTTGCGACGTATTAAAACCTGTCCGCAACACATAAGCGATACACCCATTGTCTGGTGGGGCACGTACACTCGATGTCGTCTTCACAGGAGATGTGTGTTGTACGACTTTTGTGCCGCTAAACAGAATATGCAATTTCTTATCGGATTCGAAATCTAAATTCCTACTGTGGTCGGCGATATTTTCTATTGGTTCTTTCATCTGCGGAATGGACTCGCCGGTTAATAAACTTTCGTCTACAATACACGAACCCCTCAACAACAATAAATCACAAGGAACCGTCTGGTCAACATTGGCTCGTGTAATCGAAACCACATCACCAGGCGTCAGTTTGTCGCTCAATATCGACTGCCACTTTTTATTGCGATATACGTACAAGTTGAACGGTTGATTGCCCATATTCCTGATTTCTCCCATGTTACGCAACTGCTGTTTGACCAAAGTGCACTCAAACAACACCAGCATTACCAGAGTAAATAAGGAATAGTACCAATATTTGTCAAAGCACCACAAGGCAATACAAAAGACTTGGAACACGAAAAACGGCGCCGTGGCCCTTTCAACAAACAGATCGTTGAACTTGGGTAATTGTATATTGAGTTGATTCCGACCGTACAATTGCACAGCTCTAGCTAACTGCTCATCACTGTTGTAACCTTTACAATTGGCGTATTGGTCTATCGTATTGGCGATGGGAAACTGTAAGGAATGGAAGTACTTTTTGTTATCATCCCATATGTACTTGATTTCCTGGTATCTAAACCAGGTGACGGTATGGCCGTCCTGGTCTTGGAATGAACTCAACAGCACCAGTTCGGTGAAACCATTGTTGGGCGTCGGGATCACCTTAACTAAGGCGGCCGTCTGTGGACAAGCGACGCGTCGGCATGACAACAGGCATCTGAATGACACGGACCAATAACAGCACAGAGAGAGCAGTGCTTGGCTGACAGCAATGGCAAAGATGCCAACGAAATAGAGATCGACAAGATCGGCAGTGTAAAAGCAAACGTACGACCACAGCGTGTAGAGGATGACGAACGGCAGAATAGCTCCATGGAACGCCACATGACAGGGCACGTACAAAGACACAGAGTCTATGAGATTGTCGATGGCCATTGGTGGAGACGGACAGAGATAATTACGAAATAACAAACGGACAACTTTTGACTAGAAACGAACGGACGAGACGACGGCGCAACGGAGTTTTATGACCGGAGTGGTCATCGCACCATCTTTGAACGATACATATATTAAAACGTGTTGTTGTCTGAAATTCCGAGTGGAAAAGTAAAAAAAAAAAACTCACTCCCGCGAATGACTATTTGAGTCGAACACGTCGACGCGGACCGGCGCGATGACAAGACGTCTTCCTATGTGGAACGATTTCACTAGTCGACGACCACCATGTTCGAGGAAACGGAATTAATGGGTTATTAATTCCGAAAACCTTCAAACGACACTGGACCCTGGATAACGGATCCGTGACATAATTATTAATTTAAATTTTTTATCCCGTCAGGGGGCGAAAAAAACATTATACCTATACGGGCACGGATGCAAAACCATCATATGAGACACGACTCGCGTATCATACGAGATAACGCGATAACGGGAAAAAAACGTCTACGAAGTACAAACGTTAACCTGTAAAACGACATGTTTTCTGATTATACATGGTGAGCGGAAGGTGATACCACAGCATACGTTAAATACCATGGAATATTCTGCGGTAATAAAGTGTAACGTCTTTGGAACGTCACAGACATTCGGAACCACAGATATATACTAATATTAGTATTAGTATATATCTGTGTTCGGAACAGTAATCACTTTATCACAGCTGCGATTAATCCATAGCACGACTAAAGATCTTTAATCGTAATCCATAGACACAAAATATATAATAGTTTTATATATGTCTGTGGATTAATCTGACTTCTGCGATTGATCGTGATCGCGGTATTCGGCTTTATTACAGAATCCATTAATAATTTTATAGGACAAAGTTCAAAAGAACAATTGTGTTCTGTAGTTCTATATTCAAATACGCTTATATTTATGATTTTATTTAATAACAACGAACTCGCGAAATATTATTTCATTTCATTCATCCGGAGGTGAAACGAGAGAGAGAAATCAGCAGAAACGGTTTCAAACAATTTTGCTTTATTTATTCATATTGCACCTGATGAACGATGATGCTACAAACGAGAATACAGAATAGGACGAGACAATATTATTCTTCTAAACATAAAATATATCATGACGAAATAACATTAATATGATAATGCTACAGATAAGACCGAATGACGTCAACATTTCATGGCGTAATTGATAAATTATATTTTATTCCATGGCAACTCAAACTGTTCTCAAACTCAAATAAACAATGTTATTTCGTCATAAAATATATATTACACACATGCGAACGTATTTCTATCGCGTTAAATCTTATCTTATCTGTGGTTATATCAAGTAATCCCGGCGGCGGCGACGACGGACAGTATGGCCAACGAAAGCGACGGTTAAACGTGTTAACAGTTAACACGGACTCGTGATTATCGTACGTGTTCTGCGGTGTTATTATTTATTTCTGTCCTAGGTTTTTTTTTTGTTTGGATTTTTCAAAATTCTTTGAACAATATTTGTAAGCAACAAATGACAGTAATATTATTATGTCAATAGCCGGTTTTGTAATTGGTAATTTCGTATCCGTTTGTTCGACATTTCTCGGTACGTCAACTAAAATGGTGTTGAAAAAAACACGCTAATGAGAGAGTGGCGTATGACGGACGTTTCAAAAGACGGAGATTTTCAGAGATTCGCTGGAACTCGTTGTCGGCACGTACGACCTACGATATGCGCGCTACTACATCCGCCTAATGATCCGACTGTTGTGAACGCTGGTGGCCGGCAAAATGTGGGCTCTGCTCATTTCGATGTTGTGTATGAACACGTTGTTGTGCCGGTGTCTTGACAAGGAGGACGTGATATTTGCAGTGAACGCCGGCGGTGACGCGCATGTAGACAGTTACGGTATACTGTACCAAAGAGATTTCAATAAGGTTGGTACGGAATCGGATTACGGTAAGAAGTTATCCATACAACGGGTCAAACCTCACGATCAGATACTTTATCAGACCGAAAGGTATTCGCATACCACTTTCGGTTATGATATACCTATTATGCAAGACGGCGATTATGTGATGGTGTTGAAATTTAGCGAAGTATATTTTACAAATAGCGGGTTAAAGGTAGGTATTATTTGTGTTTCAGGATTTAAGCATTTTCAAAATGTTTGCGTGTGCCTACTGTATTGACTGACTATTGTTCTCAGGTATTCGATGTCATATTAAATGACCAACACGTTGTAGTACCGCAATTAGATATTTACGATAAAGTCGGATTTGGTTCTGCTCACGATGAATATATTGAATTTACAGTAGACGGAACGACCCTGTATTGGAGAGGAGAGATTTCTGAAATTAAAGGAAATCTCGTACGAGTGGATTTTATAAAAGTACGTTCATTTTTTAAGAAAAAAATAAGTTAGATTAAGCATTACTTTACACTATTTTGATATGTATTAAAAAAAAATTATTCTAATTTTATAAATTCATAATACTAAATTATATAAAAAAAAAAATGCGTAATAATTAAATTTTTTTTGTTACTGTAACTTCAGTTTTACCGCCACTGTCTTCCATTTGTTGTGCAACTCTTGCTAGTCCACTACATTTCTTCAGATCTTGTTTCATCCCACTCATCTATCACTTTCTTGGTCTTTTTCAGATGGTTTCCACTCCATTTACAGTTAATTTTGTATTACACCTTTATCATTACTAATATTAGTGTAAAATAAATATACTAATCATATTCAAGTCATACCAATACATCAATTTGATTTACACCGATATCGATACCATAGTTGTGCATATACATTAAAATAACTAATATTATTCTTATGTTATCAGGGTGACCGTGATAATCCTAAAGTAAATGCCATACTCGTAGCCAAAGGCAGGATCTCAGGTAGATATTTATGTTGTTTAATATTTGACATTGGGTTTATATCATGATTATTTTCTATAATTTTTTTTTTTTTTACTTCTGATATTTAGATATACCAAGGTTACCGGACTTATACTCAGATCTCGAACCACAATCACATGATGATGTTGACATAGAAGAAGATCCATCAGTAATCAGTGACAGCAAAGATCCTGTGAAAATAGTACAACATGCAAGAAATCCAAGTGGTCCTAGAGCACCCGATCCACAAGAAGTTAATTCTATGAAGTTAATGCCAATATTTGGCGCTCTAATTGCTTTTTTTGGAGCACTCCTCCTACTTTGCAGACTCTGAAGAGTTGTACAAATATATATATGATTTTTTTACTATTTATTCTTCTTTTCCTTTTTACATTGATTGTTCAGTATTTTTTTACATTATTATTAAAGAAAAACAAACATTGCACACATCAAAATTGTTATGGTTACATACGTAATGTTACCTAATTTATTAATACAATTTTACATAAAATATTTTTAATAGTCTCTGCTTAATAGATATTAATATGTTTTATTATTTTGTTTTTGGAAGCATAATTTGTATTTCAAACGACTGAGCAATTACATCTGTTAATTATATGCTTTATTAAAATTATGAAATTGGAATGGTTTTTTTTTTTGTAGTTTTAAAGACTGTTTTTATTGTATACAAATTAAATAAATGTTAACAAATTTAATATGGTATTTTACAAGATGAATTGTATTCCATAATGTAACATTATACTCGTAATAAAGCAATACTTAGGTGTTTGTAATTACTTATTAATATACTTGTTAATCATTTTACTATTGCACAAACATTCAAATACGAAGTACAAAAAGGCATATTTCTATCAAAAATCAATAAATATATATTAAAAAATTGTAAATAGAATATTTACTTGCTGAAAGTCAATATTTGAGATTTATCATACTTCAAAGTGTGGATGGTGTTTTGGTCCATTATTGAAAATCATCAGAACAAATTATTTTTAACAGCAAATGTGTGTGTGTGTGTGTGTGTGTGTGTATATATATATATATATATATATATATATATATATAATTATATAATAATAATAATAATAATGTACAATAACAATATCAATAACATGAAAAAATATCGTATTATTCCCGTCAAAATAAAATATCACAAAAATTGTAAGACATAAGACATAAAAAATGATTTAGATTTTGACTAGATTTTGTTGGTTTAAGTCTTATGCAATACATTCTAAATGGAATGTTGAAAAAATAATCACTTGAATTTGTTAGGAAGTTTTTAAAAATAAATAAATAATAATAATGATTAAAACGAGGGAATCTGATTAGTTTGTACCAAAAAAATTTAACTTTAGTTAGATAACAGTTAATAGATGGCCTAATGGTTATTGCATTATAATTTATAACAAATCATGTTAGTGTATATAAAATTAGTTCCGAGTTAGTGGTTCTCAGCATACGGTGAGTCGTGAACGCTGATGACACTATCTGTATCGGAATTGGTGGAAAACGGCGTTAGTCTTGTGTATGGGATGGGTCTTTTTCTCGCACTATAAAATAATTTTTAACCGTTATTGGAAATTTCATAGTAGATGTCAAAATAAGAGGTGAAAATTAAATTTCAATATTTACCAGCTTGTAAACAAAAAAAAAACTGCCAAAAATCAAAACTTAACAAATCTAAATAAAAAAATAAAAAAAAACAAATGAAAATAAAAACACACAACAATTATAATAATATAGCTATGATGCATACCTTATCTGAAAGCAAAATAGAAAAAGAAACTATGTCTCTTGGAAATAATAATCAAAGTGCATAAATGATTTCTCTTATTTTGTTTTCCTTGTAATAAGACAAGCAATATTTCAAATTGAAATGGGTGAATATGGTCTACTACACGTTCTGAGTGATATATAAGGATATATTATAAATTGTTTATTAAATAATAATAAAATGTACACAGTATAAATATTTTTGTTTTGTACGATTTTGCATTCAAAAATCCATTTTATTTTATTTTTATCAATTTATATTAACAGTAAAGAAATAAAAACACAGTAAAAATTATTTGAGAAGTTCAAACCGCACAATTTTTTTATTATTATTATTATTGTAATGATAATTGTAATTTATATCTAAATAGTCATGCATAAATATATAAACTACTAAGAAAAAAAATTATAATTATTAGATAATTAAAGGACAATTTATTTAAGCACATAAGGGTGGCAAACATAAAAATAAAATAAAATAATCTTTAGTTTTGCTAATATAATATTGAATTAGCAAAAATAACTTAAAACCTTTTTATAAATTAATGGCTCTTTGTGAATAGGATGAAAATATACAAGAATTATTTAAAATCAAGTTTCTTATCAATATAATCAGTAATGAATGAAAATATATAATTTCCCAATTCATTGTACAATTATAAATTCGCCATAAATTTACAAAAAAGTTGTATTTTACACACACTGGACAATATTTATACAAAATACATAAACTGATAGCCTGATACCTGTGTTCCAGTCTCATCATCCAAATTGTGATTCGAGCATAATTTAAAATGAGATAGGAACATAATTTTACTATTTTGTTTGAGAATTTGAGTAATAAAAAAATTTAACATATTCTTTTATATAGTTTAAACAAACATTTTATGAAATCGTTTAACTCAGATATATTTTATTCAAAAAAATGAAATCGGAGGTATAAAACACACACTAACATTAAAATTTACCTTGTAATTCGTCTTCGATCTAAAAAGCTAGGCGACCCTCGACGCCTAGGTATGGATGCAGATCGAGACTTTGAACTACGACTAGATACAGAACTGCTAGAGCCATGGGTAGAACTAGAACTCCGGGAGTAATGACTGCTCGATGAACTGCTAGTGGAACGTGAACGGCTTGAACTATAACGTCTTGTCTTTTTATAAGATGATGAAGATCTACTACTGCTACTACTGACACTTCTTCGTCTACGCGATGAATGTTTGCGTTTGGCAGATTTATGCTTACGCCTAGGACTTGATTCTTCACTTGAGGAAATCCGTTTTTTACGAGAACGTTCTTTCGAACTAATGGATAAAGATCGAGATCGAGATCGAGATCGAGATGTACTACCTTTAGTACGACGACGTGATATGGGTGACTTTTTCTTAGAATATTTGTCTGTAGAACGTCGTTTTGATGACTTACGATGATCAACACTTGTGTCACTTGCACTGCTGCTACTGCTACTTGAACGCAAACGCTTAGATTTTTTTCTTGTATTCACTTCACTATAAACAAAGTGCTAAACTTAATGTACAATATTAAAAATTTTTGGGAAGTTTAAATTCATGTTATAATTTAACATTAACAAAAAAATAAATAAAATAATAATAAAAAAACAAACCTGATACTAGATGAAGAATCCCTCCTAGCACGTCTTCTTTTAACACTTTTTTTTTTAACAGGCTCTTCTTCTGAACTTTCACTTGAACTGGAAGAACTTCTTACTTTACGTTTTTTTTCCATTATTTTTTTTTTTAAATGAAGCAATGCCTGCTCTTGCTTTTCATGCAACTCAAATACTTTTTTGATTTTCTCAGTAGTAATTTCTTTAATTATATTTAAATCAATATCTTCTTCTAAACCACCTTCACTTGCACTAGAATCTAAAAATACTTGGTCTGGTCGATCGTTTGTCTTTCGAAAATCAAACTTTTTGTTTTGAATTTCACTACTATCTTGAGATGTAAGTTTCAAGTCATCCGTGCGTCCATTAGTCTTGGTCACTACTAATCGATCTTCACTATCCTCGCGCAATGAAAATGTGTATTTAGTGCTCTTGACAATTTTGTCTTCATTAATTTTTGATTGGCTTAATTTTGCATATTTAGCATTCATAACCTTAGGTGGCGGTGTATAACATGATTTACCACTATCACTATCAGCAGAAGAAATACAAGTTAACTTATCAGGTTTAAAAACAGATTTTTTTAATTCTTTAGCAGGACTTTCATTTCTTTTCTTTGAACTGTATTTTGTATTTGCTCTATCATGTTTCTTTTCACATTTGTCTTTATTAGATTTACTTTCATCACGATCTTTTTGTTTGAAAGAATATTTATCAAGATCTCTTTCTTTATCCCTATCTCGTTCTTTCACTGGTGTTTTATGTCTAAGTAAATTTTCTTTTCTTTTAGATTCATGACCAATATCTTTAAGTTTTGACTTCTGGAATTCCTCAGTATTTCTATCTTTTTTCGAATTATCTGATTTTGAATCTTTTTTACGATAATCTTCCCAATCACTCTTATGTTTATTTTCTACTTCCTTTTTGTCATTTTTATATGTTTTCTCATTGTCTTTTGAATACTTTTTATGGTTACTTTCAGAATCATATTGTTTTTTATTCTCAGTAATTACTTTATTAGATTTTTCATCATCACACCTGGGTTTTACTTGAGAATTTTTGTTGAATTTAACTTCATCATTCCTAAAATAAAAAATTCAACTAAATTAATAAAAAAAAACTTCTTATCACATTTCAAATTTGTTTTTCATTGAATAAAAGAAACAATATTTAAACAAATAATTTTGTATTGCTTATTAATGAATACCTTATACTATCTTCAGATGATAAGCTGCGCTTTCTTTTATGCTTTTTGGACTTCTTTTTATCACTTCTTCTTTCCCTGTAAAATAATAAATTTATAAATTATTTTAATGTTTAAAACTAATATTTAAACTATAATTTATTCTAAAATATATGTATTTAATTAGTTTAAAAAAGAAAAATTATCCTGCCATTTTGTTCTGGATAATAAAGAACTACTCGTATACTACAATTTAGTTACTTAATAGTAAAAAAAACTGATTTTTTATAAACTAATTTATATTTATATTTGCTCATCATAAGAATAAATATTAATTTAACTATAGTTATTAGTAAAAATTGTCTTTTTACAAAATGAGACATAAATGTTCTAACTACTCATATTTTAATAATAATAAATTATTTATTAATAACAATTATTTTAAGAAATAATTTTAATAATTATCAAAACATTTAAAACAAAAATAGTAACTGTGGTCCATTATTAAAAACAATGAATTAATATATACATAATAATTCAGTTATCATGTGATTCATAACAACAAAATTAAATCTCAAATTTATTTATATTACAAATTACAACCAAATAAATTTAATTACAAAATAAATTATAATAAGTAATGTCAGTAAAAACTATTTCCATTACAATAATAAATGAATATTATCAGTTTTAATCACGTTTTACCTATCTGCGTGTTTTCGATTTTGAGTAGAGTATGAAAACTATGTTTATTTCTTTTTCAGTTATTTTTCTTAATTATTGATAAAAGAATATTATTGTTACAATAATTATTATTTTAGTATTTTTTTATGTGAGTATAGCAGAATACGATACTGTACGGAAAATCACACCAAAACAAAAATTATTGTATGGAAAACACAGCAACTTACCACTATTTAGTTTAATATCCTTTAATCAGTTTAACTAAACAGTAATCAACAAATTGCCTAATTAAACAATTAGTTTTCACTGGGTGTCTACGTGTAACACAAAAATTCATAAAGCTACTTTTCATAAAATGATGATCAAAGGTTTACTTAGACAATTGTAGTTCTTCAAAACTAAAATTAAATAAACTATTAGATAACAAAGATCAATTAATCTTTGATCATCAGAATTAGTGGTAAACATGTACACTTTTCCACAAATCCATCAAAACTGACTGATTAATAACTAAAAAAAAAATTAAAGTCTTATACATACTTATCAGTTTTATGCAACTTTGATTTCTTCTTCTTCCGTTTTTTGTGTTTAGGACTTTTAAACCTAAAATGTGAGAATTAATAAATTATTATACACTTTTAATACAAATGTTCTAAAATGTATAAAAAATTTTAAGCAAGAAAATTGAAACTCACTGTAGTTCATTTGTTACACTGCTATCTTTGTTTGTTGAGGTGTCGTCGTTCACATGTGTATGCACAAGTGCTTGATCCACCTGTAACGCCTTTAACTGGGCCAATGCTGCTTCTTTAGTTTTTCGTTCTGGATCTAAGCTAGAACCTTCAATAAAAAATTCTGATATACCAAAAGCGTCCCTTAGCCTTGCATTTTTTTTTAATTGTTCATCAGCAAATTGATGAGTATCCTTTACACTGTAAAATAATAAATAATAACTATACAACAAAATATATCTCATACAATTATAAGCATATGGTTTAAAACATAAGAATACACTCGATAAACTTGATACTGTACGATATTCAACATTATAAAATACTAAAAATCTATAAAATACTAATTTTGTATTTAATAAATACCTTAAAAATGATTTTAAGCTATTAATATTAGCAAATTGCATTCCATTAAGACAAACAGCATTAAGACAACTATGAAGATGAAGAACTAATGCACCATTAGTATTAAAAGTTGACAATGAGCCTGAAATATTTTTGGATCCATCCATACATTTACAAATATTTTTTTTATTCATTTTTTTACGGCGGCGCCTAGACCTTTTTTTCTTTAAATTAACATTGACTTGTTCAATAGAATTTGTTTTAGCCATTATCATAGAATTTGTTGGATTTTTAAATACAGTATTTAAGGTTTTTTCCCATACTCGCTTAAAACATTGTTGTTCAATTTTATTTGGGTTGGACATATTATTATTATTATTATTATTATTATTATTAACGTATTGTAATAAATATAAAGTTAAATCTTATCACAATTATAATTATTTGGAAGACTTGTTTAAATATTAATATAATTAATAAATGGAAGACTATGTTCATTAATTATAACATTAATATCACATATAACAATTTGGAAGACATAGTTAATAACATTTAAATTGAATTAAATTATGGTGGCTTATACTGTAGTTTCTTCATCATTTACATAGTGGCTTTACTATTAAACACTAAATTCACTCATTATAAAATAAAAGCAAGCAAAATAAATACACACAACTTATGAAATAATATAGAAACAGACATATATATACAAATCATACACCATCAGTAATGTTTACCAGTGGGTGGTACCAACTAAAGGCAGAGGGGGGAGGTGGTTTTAGTATTGATCCAAACTTATAAACAGGGATGTAATGCAAGTGGAACAACTTCCCTATAAATACAGTGATTACATGTTAATATGCATTAATTCATAAATATATTTGAAATGTTTAACAATAATTTAAATTTTAAAGAAAACCAATTAAATAATGTAAATTAAAATATAAGAATTTCTATATACATAAATATGATTGGAATAAACAAAACTATATATTTTTGTATAATATATAAACTGTATAATATTATATATATACACATATACCTGTTATAGATAATGCAATAATCTAAACAATGTATTTAAAATGTATATGTAGGAACTGAATAAAATTGTAATAACTATTAGAAAAGACATTTTTGTTAATAGTATTATAATTAAATCTACACAACACATTTCAATAATTATAAAACACCGTTTTCATAGATTAAAAATTAAACTTGATTTTTATTACCTATCTATAAACTGAAATCATTTTTTTGTGAATAATGGGTAGATCAAAAAAAAAAAAAATAAAAATGTTATAATAGTAATATTCTTCCCAAACTATATTAGTTATAGGTAAAATTCCAATTTTAAATGTTAAATAAATAAAAATATTTTCACGCATCTACTACAGAAGTTAAAAAAAATTGAAAGCATTCAAATCAATCAATTTAAATAGTAATTAGGTATATACTTTGATTTTTTTTAATATTAATTCAGTGTACTTACATTGGTCTACCGAATTCATCATATTCAGTTCCTGACTTTTGTTTGCCCAATAATGTAATTCTAAATGTATTAATTTTTTCGGTAATTTCATCTTGGGAATAGCTGTATTAGATAAGTAAAATAAATATATAGTTACAGAACTATTATTAGTTATAATAACTATTTGTTGAATAATACCCTTGGTCTTCTAGTGATTGTTCGAGTTCGATGCATTTCAACTCGACCTTTCGTTTACGATCATGGTCCAATAACTCTTGATTGGGTTGGCGATTAGCAGCCGAATCTATTTTGGCCAATTCCTCTTCGGTTTTAAATGATGTTTGATCTTTAACTTTTCTAATGGCTGCCCAATTGCGTTGCACATACCCATTAGTGCCTGATCCACGGGCTGTTGCCAAACCAATTCCGTTATACATTGTCTACAATAAAATCAAAATTTGATATTTTGGTTAATGACAAACCAATCAATACCACTCACTAGTCTATTCTATGATCAATGTGCACTCTATATTATAATAACATTTGAGAACATACAAATCGTATACGTGACATTTTTAAAATTCAACAAACTTACAAACAGTTAGAACCAAATAACAAATCACCAGAAAACAAACACAGCAGGTCGGGACAGACCACTGATGGTGCAAAAACACGTAACAACGAGTCGAACAAGATCACGACCACAAAATAAGTAACAACGCTGTATGGCGCACACTGCTAGCGCTAATGGTTTTTAATTTTTTCCTTTTGGAAAACCTTAAAAGTAAATAACTTAAGGTAAACTAACAAACGTGTCATCGTATCATTTTTTTTTTTTTGATACACGCTTTCTTATTTCGAAAAATATAGTAGGGTATTTGAATCCTGTGTTTAAATAAATTTGTATTTGAATATACAATAAAACAATTTAATAATTTTAAATAGATAATTTACATGAAAATTGTTCGTCTTCAAATCATCATAGAATTACATTTATCAATATATTATCACCTATTATCTGTGTATTGCACTTACCTACAACCATAGTCTATAGAATATTAGACCAATATGAAATAAAAATCGCCAACTATTTTGAGGTTAGTGCAAATATCTTATCATAAAATTTCACGTGATAACACGTTTTTCCGTTTTTCGTTGCTTACTACTTTGTACTTTGTAGTTATATAAAATTACATGATCGTATTACATGGTCGAAGTCTTAAGTAATAAATAGTGCAATACCCAAATATTAAAGGGAAGATTCAATAAATATGATGCTAAGAAATTTGAAATTTTACAAAGTCCACGATGGACTTGTACCGGGTAATATTTATTTTTGAAAATTTTTCAATAATAATATTAATAAATGTTTTATTTTTATAGTTCTAAAGATATCTAGATTATTAAGTGATTCCTCACTGTCTGATATTCAACAGTCTTCAGATGTCAATGCATCTGTAAAACAAGTAAAGCCTGAAAGGAAATCAGTTGTTCCATCTAACTGCAGATACGTGTACCCAGAATTTTTACCAGATCCTAAAATGGAGTGGCGAAATTCTTTACGAGAAAAACTGGAACGAATGGACATGATTCAAAGAAGAAAACATATAGATATACCTGAATTTTATGTTGGTAAGTGTTATATGATTAATAGTTTGTGTTAAATTCAATTCGTTCCATCTGAATTTTGAATATTTTCCTCCAAATTATATTTTTATCAAAAGAAAATATTTTAATCACAGTAAAATTAGAAATTAGAAATAGAAACTATGAGATTTTATTATATCATTATAAGAAATATCGAATGACATAGAATATCTATATTTTCTATCATTTAATATTTTAATATTTTATTATGATAACTATATTTGTAAATTATTATTTCAAAGCGAATGTTAAAAATTGTTTTATGTTTATGAAATTGGGTTACCAATAATTAGTACATTCGTTGATTAAAAAATATTGATGTAAAGATGAAAAGTAAAAACTAATGCGCAATATATTTTATTAGAAAAAATAATAAATGAATTGTGAATGTTATTATTAACTACTATTAGAATAACAATCCATAGATATATAACTTCATGGATGGTTATAGCGGTATACTAGTAGCTAGAGATATTGTAGTCACACAAATCTTATATCTAGTAGACAAATGCATTAGTATATTATTATAATTCATAATTTATTCCGGAGAAATGGCGGTTAACAATAATATGCTCGATTTATAAAATGGGAGACATAATAAATGTTCATAATTACCGAGAGAGAGATCATTATTGAGTACAATGTATAAAATATTATCCGGTCTCATACTAATAGACTAAGACCAGAGCCTGATTAAGGAGTTTGTCGCCAGTAGGCTAGGGTTAATTTGGCGCCCCTACGATGTATTTAAAAAGGGGAAGGTTAATAAAATTATGTTATGTGTTGAATACCGATACTTTTGGACTATTATTTTGTGGCTCCCCTAAATTAACATTAACTGATCGGCGCCCTAGGCTGTAACCTACTTAGCTTATTGGTTAATCAGGCCCTGACTAAGACCCTATTGAAAAAAATATTGAAGATTATCAGTGTAAATCAGTCATAACACTATGAATTCATTATGGAATTACATATACTGTTTGTGCATTATAGACAGACATACAAATCGGTAAATAGAAAAGTATTATGGGGTGTACTAGTAACTTCTGGGGTACCCATTAAAATAATAAGAATAATCAAACTTTGAATGAATAGAATGATTTGCAAGGTTAAATTCTACCAGCACATCACAAATGATTTCAAAGTAAAAATCGGACTTTGACAAAGGAGTTGCACTGACAACTATTCTTTAATATAATAATCGAAACTGTTGTTTTGAGAACACAGAATGGACTAAATATTGGAAATAATTTTGGGATACTAACACACACAGATGACATCTAAAGGCAAATTGCCATGAAATTAAAATTGGTACTAAAAAACTAATAAAAAATAAAGGCATTAGACTACAAATAAATGTATCTACAATCAAATATATGATAACCACTAAACAATAATAAATAAAATAAATAATAACCACAAAGAAATTAGAATAAGAACAGCTGCAGTGAATGATTGCTATCATATATCTTAAAACCCAAACATATTACATAAATCAAAAACTACATTATATAAGGTAGAGATTTAGACTAATTCTATTGTATGTATATGAAACATGCTATCAACCAAAGGAGATGAAGAAAAAATAGGTTAAGAGAATATATGGACCAAAAATGAATGATATAATTTTGAGATTCCAAGAATATGAATTAAGGAGCAATATGAACTTACGACAGTTATACAAAGAGAAGGTACTGAGATACAAAAGAATCATATGGACTGGTCATGTATGGAGACAAATACAATAATAATAAAACCGGTATTAAAATGGAACCCAAATGGTAAAAGACCACTGAGTATACCAAAAAAGAGGATAGACAAAGCAAGAAAGATCTATTAGAAATTGAATTAGAAGACAGAAAAACAATAGTTTAAGGATAAGGATAGATAGAAGCAGATATGTGTGACACAGTTTTGGGTCTCAACGGCCTTTAAAACCAAAGAAAGAAGATTAAAATTCTAATTATCCATAGAAGTATTTCTTCATCAGTGATTATTGCTATGTTTTGCTATATTTTGAAGAATTTTCGAAAGAGTTGATAATATTTAAAATGGAAGAAGCATATTTATCTGGTAATATTATGTAGTTTTCTTAGTGCCACTGCAAAAAATTATTTTTCTAGCCAGTTGTATGTGATAACCCAATACTGAATCCATTAAATTAAGTTATATGCTTATTTTGCACTATTTTTCATTTTTTAAAAATTAAATTCATCTATTACTTTTAACTGTAATGTTTTTATAATATAGGAATAATTAGATATAAAATATATAATACAGTATTTATATTTATATATAAATAAATAATACAGCTTTTTAATTTAATAAAATATGTACTAAAATATTCTATATATAGGTAGCATCATGGCTGTTACATCATCTAATCAACATGCTCCAAATAAAGCTACTCGTTTCGTTGGTATATGTATACAACGATTAGGATGCGGTCTTAGAGCCAATTTTACTCTTAGAAATGTTATAAAGCATATAGGTAAATCAATGTGTAATTTGTTTGTTTTTAATTTTTATTAATGCAACTTTAAATTATATATAGGTACTGAAATGAAATATCAATTGTACGATCCAACAATACAAAAGATTGAAGTTTTACGTTTAGAAAAACGTCTTGATGACGAGCTTTTGTACTTAAGAGATGCTCCTAACGAATACAGTACATTTGATGAAAATATGGAAGCTGAATATTTACCTGAAGGATCACCCGTACCAATTAACACAACAATAGTAAAATTAATAATATTTAATAAAACTAGAAATTTGGTTTTACGATTGTTTTTTATTAGGTAAAGCTGAAACCCAGACCTTGGCGTGCCAGATGGGAAAGAAAAGGTATGAAAGGATTAGCTGATTTAGAACTAGAAGAGCGATTTTACAAAAGAGCTGAAGAATTAGCAACACCATGGGAAAAATATGATTTAATGAAACAATATAGGTAAATAAAACCAACTAAAAATATTTTTAATTTGCATTCATTTTATTTTAAATAAATATTTTATAGAAAAACAATACCAGAAGAAGAACAAAAAGAAATATTTGCTGAAGTATACTCAGAACTACATGAATTTGAAGTGATGCGGAAGAAATTAAAACGAAAGAAAGTTTTTATTAAACCTAAGACATTGTAGAATTATAATTTGAATAATGCGAAATATTTAATTAAAGATTTTTTCCTTCTATAAATTTATGTTTTTTAAATTCCAAAAATCGTATTGTTTATTTATTTTTTTAAATTTATATATTTAAGGCTGTTTAAACGTGTTACTCTTTTATATGAAAGAAAAGTGTACACTATTTTTACCAAATTTAGAGAATACTCTGAAATTTCAACATAAACACATTTTTCACATTGACGAAGGACCAATATCATTAAAAACTAATCATTTTCATTTTGCTTACTTTAAATATCAGAATAGTTAATAATAACTTAAATATTTATTTACTTACAAACTTGAAGAATAAATATATGAAAATTTATAAATTTTTTATGGAATCGAACATTGATAGAACAGTCGAACTAGGTACAATATATTTTTAATGCATATAAATTCATTTTGTTTAATTTACAATGAAATATATATATATTATATAAATATATATATAAACAAATTGAACGAAAAGTATACATTACTATATAATATATCTGTATAGAAGTAACTAGTTTTCATAAAAGGAATTCTATTTGTTCATTTGATTAAATAAATTATATTTGTTTAAATGTGAGCAAATGGTAAAGTTCTTTGTTTTTAGTCGAATATGCACAAGTAGTGAATATGCCTAAATGTAAAATTCAGAATTTTTGTACATTAACACAAGTAATTTTCAAAAGAATATCAAATTAACCATATTAATTAAAAATATTAAATTTTTTTTAATGTCTGAAAATTCTAATACAAAAACAGAATACTAGTTTTGTAAATATTTTCAACGCATTACTACAACGTATTAATATCTTATTTTTCAAAATTACATTATTTATGATATTATAAAATAGATTCGCCAGATTTTTTATGCCAAAAAACTGAAATACAAATAAACTGAATAGCACACAATATACCAATCTGTATATAATACATCACACTTTGATATAATTATATTCTTATAAATCAAGTAGAAATTAGTTTTTATTGATAAAATTAACTAAAATGTTCAGTAAAAATACCAAGATGAAACTTAGAAGTATACACACATTTAAGATAATAAAATAAAACACAATATTGCAGTTACAGAAAAATAAGTTATATTAGCATAACTATGAAGTATATAAAATCAATTTACTTTAGGTATGTTAGAATAATTTTATTTACATGACATTTATTAATATATTAAATTTTGTCTGTAAAAATATACACGCTTTAACATAAAACATGAACACTGGATCAATTTCGTTATATGTCTAATGTTTTATTGATTTAATACGTTTTGAAATATTGTAAAAATGGTGAATCAGAAAAAAAATCATAATATACATCTCATTTTTCTTCTAGTAATATCATTATTTCTTTAGTTTAAACAGAACACCCAAGTTTTAAAAATATATATATTAAGTTATCTAAAATAAATACATAAACTTATTTAATAATTTTAATAGAATAAAAAAGAATATCAAATTTTAAATTATAAAAAGTAATTATATTTATAATAAGATATTAATTAAATTAATCGGGTGGATTTTTTTTTACCAATATTTTTTTTCAAAAATTAATCTTGCTCCGAAACATAAACACCTGAAAACGAAAAAAGGTAAATAATAAAATATTATACTTCAATACTCATTATAATTCTATTGTTACTCATACTGGAAGATATGTCAGAAGGGAAACGTGGAGGAGGAAGGGCGAAGAACGAAATCACATAAATCAAATAATAAAAGATACAAAAGCCAACATGATTAGAGAACTCTAAGACAAGTATACGCAAGAGAAACGTGGAGAGATCGTTTTATTGAAAACCAATCTATGGATTGAAAAAAATAAATGTAGAGCAAATAAATATAAGTATGTCTTATTTTTTACAACTTACATTTTAATAAATAAAATCTGATGGCAAGTTGTACTTCACATAGGGTACTTCTACATCATCACCATCTGTGTCGTTGCAGCATATTTCAAAAACTAATGATTTTACATGTGGTTCGATCTTCTTTTTTGATACATTACGTACAATTTCAGACATTTTAGCATTGATACGCTCTTCCCTCTTTGCTTTAGGCATGAAAAATGAATATAACATACAAACTCCTTGGGAAAGCATAGTAATTTCCAATGCATGTTTTTCTTTGAAATAATTTAAAAACTCATTTAAAGTAAGTTCTCCTTCCACTTCAAAACGATCCCATAAAGTCCATTCAATATCATAATATTTAGATTTAGGTGCAAGTATAGGTTCAGAAAACCCAAAGAATGGTAAAGCTAAATTTACAAAACCATTTTTATATTTTTCCAAATCCTTAAGTCCCCAAGCTAACTTAATGAATTCCTGACAAATAAGTCCAGCAACAACTGAAGTTGTTGTAGCAATAGCTGGAATAATTTTACCAGCAATAAGTTTGCTTCGATGTCTATCAGCAGGTTGAATATCATAATTTGTAGCTCTTAGATTTGAAGCAGCCACAATAAAATCAATATGTAAATTATTATCATCATCCTTTTCAAATTCTAAAGGAACAATTTTTAAATTTTTCAAAGAACCTGCTGGTGGTAAAGCTTTTTGTATCTTAATAATTTTATTTTCTTCATAACTTGAGGGAAAATTGCTTAACTGTGAATCATTTTCAGCAATCCTTATACCAGACTTTGGAACAAACTCAGGAACTTCTACCGAAGATACAACATTGGCAATATAGACACGATCCCTAATCTGATTCATATTATATATTTCTGCTCTCAAATTAGCTGCTGTAAAAATATAATCCAAATGCAATGAATTGTTAACATCAAATACAACTGGTTTTGGACAACGTTTAGGTCCTGACCAAAATGGTTGACCACTAGATGTTGTTTGGTCTGGCGGAAAATTAAATAAAAGTTGTTTGATTTGATTTGTGTATTGATCTTCAAAGTGCATTCTAGCCCATTTAATACATTCATCAAAATTCTTGGGGCGTTCTAAAACGGATGACTTGACACTATCTAGAATTTCTAACGGTTGTGATCCAGGTAAACAGTTTGTACGAATAAAAAAATTAGGATCCTCTAAATACTGTTTAACATTTTCTGGCGCCTGTTTGAAAAGACCTTCAAACAAATCTCTGGCCCACTGCAATGTGTGTTCAATAGCATTTGGGAAATTTTTCAGTGTACATATTGGTATACTTTTTTCTGGAGGATCTTGTGATGAACTATATGATTCAGTCAAATTTGGTATAACAACTTGAGTATTGCCCTTGGTACCCAAAGTTCCAGATTCTAAAAGAGGTTTTTTGTAGAAAACACAACGTCTATCCATGTATATACGAGCATCAACGTTATCTAAAGCATTAGCTACACCATCCAAATTTTCAAAAAAGTTATCATCATAAGTTTGTTCTGTCTCTGGACACACTCTATTTGTTTGTGGTTCAACATTCACATTTGGATTCATACGTTTTATAGCTTTGGCAGCAGTTTCAGATTTTGGAGCTTGAACGTCATGGGTTCTGAACAAAAACTGTCTATTTAAATTTGACTTTTCAATTAGGTCCATGTCGGTAACAAAGATTTTTCCATTGCCGCAACCAACTCCCATAATAGCAAAATTTTTTAACAATTCACAGCCAATAGCTCCAGCTCCAACAACAAAATATTTTAAGTTTCCTAAAACAGATTGGAATTTTTGTCCATAAACAGCTACTTGACCATCATAGCGATTACCAACAGGCTTAGCATCTTCTTCAGTAACTTCTTCAGGTAAAGATTCAATAGCGTCAAAGTAAAGCCATTGAAATATCGGACTAAACTTACCAGAGCATGATTTCATTACTTCTTGAGCTACAATACCACCAATAAAAGATGTCATTGGATTAATATTACCGGCACAAACTTTTGAAAAAGTTTTTATCAGATCAGAATCAAGGTCCACAGAATTAGTATTCACACTCTCGGTTAATTTCAAAAATGCATTAGCATCGTCAGAACTCCATGGAATTGGTAAACGACCATTGATCGAAACAAATTTGTGGAAAGCTATAAACGCCAAATGTAATTGAGAAGGTCTGTCAAATTTCCCAAAATCAGAAATTAAAAATTCCGGTTCGACTAAAGAATTTTTAAGAGATTTGAAACTCAACTTCTTTGGCATTTTAACTTGAGTAGCAATACCACCTTTTATATAATCAGAGTAAGATGTAGTATCACCAATACTGAACGTATACGGTCCTAATACAGTAATTTTTTTCGGTTTGCAACCATTTATTTCAGTCATACCCTGTACTTCTTGAAATGTTACATAATCTCCATCTTCAAAACCGTGACGCGACTCGTCCATACAAGTCACTACTCCTTGTTCTTCTTTTGTAACACCAGCCACCATAACGGAAATTGGGTTTTCACCAGTAGTGTCTGTTACACTGAAATCTTCACCAAAGTCGCAGAACACTTGTGAAAACACCCCTCTCGTGTCAGCAACTATAATAGCAATACCATTTGGATGTGTGATTTCTGATATACGCAATTGTTCATCCAGTGTAGATTCAGTCAAAACGACTACTTTAAATTGTTTTATATAAGATTCAGACAAAACGCCTGTATATGATTTTACTGGCACGTAAGCATTGAGTTCAGCCAATTTCGGACAACTGACTTCAGCCCTATTTTTGCCAATATCATTTTCGGTCAAATAGAACTGAGACGACAGATCTTTATAGGTGCACGCCATGGAATCATGCAATGTTACCGATTTCACACCACCGAGTACAACGTTTTTGGCAACTTCAACGCCCAAACCGCCGAGTCCACTAATCAGTACGTCAGAAGAAGCCATTTTACGCATCGCATCGTGACCCAATACATACAGTTGCCTTGAATACAGTCCCTCATCAATTTCACCCACGCCGTTTTTGGCCATTATTACCTGATCGTTTGATACTGAGTCAACAGACACTGTAGACGATTCACCAGAAGCCAGTTTACGCTTCTTGGCCGGCAGTTCACAGGTGGTGTCTAGTACTTCAGCACCAGACATCGGACAGTAAAAAACCGAATCGTGGAGTGCACGGCCTTTGTATTATTACGATCACTATTATAACGGTGTACACGCACAGTAATATTACGAGAATCCAATAAACGTTTTTATTCGATAGTTAATTACGCGTTTGACAGACGTGTAGGTGCGTGTGTGTACGGGGGAGAAAAAAAGTCGAATATAAAAACAATATTATAATAACAATAAGACTACTACTATTGTTATTACTTTGTTGCACAATTGAAACTCGCGGCGCACAAAAAATAATAATAATAAGTGAAAACCCAACGAGAAAAACAACCAATAATAATTAGCGACAGATGTGCAATAGGAATAATGCACTTGGCGACCATCGGCGAGCGGAGTAGCCGAAAAGAAATAGCAGATAGCAAGTCGAAAGGAAACGGTATGCCGTCTGCGAGTCGGACAGAGAACGACGACAGCGGTGCGAGAACATTCAGCCAATAGGATCGCGGTATTCTCGGTTATCGGTCGACCGGCGTTTATTACCACTGTACGCCGCGCGTACAAAGGAACATCGGCCCAGTCATTGACACCATCTCCGTCGCACGCATCACACCCATGCACGGTCATCCAATCACATGGGCCCGTTTATTCCGTACGCAGTCGTTTATACGAATACTCTTTGATTTGGTGGCCAGCGACGGCGGTGACCATGGTCGTGTTGTTATATTACGCAACCAAATAATTAGTATATTCATACGTCTATGTTGGTCGCACTGTAACGCGTAACTAGTTCATTGGAACGCGCGGTCACTATTAATCGATTCGAAATAAACGTACTCTAACAATTATTATTGTTCTGCTCTCGATGTTACAAATCGTTGAGTGTTTCGTTTTGCTTAGAGCTAATGGCGTTTCGTGTCTTAAAAATATCACGTTAGTAACAATACTAACAACGTCATGTAACATAAAAAAGTGCTTTTAATAAAGAAAAACATCTTCCACTCTACTTTGTCTTATAATCCTATCTTTGAAGTCGGTTACCACATAGGAAACGATCTCCTGCAGTCCTACCTCTCGTTTACTTAAAAAAAAAAAAATAAATAAATAGAAACGTGAAACAATTAGATTTCTTCGATCAATGAACTGTATGAAATTATTAATTTGTAGCTGAATTGCTAATGTATATACACAAAAGTACCTGAACAAAGAATAATGTACTATACAATTTTTATAAGCCGTTTTAAAAATATTTTGAAAATAAATAAAAATCCATTTTCAATTCCTATTTCCATATAAGTTTCATATAATTTACTCAGTATGTTTAAAATTTGTTGTGATAGATTGTTCATTATTGCAATATATATTGCTTTATATAATTAATACGATACGACATTTATTATCTTCATAAAACGACTAACTTTGCTACTCACTTTAAAACTATCACTCAAATTAAAACTTCATATTGTATTTTTTTCTGTTCAAATATTTCCCTAATAAAATTCTTCTCTACGAATAATTCATTTGTCCTGAAATGACTTACGGCATCCAAATCTGAGGATTGACTAAAACCCCAAATCTAAATCTATTATTCAATGCTTCCAATCGATAAACATCTGTTTATTAACCGATCCTCCATGGTACGTCAGTAACTTCATATTCGCTTCGTCTCTTCACAATCTATATAGATATAAATATACCTTTGTAATTTGTACAGTGTACTTAATATTCTGAGAATATTATTCTTATTCTTCCTGTTCTTGCTTCCATTCACCATAAAAATTCCATTCTAACACTATAAATTACTCAAATCCACTTATCGGTTATCACTACTTACTTACTCTCGCATAATTCTTCCCGATTACCCTCTAACCTCTCCGTCCCTCAGAATGAAACAAAAAATAAAATAAAATCTGTCATCTAATCTAACCAAGTAGTGTCACCACAAATAGATGAATCACTGGATGGCCCCCATTTATCACACAATTTAGTCTAACGTCTGTATCCTATATTTTTACCTATATTTTTTTTATATTCCAGATTGTAAATATTCTTTTAGAGGAAAAATTGATCCGATATTGCATTAAGTATTAAAAAATCGAGATTTTATTATACATAATATATATACGAGGACACGGAGTATTACATTTTCATATTAATTTACAATCATTACTATATTATAATTTATAACATTCGTAAATAATATAAATTATAATTTTATATTTATAAGATTTGTTTTCATATTAGATTTGAACATATAATATGTATATTAATAATCATATAATCCTTATATATATATATATATATATATATATATATATATATAATAACAGACATTTTATATGTATTAAGTTTCTGACGATACTATTAAACTTTTTTATGATTTTTTTCACAGAATTGTTCCAAAAACTTCCCCGTGTCCCCACGTCACCAATTTGTTCATCTTTTGTATGAGTAGGGGAGGGAAGGAGACGTATTGTATTTAAATGTTAGTTTTACTACAAATAAATAAATATGCAAGTTCTATTAACGGGATATACACACAGAAGAATTTTTTAATTACTTTTAATTAGTGGAACTTTAAACGACAAGGACAGATGCATCACAATTGTAAAAAATTATCAGTATCAAAAAATTCATCCAATCATGCATGACTACATGAGTTTTTCGAATATTAAAATAAAAATTCTTAGATACCGTTAATATTTGTGTCATAATTTATATCATAAACATAATATCATTGATTATATATTACTAGTAATATCAATGATAATATGTCTAAAGAATCATTTTTGAATAATTATTTAAAAAAATATAAATACATTTTCACTTAGAATTGCGCACGGGCGAAGCCGAGTAATTCAACTTATATTATTATTATATAGTATAAACTATACACAAATTAAAAACTTTTAAGAACTTTTATGTTTTTTTTATTCTGGCAGAATTGAAAAAAATTTGTTTTCCAAAGACATTATAGAGACCATAGAATAGACAGAGAACATAAGAGAATACGAATAGATAATATCAGAGAGCATGATAATATGATACTCTATGGGCACGATTTAATAGATATATATATTTCTTACATATATAAGATATATACACAGATTGTTGGTAGCACCACAGATTAGATGAATTTATAAATATTAAATATTCATCTAATCTGTGGTAGCACTAAATGCTTATCTACACTATGTTCTTATCAATGTGTCGGAGAACGGCCCCCATCCCACAATGACAATAATAATGATAATTTATTGATAACATTTTAACCACAAAATAAACAATGATGCGAATTACTTTTTGGCGGTTTTCTTCCAAAACTTTATTATGCAATTTTTGTTATAATCCGGGTTATTTTGTAAAAAACAAGATGACACAAAGAACGTTAACGTAAGTAGTTTTTTACATAATTATTATTAAAATTATTAATTATGTAATTATTATATATAATAGGTCTTATTTTGGCCCTAAAAATGGGATTAAGGAAAAAACACCACCAGCTCTGTCAGTTGATACGAAATGTCAGGAGTAAGTCAAAATTTTATGTTGTTTAACTACAGTAACATATATACATTAGATATGTTTAACTATGATATATCATATATATTATTTCTGATGTCAACATCCCTTTTTCTCATCAAATAGTGTACCATATTCAATCATTCGCACAATAAACAATGCATTTTTGGCGTTTTTGCTTTCGCTTCTGATATCGCTTAATCACTTTGCATTAAAATGCCTTATTTTGTTAAAAATTATGTTTAAATGAAACAAAAATTTACTATTGGCCAACGTTTCTAATGGAACCAAGTTCTGTATATATAAAAAATAAATTTTTTCACAAACCTCACGAACATATTCTATCATTTATTACGCCCCTGTAATTGCCCATAGGCCCACTGGTTTTAAATTAATTTTATACATAAATCTAAAATTCTTAATTTTTTTAATAATTTATATTAGCAAAGAAACTTTATAATTAAATGTTCAGGAACAAAACTTGTTTGGGTTGTAATACATTTTTTTATATATATTTTCACAATACAAATTTTTGAATGTCAGGTATTTAATTACAATTTTAATGAATTATTGAATAATTACATACTATTTATAGTTACTATATTATTTTTAATTAATAACATGAAATGTGCTAATGGAAATACAAAAAATCCTTTTGTATAAATTTATATTAATAATATAAGAAAGAAATAATCTTGATTTTATAACCTAATTAACTGATTAAAATACTTTTTAAACGTTAAGGGATCTAGAAGTAGTGCATACAAATAGTCCAATGAAGACTTATAGCAAAAGAAAAAAACATGCTATGGTATTTAGTGATAGCAGTGATGAAGAAAGTACTACTAACAAGTAAACCAGTTAACATCTAAATTAATAGTTAACATGTTTAGTATTATGAGAATGTTACACCCGAATTTATTATCTTCATTTGTCTTACTGGCAGTATAGCAAAGCATCATTCTGCAATTCAAATGCTGTGTAATTTTAAAAGAATGTTGGAACAAAATTGTACCACTGTTTAAAAGATGAGAACTTTTTCAATGTTTTGTTAGAATTAGATTTTCAAAGTAATGTTTTATTTTTTATATTTTATGTAATTATTTACCATATACACTGTTTTTCTATGCTAAATTATTAATTTGTCAATACGATTTTCAAAAATCAGTTTCACCAAAACATAAATTAACTTCTTATCTTTCAAACAGTGGTACAATTTTGTTCCTACGTTATTTTAAAATTATACAGCATTTGAATTACTGAATGATGTTTTGCTATATAGCTTGTAACACAAACAGTAACAACAAAGTGGTTGTAGCTTCCACTTAATAGCTTTAAATTATTAAATTTAGTAAAATAAGGTGTAAAGAAGATTCATTGTCAAACATTCAAGTATTGCCTACAAATACAGAAAAAAGTAATTCTGATAGTAATGAAGAAAATACTACTAAACCAAATGTTGATATTAAAATTAAAGAAGAAACTGAAAAGGAATTAAAAATATTAGAAAAGAAACCTTCAAAAAAAATAGAAGAATCTGTTGAAGAACAGTCCTCTCCTGTAAAAAAAATAGATAAATCTGTAAAATCTTATAAAATAATATCAGAAAGTGAATACAATCCCACAAAAAAAGATTATGACCCTATAAATGATGCATTTTGGAATAATGACCAACCGTAAGTATAATATAATAAATAATAATATTTATTATTATTATATCTCAAAAAAATATTGTTGATATAGTTATTTTATATGCTAAGGCCTATAGCCCACTAGGCAGCCTGGCTGCCGCAGTCACTTCGGCTTATTGGTGACCGCTCACCAGGCAGCCAAGAATTTCTGGCCGCGGCAGCCATTAGAACGTGCACGATTGCACGGCAGCCAACCGGCTTGATGATTGATTAAACAATTGACGACTCGACAACAGTCGACTGGCTGCTCAGTATTTTGGCTACCGCAGCCAGGCTGCCTAGTGGGCTATAGGCCTAATTGTATTGTCTATTATAGGTTAAAATATTTAAATAAGTTTCATTTGATAGAGTGGTTTAATTTATTATTTAAAATATTAATTATCTGTTGTTTGCTATGGGGACATCTAAACTGTATTAAAATTATTTAAAACACACACATATATATATATATTATTTGAGTATTAATTATTACATAATTCTGAATGTGTAAAATATTCACCTACCGATTATTATTAATTAAATATAGTTCTATAACTAAAATTTTCAATTTTAGAATACAGAAGCTAATTTTAATATATTGGAGATTTTGTCAGGGACAACACATTTGATACTGATGGTTTTTAAACATAAATTTTATAAATATATATATATATATATATATATATATATATATATATATATATAAATGTTATTACTATGAGTATTAATTTATAGTTTTTTCTTATTTTTGTTTTTATTATTTGATTACATTTATATGATAAATAATTAATTTGTCATAAACCTTATATCTCCTTCTTGAGCTTTTAAATGCCATTAAGACTCGTTGCTGTTCCACATAACTTTCTTCATTCATCTCTGTTCTCTGGTTTTTGTGCAGGATTCTCTACCCCAGGCATTTGAAGAGCTTTATTGAAAATATCTTTTCACCATTTTTTTGGCCTCCTTAGCAGTCTTTGCCATGTGGTTTCAATTTCAGTGCACACTTTGCTGTGCTATCCAATCGAAGTATGTGTCTCAGACAGCTCAATCTTTGTCCTCAGAGAGTTTCTATTATATCTTATTCTCCAAAGAATAAATCTTTTTTTGATCTTATTTCATATTTATCTATCTATTTTTGATACTGCCAGTCTTTATCACTGGTTGCATTTATACAGTAACATTTTTATACAGTCATATTTATTTGTAGTAATTTTAATTTGGAAACCTGCATCATGCATATTAGTATTCCTTTATGGTAGTGATTGTCAATGTTTTGTTCTATTTCTAGATATTTTTAACTTTTTGAAAATAAAGTTATGTATTTATGGTGTCTCCTTTTCATCTGTTGGGTTTCTTTCTATTACTGTATATTTTGTTTTTTCCTCATTAATTATCAATCTTATTGTTTTTTCTCTTCTTTCTTTTATTGTTTCAATTACATCCTCTTTTTTTAGATTTTATAAAACTTATTTTTAACAATTTAAAAAACAATTTAATTTTAAGTTTAATAATTTATAAATGAGAATTAATTTTATGTACACTAAAAATTTGTAATTATTATATTTAGAACTCCATATTGCGCATTAACCAAAACTTTATTGTGCATCGAAGAAGTTAGTGCTAGATTGAAAATTATTGAAATACTTTCAAATTATTTCCGATCTGTGATTGCACTCAGTCCAGAAGATTTATTACCGAGTGTATACTTGTGTTTAAATAAAGTTTGTCCTGATTACGTTGGTTTTGAATTAGGTGTTGCTGAGACTACACTTATAAAGGTAATTGTAAAATTGGTGTAATATTTTAGAACATGGAAATTAAACATTTTTGGTGTAGATTAATAATTAGGGCTTGAACTTTGTTACCCTAAAAAGTGATCAAATTACTTGCACTATTGCATTAAAAATACTTCAAAAATGCACTTTAAAAGAAATTGTATTGAAACTTTACTATTTAAATAATTTTATTCTATGCGAAATTTGAATTATAAATTAAAATTAAAAATACCGTTAATAAATGGTATTAAAAAAGAAAAAAATTGTTAAACAATAGAGCTAATCATAATAATTATTAATAATATATATTAACTGTAAAATTCTGAAACATTTCACACGTTGTTCTTCCAGTTTTCTCAGACATAAGAGAAATATTAAAATTAATTTTTAATATAAGAATTTTCTTCAAGAGACTGTTGCAAGTCCTCGTTAAGTGGATGTCTCACTGATGATTTTCAAAGGTTCTAAATAGGCAACTTTTATGAAATTTTAAGAAAAATAGTCATGTATAAATAGTATAAATATGTTATAGGTGGCAGCACGTGATTAATGAAAAATAGAATCAAACAACAAAAATCATGTTTTTGCAAAACAGAAAAAAGTACTCCTCAAAGTGATCCAAGAGATAAAAGATCTATAATTAAGTAGATAGAGAACGATATTTTTGAGGAAACCTCATATGTGTTTTGCATTATATATAATACATAAGTTAATATGATTAATACAAAAAAACATTTTTAAATCTCTAACTATTTTTTTGCTTGATATTTTGAATAGTGCATGTGAGGTTCCTTTGAAACATTTTTTTTTTTTTTATAGTAGATGTTTTATCTTTAAAATTACTCCGAAGAGTATTTTTTTTTTTTTGTTTTGCATGAATATGTTTTTACTATTAAAAATCTTAGTGAGATGTCCTCTTAACTGTCATCTATGTACCATAGAAAAATATCTTATTTTCATATCATCTTAGCATATAAGAATATTTTAATTTATTAAAATTTGTAAAAATTATATTTAAAATTGAAAATAATCTTAAAAATTGCATATATAAATGAAAATTTCAAAAACTACACTAAAAACTTTCAATTCTAAATGTATATTTCATAAAATAAATATGTGACTTACATTGCAATAAATTTTAATTTTGCAACGTCTCAATTCGTCTTGTTTAGGAGGAGCGCCATGTAACAACTCTACATGTAAAAGGGTGGGTCGCCAACCCGTGTCTGAGGTTCAAAAACTGGAGCATACTTGATTTTTGTATGTATCATTAAAGAAAGACATAATAAAAATTTAAAAAAATACATATTACCCTGTGTTTGCACTGAAGCACGAACACTTCCGTCCAACAAACATCGCCATAAGCAATTCTCGCCCCGGGGGACTAATGGAGGACAAGTACTCCATTATTTGGTTTTTTTATACACAATGTTGATCAAATTTAATAAAAAATTAAAAACACGAAAAAAAAAGAATTGAACGAACGGCTGGCATGTTCACAGTTTTCTTACTGGTACGAATAATTATAATTTGAATAATAATAAGTAATATTGTTTGCCGGCAGTGTTGGAGGTCTTCTCGCGATTAAAGCGAGACGTCATCATCATTTGATAGTAACAGGGCCAGTATTAATTTGACCGTTACAATACTAAAAAAAAGTTGCAAAAACAAAGTTCGAACCCTATTGATATCTTACTTTTTAGTGCTTTCAACCTTTGCACAAATCAATATTTTATTATTATTTGGAATTTAAATAATTTTCGTGGTAAAACATTACATTTGAAAAACTATTTAAAGCATAAATCAGTGTATTATAGTGTTAAGATTGTTTTACAATTAAATATAAGTTGAAATTTCCAAGATAAATTAGATATAGAACATTTTTTATCAATCTTATATTCTAAATACCCAAATCTATTAATTCCTTTTTAAAATTACAATGCAATTTAAAAAAAGAAAACAATTTTTCTATAATTTAAACTTCTCTTATATTTGTTTCTAATTGCTCATGTATACGGCATATATCATTTTTATATTTATAGTCTTATAGAAACGAAATATGAAACATTTGGAACATTTCTTTTACCCAAAAAAGTTATCTTAACAATTAAATAATTCCTCACTTTGTTTAAAATTAAAATTATAATAATTGTTCTAATTTTCATTTATTTTAGGCTATAGTCCAAACAACAGGAAGAAGTATGACACAAGTAAAATCCGATGTTAAAAAAACTGGTGATTTAGGAACTGTTGCTGAAACAAGTAAAAGTATTCAACAAACAATGTATAAACCTGCTAGACTAACTGTGAAAGGCGTATTTGATAACTTAAAAGCTATCTCAGAAATGACTGGTCATGCGGTAATACATATTAATAAGTATTTTTAAATTAAATATTTTGTGACACCTAACATTTTTTTTTTTTTTGTGAAGGTACTTTCTAAAAAGCTTAATAAAATTCAGTCAATGTTTATTGCATGTCAAACCACTGAAACAAGGTTTTTAATGCGATCATTAGCAGGGAAATTAAGAATTGGACTTGCTGAACAATCTGTACTGCAAGTAAATATAAATATTTACTAATTAACATTTTTGCATTATAGTAGTTGTTTTATAGAACAGAATAATATATTTATATGTGTATATTGTGAACAATTTTAAATAAATATATAATTAAAAAATGATTAATATAGGCTCTTGGACTAGCATGTACTTTGACGCCACCACCTCAAGATTTTCCACCTAAAATACTTAATGTAGCTAAAAAAATGAGTGAAGAAAAATTCAAGAAACTTTATGATGAAAATGCTTTAATCATTAAAACAACTTATTGGTAATTGAATGTTTTTATATTATTTTATTAAATTATATTTAAAAATAAAAACATTTATTTACAGTGAAAACCCAAATCTAGATATAATAATTCCAATTATCTTAGAATTAGGCGTTGCAGCCTTACCATATAATTGTAAATTAACTCCAGGAACACCTTTAAAACCAATGTTGGCTCATCCAACTAAAGGTGTACATGAAGTGTTAAGTAGATTTGATGGATTAAAGTTTACATGCGAATGGAAGTATGACGGAGAACGAGCTCAGGTACCATATTTTTATTCATTTTTTTTTTCAATTATGTACATAATTGTAATTATAATCACTGTTCATAGATTCATTTGACAGAAGATGGAAATATTTTTATTTATAGTCGTAATCAAGAAAATAATACTAGTAAATATCCAGACATCGTTAACCATTTAGATTCCATTAAAGGTCCTAATGTTAGATCTTTTGTGATGGATTCCGAAGCTGTTGCTTGGGATAGAGAAAAGAAAAAGATTATGCCATTTCAAATTTTAAGTACTCGTAAACGAAAGGTAAGGTTTTAAGTGTTATTTTTAATATTTATATAATGTTTGGTATTTTACATAATTTAGAATGCTAATGAAGCAGACATTAAAGTACAAGTATGTGTATTTATGTTTGATTTACTTTACTTTAATGGTGAATCATTGGTTAAACGACCCTTCAGTGAACGTCGTAAATTATTGAAAGAAAACTTTGTTGAAGTGGAAGAACAATTTTTGTTTGCTACATCTTTTGACACTACTACAATGGAAGAAGTCCAAGATTTCTTAGAAGAATCCATAAAAGGTTCAAATTAATTACTTATATAATAATTATAATATACATTTGGAGAACAAGAATTTTTAATGTAAACAAATAATGCAAATTGTTTCTAGATTGTTACACAATATTATTTTTTATATCATGTAATATTTTCTTTGTAATTTTGCAGGGAATTGTGAAGGATTAATGGTCAAAACATTAGAAGAAGAAGCTACTTATGAAATAGCCAAACGTTCACGTAATTGGTTAAAATTAAAAAAAGATTATTTGGATGGTATTGGTGACACTATTGATGTAGTCGTTTTGGGAGGTTATTTAGGACGTGGAAAACGTACTGGTACTTACGGAGGTTTTCTATTGGCTTGTTATGATCCGGAAAGTGAAGAATACCAGAGCATATGCAAAGTAATTTCAAATTAACAAACAATAATTAAATTTAATGTCATAATGGTTCTATAAAAATGTATTTTTTTTCCTTTTTTCTAATAGTTAAATAAAAAAAAAAAAATGTATTTTTCTTCTAGATTGGAACAGGATTTAGTGATGAAGATTTATTGAAACACACAGAATTTTTCAAAGAACATGTTATTGAACAACCTAAAAGTTATTATCGCTTTGATCAAAGCCATGAGCCAGATCATTGGTTTGAGACTGTTCAAGTATGGGAAATAAAGTGTGCAGATTTGTCATTATCTCCAGTACACAGAGCCGCAATAGGAATTGTTGACCCTGAAAAGGGTATTTCATTAAGATTTCCAAGATTTCTTCGTGTACGAGATGATAAGTCAATTGAACAATCTACTTCAGCCCAACAGGTATTCAAAAGATTGAACATTAAATATTAGCATATTACACAATACAATATAAACAACTTTAAAATACGAATTTAAATTTGACGTTACAATTATGTTTCCATAAGAATTTATAATTAACTTCAGTTTTTCTAACACAACAATTAAATAAAATATATTTATAACCTCTCTTTAGAAGTATAAGTAGGCGCACTAATAATAATTGTTAGTAACAATAAATAATAGTAATAATAATAATATAAACTCATAAGCAAAAAAATTGACTGCAAACCCACAGTTAAATGTATTTGGCACAAAAACTAAAACTTGTATAGGTACTTTTTTTAGTTTTAAATTCATAAATTCTACATTATAGCTCTAAGAAAACATCAAAAGCATTTAAAAGCAAAAACGGAATTAAAGTTTTAGTTTTTGTGCGAGAAACATTTAATGGCGGATTTGCGGTCTGAGTTGATTTTTTTCCTCACGGGTGTATATATGTATATATTTTTTTAACATTAAAATTTTAACTATACAATTTGTAAAAAACAATATTTACAATAAGCGTAAGTGATGTATATATTTATATTTTATTTAATTCTCTAATATTCGTGTATGTATAAATAAATTAACATAGAAAATGTTAATGTTTTGAAATATATAACAATGATTAGAAATTAGATAGCATTTTACATAACATAACTCATTAAACATTATTACCTATCTAATTTGTAGGTAATCTTTCATTGTGAAAAATTGTGTGAGAACTTTATTACATTGTTCTTGACGTTATTATATAATTATTTTCAGATCGCTGAATTATATTATAGCCAAGTGCAAATTATAAATCAAGGAAGTTCAAATACAAACAAAGAGGACTTCTATTAGTTTTACTTTAAAAATGAATGAAAGTGTACTATAATTTTTAAACGAACTGATAAAGTATTTAATAAATAATAATATCATATATAATGAATTATTATTATTATTTAAAATAAAAAATGCGTTTTTTTGATTTGAATACATTTAATAAATATATAAAATTCATTGATTTCATAACACCGTATTTATTTATTTTTGATTTCACATTTTTTATTTTACTCATATCTATATGTTTACTATGTCATACTCAATACTTTTGAGTAGATCTAATATATATTATTGACCAGCAACAATTGATAAACACATATGAAATCTTCGTAATTATACTCATTCAGAGATGTAATATTTTGGACGTATGTTTAACAAGTTCTATTTAGTCTTGTAACAAAATTAATTTAATATACTATAATTTGTTTTAACTAGACATCTAATAAAGTAAAAGTGAACCACGTGTAATAACTAATATAAAAAAATATTCATATTACCTATTTTTCGTTTTTTTGTTGTCCTAATTAACTATAAAATAAAAATGTAACAAATGTTTCCTATTGAGTAAAAAAAAAAAAAGATATTACATGAAATAATAATGTTTGAAATTACTATGTTTTAGAAAAATGCATACTCATTCATATTTTTTAAAAAACTTGTTTTGTTTATTGAGTTTTGGGCATTAGTCATTTCCATACAACAATTACTCTAATATTGCATAAATATAAAATATATAATATGAATTAAAATTAAAATTAGAGATGTACACAGAAGAAGCACTTACATATAACAAAATAAAATAAATTGCCAATAATTTATAATGTGGGTAATTTTGTTCAAGGCTTTGAAAAATTAACAATGATCTAGATTAAAATCATTAATTATTAGATGTACATATCTAATGATAATATATAATTATATACTCCTAGGAACATATATTACAATTTTATAAAAGTATTCAAATTTAAAGAATTATGTGCCTAGTATGATATTTAAAATATTTATTAACTTTTACATTTTTAAATAAAATGTTTAGTAATTAATAACTTCCAAAAAACGAGTTACATAATTTATTATTCCAAAAAAAAAAAAACCGGACCATATTAATACTTTTAGAACTAGTTATAAAAATAATTTTGCGATCAACACTAGTAAACAAACAATTAGAATTATTGCCAATATCATAGATAGGAATTAATTTTAAAGTCATATTTATAGTATTGTGTGTTACATTCTATTGGCAAAAGTTATTTAAAAATATCTTTTCACCTTTTATGATTGTAATAAAAGAAGTTTGGTTAGGCTCAACAAAGGTTGGTATGTATGTATGTAATAATTGTAAATAAATACAAAAAATGCCTTTAATAATATATAATTATGAATATATTTTCATATGTATAAATATATTAATGTATGTAACTAAACACCTAATTGTTTTTAAATTTTTTTCTTGAACACAAAATAATTTCTCGTTCTAAGAATTACTATATATATATAGATAGTTTCATGTTTTTACTAATAACACAATGAATTATTCAAATTTGGCTTACTGCGTATTGACTAGGTAGTATGCTATACTTAATAAACTTTAAATAATTTCTCTTTCATTTTAAATATCGATTAGAAAAAATCGTCACATTTCTCGTGTTTTGTCAATATCAATCGTTCGGGATTAATGTTCAATTCATATAATAAGTTATAAAGTTCGGCCCGAGATGAAGCTGTCAGATCTCGTTCTCTACCCAACACCCAAACAATATCTGTAAATAACATTTTTTTATATATATTTATACATATTTATTTAAAATAATTATTGTAATATATATATATATATATATATTATATATTATTTACCAGTATGGAAGAGACCGAAACTCGTACACGACCATAGAATCGCATAATTTTTGTAGTCTGTGTACATAATGTGATATAATCCAGTGGTAGGTACCATACGAGAAAACAAATTGGGCAATCGACTCTCCGCACGATAATTGAGCACAGATTTACTTTTAGTTATAAGTGTCGCCGTTCCAGAAAATATATTCGGATTTCCTGTTCTGTGAACATAAGACATTATGTATGTATACGTAAATAATATAAATAAATATTATATATGGGCACCAAGCAATTACCATTAAGTACCATTTTTTTTAAACATTTTTAATTAGGTACAAAAATGAAATAAGTGAATGAATATATATATATATATATATATATACCTATATAATTGCTTACATTCTATTTTTAGTTCCAATGAGGATTTTGAAGGACGTCCCGTCGAGATTTAGAGTAAAATTAAAAGAGGTACAACTGGCGGTCATCTCCATCATGTAGAACGATTTCTCCACTTCGTACCACTGACCTTCAAACTATGATGTGTAGTTATATATATCGAAACAAGACAATACGCGCGTCATAGATTTAAATTATTATTATTATTATATGCTGTATACCTATAGCTATACCTACTATAGTTACATATATGTTTATATAGCTGTATATATTTTCATAAAACACTGTTTTTTTTTAATACTTGCCTCTTTTGGGTCGAAAGTCTTCATGGTCTCCTTTTTCGGACACTTTCCCAAACTCTGACCGTCGATCTGCTGTAGCACGAAAATAAACGTCATCGAAAACAATAACGTGTTAGTCCGACGACACATTTTCGTACCTATCGGACGTTCCGTTATAATTGGTATACGGTAGTATATAAATATAGGTAGGTATTTAGGTATACCTAAATATATAAATGTGGTTAAATTATTATACCGTGCGGGTAATACGTTCTCTGTATATTTATTTACGTAGAAAATAATACGCTAAATTATTATTATAGCTTATACCACCGAGTCGTATATGTACCTATACGCGACCGTCCTTTACTAAGAAAGAAAATAACGCGTATTACGAATATAACAATATTACGAGTCGAGATCAGAGTGGACCACGCGCGTCCGTCTCTCCGTATGGGTATAACAATAATATAATAATTAGCCGCTCAATGTTTTCTCGCGTTTAAAAATATTATACATAGCGGTTAGGTATACGTACACTTGGTGGTAGGTACCTAAATAAATATATTGTGCAGGGCTGCAGTGGGGGGCTCCTTCACTAGCTATACACGAAAACGGCGATGTCCGGGTGAACGAGTTATGCGCGTACGTTTTGTCTGACCCATTCCTGAGTGTTACAAATAATAATATATAATAATCCTATAAGAATAAATGATCTCTCCAGCTGGTGGCACACATTACCCGTCTCAAACACTCGTGCCACCGACTCTCCTACCACCGAGCACTTTCGCCGGATCTCGTTCTCTCTATATAATTTATATATATATGTGTGTGTGTGTGTGTGTGTGTGTGTGTGTGTATAGGTATATAAGTTATTTTAATTATAAGTTTCGTACGTGCGTGGATTTTTTAATTTTTTTAATTAGGGTGGGAAAAACGCGCGTACATTACTTAATACGAGTAACTGCCGTCTGCCAGATACTACCTATATGTATGAGATACGAGTATATATATATATATATATATAGCAGCAGCTGATGTAGTATTTTTTTTTTTTTTAAATTTATTTTCAAACAATAAAACTCGGCGTTAAAAGAAAATAGGCACTATAATCCGTAGTTCTTTCCATTTCTCATTATATTATAGGTATAGGTATCTATAACAGCTAATATTTTAGTTACCACCCGTGTTTTTGCGCGTTTCAAATTACGGTTTCTCACATCAGTCATCGCCGTTACATATCGGGTGATATTAAAAAAAAAAAAGGGAAAACTTTGAATATAATATATGAGTCATTGAAGAAGGCGTACGTAGAATAAGACGAATTCTATAGTGATGGTCAGGTCTCTGACGTTAAAACAAGTGGGGGAGATCGATGATTTTATTTAAATATCGGAAATTTCACTTTATTACACGTCAGTCATAGTGAAAAGTGAAAAGTCTGTATTAATTGTAAACATGTAGGTACATTAGAAAAAAAAAAAACAAAATAATTATTAGAAAACTCAGACGTAGATTGTAAAAATAAAAACCAACTATATTCGGCATGTAAACGATAAATTATATATTTATATGGCTTACCATATATAATGCCAATATATCTTTAATATTATAGAACTAACTAATCAAACAACATTTTATTAGGATAACTATTATAACAAGAGCGATTATTTAGTCCTATATGCAAATATGTCCTAAAAATATTTAATATATTATCTACCAGCTACCTCATTCAGTATATTTATGTATATTACAATTTTATAATTATAGAAATGAACCACTAATTATTAATTAGTAATCTTGTCTATAACTATATAATATAATGTGATCTGTATAATTCGAATTGCCGAACGATAAAATAAAATCAATATTTATATATACAATATTGTTCTCTTAGACATATCGATGAGCCACTCCGCGCTAATAATAATATATTTCTTTAGTAAAAATAAATAGATTGCAATAATTGTATTAAAAAAAAAGAAAAAGAAGCGAGCCGCGGATTTTGTGGATATCGCCGAAGTGAATTACTCAGATAAAGTTTTAGAGTTTTGTAATTTGTTATTATTTTATAAATTTGAAAGCAATTCAGATAAATCATTGCATTCAAATTCAATAAAACGATTCTGAGCGGAGCTTTGGTCTAACACGCTGCACTTTGTCGAAAAACTTATACTTAAACTTTCGGCTCTTAAAAAAATTACCATTTTTATAACTTAGGTAAATAGTTCAACGTCTAATAATTGCTATAAATAGTTCAAAATTAGAAAAAATATTTGTACCTACATTCTTTTACGTATATACAGTGGTCGGGGTTACAAAATAAGTGGGGGGATGGAAGCAATGTCTTCATTTCAAGTTTTGAAAGAGGTGGGGCAAAGTGTTATTGTTGAAAAATAAGCAAAAAAAAGTATTTTTTCTACAAAAGGCTTCAACACCGGCCCTATTAACGTTGGTGGTGAACTATATTTTTTATGATTTTGATTACTGAAGTGACGTTTAAATTTACGAATGTTAAATTTGTAGAGACCGAAATAGTTCTTACAGAGGAAAAAAAATGATTTGAAGACATTTTTCTAAAAAAAATTAGGCAACATAACAACTACAAATTATATAAAAAAATTTTTTTTTTAAAATCCAGTAGGGATGAATAATTTTGAACAAAATAAGTAGGGGGATGGACATGAGTGCCACGAGGGGGGTGCAAGGGATTGCACTTGCACCCCCCTGGCTTTTCAAAATAAAAAAAATTGAATGGTATTTTATTTTGAATAATTATCTCTATTGTCTATATTATAATACTTATTTTACATAATTGTCTATATTATCTATATTACGTATTATAATAATACTTATTTTTTAAATAATAAATGTAAATGTAAGTTTTTTTCCAAATTCTTTAATTGAATTTCCAATGAATTTGGATCCTCTTCTAGTTTCTTTCTATGTACACTCATCATACACAATCCGGACAATCGGTATTACCCATACTGGCTCGGTTCCAGGTCTTGACTCGTCTCAAAGTACTAAATGAACGTTCAATACTGCAAGTTGTTGTTGGTAGAGTTGCTCCGATCATGATTGCGTCGGCCACAGCTGGATAAAAATCTTTTGACATTCCGATCAGATCTAATAGTATTCAGTAGAATCTAATGGTTTTGTATCATTTTTCCACATTTCATACCATGTTGTGACAATGTGACGTGACTTCAGTTACAAAATTTGATTACAAAATGTTTCCATATAGTTTTACAATGTCATTTGATATGCAAATATTTCTACGTATTTAACTCGAATTATTCAGCAGAAAAAAAATCTGCGTACCTATACTATGCACGATGCAACCCCCTGACAAAACTGGAATATGCTAACTAAAAGAAGTGGAGGGATGGCATCCCCCCACTTCGACCACTGCGTATATATATAGTGCAAAATTACATATTCGGTATAAATTTCAAAACTTTAGGACCATTATTTTGTATCGCGTTTAAAAACTACTATAAATAATAAAACTTATTATTCAAACGATTGCTTGACGAAGGAGTCTTTTCTACAGTCTAAGGCTAGGTTCACATGGACGCACGTGCACGCGCGTCAGTAACTTTTGGCCATGTTCACATGGACGCGCGTGTACGCGAGTCAGTTCATCGCGCGTTTATTTTAAAGGCTATCATTCATGGTACCTATTCGCGCGTCGAACGCGGAACATTCTTGTTTAACATTTATACAGTTTTTATTATACATTCAATGAGAATGGATCTGTCGGATGCTGTGTGTTTGTGGGTTGTGTATCAAAGAATAAAAAGACGAAGACAAAAAGGGAAAAAAAATTATTGGGTTCATCCAGTGTCGGCCTGGCACACCAAAGGCCCCTGGATCTTTTTATTTTGGGGCCCCTGCCCCTTGGTTAAATATGAAGTTAAAAAATACATATCAATAAAAAACAATTCATTATATAGGGTGTCCCAGATCCAAGGGCGGAGTGACTCTAAAATTCTTACCGGGCAAATAAGATTTTTCCGGGCCACTAATGAAAAAAATTAATTTTTTTTTTTTTTTTTGTTAGACTTGCGCCTTCTGTTTCCATATAGAGTTAATACAGATTAATAAAAGAATCTATGGTGAAGTTAGAATTTGGTGGTTGAATTTAATTTTTAAGTTAAAAGAATTTGAAATTTGACAATTTTACCGTGTTTCCACGATTTGACGTGTAAGGTTCGGGGTTCGAACCGCTGTTCTCCTCAAATCAATTTTTGCATTATTTTCTTATACATTATAATAATACAAGGTAAAGATTTCAAAACTGGTGGAGACATGGTGTTCAAAAATATTGGTAAAAAAAAAAAAAGATGGGGCCCCGGCCGCATTCGCGGCCTAGCGGCCATGGCCAGGCCGACCCTGGGTTCATCCAATTTTAAGATTTATATCCCACATGGCCGGCCTTTTTTCCATTTCACTAATAAGTAAATCCATTTAAATTTCCATTAATTCCATTATTTGATATACAAATATTAAAGATGACGTGGTATAGGTTAAGTTAGGTATTAAAAAACAATAGAATAATTATTACCTATACTAATATAAATTCTTCTTCTTCTTCATCTGGCCCTTAATATACTCTCTAAGATTTTTTGCCGCCATACTAATATAAATAATATAAGTAGGTAATAATAATAACATGAGTCGCTCTGAAACGTGCGTCATCTGAACGGTCTCATAACAATAAACTGTACTTATTTCAATTCACGATATCACGCGTGTCGACACGCGTAGATCTACGCGTGAAAAGAGAATTTCCGCGAACGACACGCGTGTACGCGCGCCATGTGAACGATGTATATAAGAAACCCGTAGGTACCTAATAATATAATGTATATCTCAATACGCGCGTTTAGTTGATGTGCGTCCATATGAACCCAGCCTTAAAAACGTGCTCAATTACTCCTATCTTAAGAGCCGGCGATCCTTCAAAGTTCTAAACTACAGGGCATAGGCCTATCATTATTCTCCCTCACTATTAATAGTGTACTACGGTACACGATTGATTCAAAAAACTTACCTACGGTACCTAATTAGGTAAGCTTTTTGAATCAATCGTGTACTGTAGTATCAAGAAAAGCTTAAACCACATAACTATGTAGTTAATATATTAATTAGTAGCAACACGGTTTCAGTTCGGAGAAGTTATAATATAGTTACTGTCATCAGTGGTGTAATAGTAATCCTTTACTACACATCATAACTGCTGAAAGCCTTGAAAGTGGTCACCAAGTTGATTTAATTGTGACTGATTTAAAAAAAAGCGTTTGATACAGTTTATCATGTTCTTGTAAATCCTATCTTAATTCTAGGAAACAATTTGTGAACATTCACGGCACTTTTTCCAATTTATCCTATATTTCATATAATATATAATCACACACTCTTCTTTCCTTGGACCTTGATGATATATTACTTGAGCCAGACTTCAATATTAAAAATCTTGGTATTCACTATACTCCCTCTTTAAGTTTTGATCACCACATTAACATCACTGTTGGAAGAGCACTAAAAGTTCTTGGGTTCCTAAAAATAAGTACACATTATTTTGCATCTGGTTCTTCTTTTCGTTCACTATATTTTTGCTCTAGTTCGTCCCCTTTTCAAATACGGGGTGGTCGTTTGGCATCCCCATTTGGCTAAAGGACAATTACATATTGAACGTGTCCAAAAAAAGTTTCTTTTATATGCCACTTATAACTTGGAATTAGAATACCTACCTCATGACTACTGTTGAATATCAGCATTACTCTTCATATCCAAACACTATCCTCTCGCTGTTTTGTAGCCGAACAAATTTTTTATCACCTCTCTCCTAAATGGTATCCACTATATTCTTCCGTGTTCCCTCTCACCCCTTTTTTCATGTTCCCTTTCATTCTACCTCTTACAGTTATAAATTTATAATAATCATCCTAAATTCTGTATGCTTTATCTACTAAATGATACTTAATTCTATGGCCTATTACATACTTTTTTTTAAAAATATTATTATTCATTATCACTACTTACTATCTATATAGGTAGGTATATAAAATAACTTGTCCTGACTGACTGATTCATGATTGCCTAGCCGGAATAGCTGAAGCTATGAGTTTGAAACTTGGTCAGTAGTTTCGTTTTATAACGTAGACACCCACTAAGAAAGGATTTTTTAAAATTTGTTCCCTTAAGGGGCAAAAAGGGGGTTTAAAATTTGATATATCGATCAACGCACAGCCCAAATCACTGGGTCTAAATTTAAAAAGCCAAAAAAATACCACCGAGTGCGATAAACCATTATATATATATATATATATATATATATAAAAGGAAAACGTGACTGACTGACTGACTAATAATAATAATAAAATTCAGAAAAGTTTCTGAATATTAAAAAATATTTATAACAGAACAATCTAACCCATGCAATGCCAGGTAATTCAGCTAGTAAACATATATAATAAGTAATATTCTATTGTAATAATTTAAATTACTGCTCAGTTGGGCGTTTATAATTAATAAATAAATAGTATTAAAGTATACATGATTACTAAATAATTAATTAGATATTCAGTGTTGATTGATATTAAATATATCAGTTATATTTTATCCATTACGTTTAAATAATAATAATAAAAATAAATATATGTATGTATAATGTAATAATTGTCATTATAAATGTATTAAATTTCAATAAAGTACATTTTCTGTAACAGAGTTGTTTATAGATACTTTATTGGATATTATATTTACAAATTAAAGTAATACCATTGATTATATACAATCAATGGTAATACTATAATACTCAATAATACTTAAATCTCAATAAAAACACTCCGTTCACTCTGTGTAAAAAAAACCCTAAGTGAAAAAAAACTTTAAGATAACTGCTTTAAAATGTGCGATATAAGGTAGAATCTAAATAAATAGTATAATATGTAAAATGTAAATACTAGTAATTAATCAGAATTTAATAAAAATGAATTATTTATATTTATTTATAATATGAATTATTTTAACTGAAATAAATCCAAATTTAGTTTACTTAGCCGAAAGATTCAGTTCTAAATTTAGTCTAAAAGTGTATAGTCAACAATCAAGCACCATGTATTATGTAATAAATAATGCAGATCCTATTAAAATAAATAATTTTTTTTCCGGTTGTTACACTTTTAGACTAAATCTTCCGGCTAAGTAAACTAAATTTGGATTTATTTCAGATTATTTACTTAGATTCTACCTTATGTCACACATTTTAAAGCAGTTATCTTAAAGTTTTTTTTTCATTTAGTGTTTTTTTTACACGAAGTGTTTTTAATGGGATACCATTAGTTTTTTATAAATTATATTTAAATACTAGATAATTTTAGTTTAACCATAATTTTATGATTTTACAATGATATTTATTTTTTTTTTCTTATTTTTTTTTTTATTATTACCGGCAGCTAAAATAATATAAATTGACCACTAAAACAGTCAATATTTTTTACTCATAACTTAAACATTATTCAACTAATTTCATTGAAAGTTACAAAAGCACATACCCTATGTTTTTCTCGATTGATTGATACCTCATTCTAACGATTTGGTCCATGTAATAGACCTGTAAGCTTGACAAAAGAAAACTAAAATATTTACACGGTTTAAACGGGAATACTACCGTGTCGCTGGATAATTAAAGTGTCCTATTAATTATTATATACAGCATTTATTTAATAATATTAAAAAAACTGTACAAAAACACAAAACACTGTCAACTTTACAATAACATATTATATTTTGAAAAGCATATAAAATAATAATAATAATAATAATAATAATAAAATATGAAGAAATTATATATCGCTTTATAACTATTTTGTCATTAATCTACCACTTTATGCTTAATGGTTGATCATCTTTTTTAATTTCTCGATATGTTGTAAATATATAATTATTTTTATTGTTTTCATTTAACCAGTTAGAGTACAAATACTTGATGTTGTTATTTTGAGTTGGATTGCTTTTAGGTAACTCATCGTAAATATTTTCTAAAGCATTAATAAATTCTCTATTTGGTTTGAATTCCATTTGTTTAATTTGAGCACCACCATTCAAACAACCTATTTAAATCAATCAATAAATAAAGCATTAAAGATTATTTTTTAATTATCTACGTTTTCTGCTTAATATAATTTCTGTTAAAAAAAAAAATGTTTATAATATCTTAATTTTATTTTGTTGATAAATTACCAGAAATAATCCCAACCGTTATAAATTAAGAATTAATTGAAAAATATCTAACCTGAAGGACATGCCATTACTTCAATATAGTCATATGGACACCTTTTACTTTTTAATTTTTGTACAAGGTTTTGTATGTTTCTAAATCCATTAGCTATGGCAAAACGTAAAACAACAACTCCATTGACTTCTAGTGTAGCTTCTTTCATGTCAACATTCCTATTACATATAATATTAATTAATTATATAATTATCATAAGCGTGAGTAAATTAATATAAACCTAAGAGGTTTGAATTCAACTTTGTCAATATTAATGTTGAATAATTTACGAGCTGCATTGCAAAATATATGATGGGCATATCCTCCAGATCCAGAACCACTATTTGTAAACAACACGGAATTATTTTCTGTTACATTATTCATTCCAGTATCAAATTTTTCAGGAACTATATCATCAAAAATTATACTTTGTTTGATCAACAATGCGTCCACTTCAACTACAATTTAAGTTTACACAATACATAATTTAATATTTATTATAAAAATTATTCATAAAAATATATACATACTGGATGTAATTACACAATCAACATCTTTAGTTTGACTATCTACATCAAAAAATTGATCTCTCGAAGCTTCTAACTTTTTATCAAAACAAGGCATAACAGTCAGATGATATACATCTGTTCTAGGTTTATTTTTCAATTTTGAAACATAATCTTTTATAAATGAACCCATTATTTGTTGTGGAGATTTTATACGACTAATGTATGGTAATATGAAATTCCCATGAGTTTTTTCTGCATAACATACCCAACCTACACATACATAAAATAATAATGATTTAAACATCTGACATCTGTTACTACTTATTAGTAAATGTAATTAGAATAACCATTTTACCTGGACATGAAGAAGCTAACATTGGCAATACTTTTTGAGCCTTTGAAGCTTGGGCCGATTTATATCTTTCTATAAATTCATTCTGGGATTCTAATAATGCTAAATCTTCGGCGAGTTTTATATCCAATACTAAATCTGCACCCAATTTCTTGAAATATCCTTTAAAAATATTTTTCTATAATTATTAAATAAATATATACATTTTTAAAATTTATATATTATATACAATGTATATATTTTATGAATTATAAAAATTAAATGTTTTTATGCAAAGTAAAAAATCTGATCAATTATTATTCCCAAAAAAAGTAATGATTTAAATTATCTTAAAATTATCAAATAAATTAAGGAATAAAAGAGTAATATAAATTATTTTTAATTAATTATCAAAATAATCTTCTATGTACATCCGCATACATGTTAATAATCGCACAGTTAAAATTTACCACATAATTTTGATGCAGCGCATTCAACTGTAATATTTTTACTCGCCGCAATTGAAACACAAGATTGGATAGAAATAGAAACAACTATGAATTTTTTATTATCAAGGTCCTAAAAAAATAAAATATATTTAAGTAGATAATTAGAATATAAAAAAAAAAAAGGTTGATGGATAGTAAATAATAATACATTTTGTGCATCAAAAACACGCATCATTTCATCAGTACTTTGTTGCTGAACGAGAACAGTTTCTGCTGAAGTTATGCATCCACTGCATGCCAAACAATCTGTCAATGAAATTTCGACTTGTTTCAACTTTTCACTCTTACTGTTCTGTGAACATAATGTAATAACTATGAAAACGAAACACTTTCATTTTAATTTCAATAGGCTTTAAAACGTTTCTAATTTATTTTAATTTTCTTTCAGTAATTTACAAGTTTTACTATAATATATATTGTTAATAATTTTGTCCATAACATAATGTATCTGTACTTTAACCCGTGTACTATGCAGGGTGATTTCTTTTTTGTAGAACTAAAATAGAAGTTTTGAAAAACCCAATAAAGGTGTAAAAACAGCTTATAACAATTACTGTTATAATTATTAATTTCTTTAGTCCTGTTACTTCTATTACTCACAAAACCAATAAAATAGTTTTGGAAAAATGTCAAGTAAAAAATCAAGTATATAATTTTATCGATAGTATGGTACATTCAGATAAGGTTGTAAATAATTTAAATTTATCCAGAATTCTTACTCTATCATTTGATAATAAAAAAAAAATGTTTTAATTATTTTTATTAAGGAACCACCGAAACTTTGTAATGGCACCAGGTTACAAGACAGATTTAAAAAATAATATAATGTAAAAACAAATTTTAACTGGTCCTGCTGCTAATGGGCTCACATTAATACCACGGATTTCGATAATTCCGACAGATTTATCATTTCAGTTCGAGAGAATATTATTCTTAGTAAAAAATTGTTTTGCAATGACAATAAGTAAAGTTCAAGGACAACCATTTAAGTTTGTCAGAACTGATTTGGAAAAAAATCTGTGTTTCTCATGGCCAACTTTATGTGGCTTCAACTCTAGTTATTAAAAAAATTTATTATCTATTCTAATCCCACCCGAAGAATAAACAGCGTATGTCGTGTGTCCAGGGATTTTGGAGTAACTTTAAATTCTGCATAAATGTTATGAGAATCTATGAATTAATTTTTTGTTCTCGACTTTTCCATAATCTATATATTAATAAATAAATATATACATATCAATAATTTGAATCTTTAAAACAATTTAACATATTTACCATATCACTAGAAGTAATCAATGACATCAGAATAGCGAACAAAATTCAGTTTAACCTAAGGTCCAATCCTCTTTATTTTTAAACATTTTGACTTAGAGCTACTAAAAGATGTTAAGTAGATATTTATTTTTAACAAAAATAATACATTTTATAACATATATTAGAACCAATTTCAAGTGTTGAAAAGTGATATAATATTTTCATTGCCTTTGTAAATACACTATTGGCAGATTGGCAATTTTTGATCTCTTATATTTAAACATGAACTTTTTATATGAAGTATTAAGTAATAGTATTCACTGTCTGTAAATCTGAGAAAATATTAAGTTCCATATACCAAGTTTTAAAACTAGATTTAAAAGATTTTTCTTGACCCGTTTCGTTATTAGTTGTATGTAAGACTATTTGACATTATTTATAGCATATACATATTTATATATATATATATATATATATATATATGTATAAAATTACTTTGGACTCTTGAAAATAAGAACCATTGTCCCCAATTTTTATTTTAGCTCCTGTTCCATATGATTTTTCGAACTTCACAGGTTTTATACATTCCTATAAAACATTAATTTTATAATTACAATTTCATTATTATTAAGACAAAAAACTGATCTCGAATCACCTGGGAAGGAGTAATAAAATCGTCCAAGTTGGTTAATTTTAAAGCACCACTGAATCCCGAAGAAATCATTGTTATTAAATTTATTTAGGAATAAAAACTCCAGACTTAAATATTATCACTTATCATTTTTCAATGATATTTGATCATATCACAGCACAGGTATATATATCTGTGTATCACAGAACATATATTTGATAACCAAATTGATAACAAACATTTATTATTAATCAGGAATTTAAAAAAATCTACCCCAGAATAATAAAAATTTAATTATATTATCTAATTTATTCAAAAAATAAATACAACTTGGTGAATAATAAATATTAAACATAAATAAAATGGTGTTTTTAATTACATTAGGTAAATATTAACTGTAATTTTTTGATTAGCCAAACAATTTGAAACAATTGCTTTCTAATTTGTTGACAAATTCCACTGGAATCCATAAACTATTTAGTTTATTCCTCGTAAAAGGATCATTTGTTTGTATGTTTATATCTTCAACACCCAATTCTAATCTACATAAAAAAAAAAAAAACGCTGAACAGGTTCCAATAATTATCAAATCTTTTTATTCACTATTTATTATTTATATGAGATACTTTCATACCAAATAGTGAATACCTGTAAGAATGCAGAAACGTCCTACTGGGGCTTGTGTCTTTACAATTACTGTATGTGTAATCACCGACGATTGTATGACCAATTTTTGAACAATGCACTCGTATTTGATGACGTCGTCCAGTAATTAACTGCAACAGCACTTTGGTTGCAGGATATGACATGTACACGCCACGTTCCAGTACCACTAAACGTGTATGGGAATCGCGAGGTTTTATGCAACACACACTGTCTGCAGTACACATCCTATGATTGTCATTGATTCGTTTGGAACAGTATCCTAAACACTGCACGATTATTATTTTATGAAAAAACATCTTAGTGAAACATTTTACCGATGGGCATGGTCAAATCCATATTGTTTGCAGATACGTGGCCTCTGAGCAGTGCTAAATAGTATTTTCTGGATAATCTTTTTTGCATAGCATATGACGCCGCGGCGCACGCCCGCTTGTTAAGAGCAAGGCATATTACACCACTCGTCACGTAGTCTAAACGATGAACAAAATAGAAACCATGTTCTAAACTTGTATTTATTAAATTTGGGTACTTCTTTTTGAGCAAAAGATCCAAAGATGGTCTCTACAAAATAACAAAATATACGTTTTACAGTTTTTTTAAATTGTATTCAATAAAAAGGTTACTATTATTTTATAGTAGTACGGCCAGTACAATAAAATTACTGACTTTTTTGTTATGATTGTTAATAAATACATCTTCTGGTTTATTGACAATTATATAATAGTCCGATTTGAATAAGACTTCTACGTCTATATTATTCAAATTACAGATATCAAGAAAATTGACAATGACATTTAATATAGATTTTAAACGATTTATTAAATTTCTAAACATCATTTCTAGAAATACGTCAAATGTTTATTGCATAGAAAAGTTTATTGGTTTATCATTACCATCTTATCACATTCATTATCAGTACAACTGAAATTATGTTATTCTTGCCCATGGCACAAAGTGTTTTAAATAATTTATGATTGTGCAGTAGACGAATTGTTTTTTATTTTGATATTATCCGACTATAAAGTTATAACTTTAGAAGCTTCAACTATACAGTTTACTTTATCTTCAACAATCAAATAAATGAAAAATTACCGCAAATTTTTAACTAGTAACGTGGATTATTAAAATGAATAAATTAATGCAGTGGATTATTGGCGTAAACATATTATCTGTAATATGGTTAAGTCTATTGTTTAATCAATATGACAGTAATATTTCCAAGGAATACTTCTTCATAATTCAATTTCTCCCAGTTATTCTGTTAATTATTTTCGGCGTAAGTATATTAAGTTCCTCATACATTTTCATTATATAATATTTATATATATGTATTTAGGTGTTGTCGTTGGCAATAATATTGTACAGAGTAGCAGTTTTCAATGATTGCAAATTGGCTGCCATGGATTTGCAAGCGGTAAATAAATAATAACTAATTTATAGATGTAGTCTAAAAAGTTTAATTTCAACGCTTTTTTAATCCATAGGAAATAAAAGAAGCAAAAATTGCACTACGACAAAAAGGAATCAAATTTGATTGATATATAATATATATTTACTTGTAACAACGGTGTTAAAATTCCACACATATAACATTTATAGTTAAATGTAATTTCACATAAATATTTTTAGTCTCTGAAATAAAAATATATTTTTCATAAATACATAAGTAGGTATACATTAAAATGAAAATATATAAATGTTTATAATATATTATTTATACTTATAAAATAAACAATTTAAATTATTTAAATAACACAAACAGATGTGTATATTTATTTGTACCTAGTACCTACTATAAATGTAATATACTTTTTCCAAAATACCTAATTACACTTTTATTATGATTATTATATGCCACTGATTTTAAAATATATATAATCTGATTTTTACATATTTTTTAGTGTATATAAAATAGATTCTTGTTAAAGAAAAAATTATACTAGTAATGTTGAAAATATTAGAAAAATAGGCAATTTTGTTTGATAGTAAATTTGTATTTTGTTTTACCTAGTTCTGTTCATTTATCTGAATATATTATTTAAGAACGAAAATATAACAAATGACATATTTATTTTGGTAAGTCATTTTGAATAATATTTAGAACAATCTAATTTTGATTTTAATTAATATTATTATTTTTAACTATTGATTTAAGTGTTATAAAACACGGAGTTATAAAAACACACTGATGTATCTATCACACCATATAAAAAAATCTATGGTGTATAATATACATATAGTACAGAATTAATAAAATTAATGAATCGAAATTACTTCTATATGATTTTTAGTTTACTATCAATTTTATGTTACATTATTTTATAGAAAGGATAATAGTAACAATTTTAATATCTTCTAGTGATGGCCAATTTTTGTAGTAATCTAAAATTTACTACCTACTGAAGTTCTCTAAATAGACCCAATTGTATGTGGTATTTGCAAACATAATTTCTTACAACAATTAACAGGTAAAAATAGCAAATGTAAAGGAAGAATCTCAAAAATAAAACAATTGTCCCCAACAGTAAGCAGTATGAAGACAATTCTAAAGTAATATTAAACTGTTTGTTACATCATTGTACATTAACATTTTCATTCCCTTACTAGTTTTTATACAAGAGTTTATCGATCGACCCAGCAACACAAATGTTGAAAATTAACTTTCTTTATGTGTATATAGTATAATATAATTTTATTTATACCTAGCATCATTAACTGTTGCTGGTACATAAACTTCTAAACCATCTAGATTTTCCTCTAAAATTATTTGACAACCTAATCGAGATCTGAAACAAAATTAAATCCAAAAATTAAAGATAAAATTATTCAAATATTTATGTTTACTTAAGACTTAACACACATTGGTCATGTCGAAAAATTGATGGTGACACGTTTTACCAAATTGATGATAATTTGTGAATAGCAGTAACCCTTTTTATAATTTATTGCGAAAGGATACTATTACACATGTAGAATTTAAATTGATTTTTTCAATTTATTTAAATATTTTAGTTAGTGACGGATATCACAGACATGTACTTATTGATCAATTTGTTAATACATATTTCTGGTAAAGCTTGTCAGTAATATCCTTCAGCTTTTTTAATGATAATTAGCAACAAAAACTTGTATCCATTATTAAAATAATTTTAAATAGTTAAACATTACATATGTTTATTTAATAATAAATAGTATAATTATAATCGTACATGATACTCTGAATATTTAAAAAAGGCAGAATGATCAGTAGAAATACTAAGTAAGAAAGAATAGGCATTTTCATAATGTAAACCCATCAATAGATACATCATTACATGTTCATCAATACACACGCATCAACGATAATATTTATATTTAGAGAAAATAAATGTATTAAAAACAAGTAAGTTAAACAAAGAATAAAAACCATTAAAAATTAGTTATTTATAAAAGGTTGGACTAAAATAACAAGAATTTTGCTATAGAAATGTGCGTGGAGAAAAAACATTTTTTCGCTCTTGTGCATCAGCATTTCAGAATACGAATAATTCAACAGACACCATGTCGTCTATATCGAATCCATGGCGCAAATATTTACATGTTGGCGAATGTGTTAATATAGACATAAATGATTAACTATATGATTGTTAGTTGTTATTTGGTATTTTATTAATGAGTTTTTAAAGTGTTATTACTATTGATGCCTTGCAAAAATATTTGAGCTGGGAACACATTAATATTTAATCATCGTGCAATAGATTTCTTTTTACTGAAAGCTAATTTGCATTTATATTTAAAATATAATTAAATGATAATTATAATATTAAAATTTTTATAACAAAATAACATGTATTTTAACTCTTGAGATGAACAATGATAATTTTTTTTTTTAGACAACTGAATTGAATTTGTACAATTTACAAAACAAAATTCATAAATTTAAGATTGGAATATTGTCTTACCAATTAACTTTACACTGTTTTTAAATTTTAAATTTCAATTTAGAAGTCTATCTTTACATTATTTTTAAAATTGTTAAACATATTATGATTTATAAACAAAGCAATAATTTATTAAAATTATATTTTAAAATTAGATCAGTATGTACGAAAATTATAAACAAATAAAAGTGATTGAAGTCAAATTATAAAATTTTAACAATTGTATTCTTACGTGTCAGTTAAGCTATATGCTAAATCTAACATATCTAATTCTTCATCAGATGGTTTTTCAGGTAATGCATCATAATCTTTTGGATTTAAAATAACATGACATGTAGAACATGTCAATGTACCTTCACATGCACCTAAAAAACAAATATATTATACAACTTTTAATAACAAATTATACAATTTAATGTTTAAAAAATACCGTATCCATCAAAATCCAAGTTATTATTGATAATAACGTCTAACAAAGAATCTCCTTTTTTCCCTTCTGCGGTAATTTTATCTCCATTTGCTTTGATAAAAGTAATTTTAATTCTGAAAATATAGTTTCTGCATGTCATAATGTGAATTACATTTTTTTTTTGTTTCACTGTGCAGAAAACATTTTTATAGTGATATTATTTGTAACAATAATAACATACATTTCATTATCTTGTAATTATAATTTATATAACACATTTTATTCACTCTCAATAAGGAAACAAATTTGAACGTTTGGACTCATGAAAACAATAAAATTTAGAATAAGTTAAAATACTTACGGCTTTTCATTATTTGTGGTACTCATATGTTTCATAATTATTCTGCTTTTTAGACAATTTTTAGCAACATATTTAAACAATTTTATAGACATACTTAATGTCTATATTATTTTTATGTAATTAATCTTGACTAATAAAAATCAAGAATTAGCATTCCATTTGAGAATAATTATTAACTTAAATTAAAATAATATACCTATTATCATTGGTTATAGAATAAACTATTGTATTAATAGTATTTAATCAATGGTATAGGTAAAAATTAAAATGATAATCTGATACTGGAAACTATTTTTTTTTTTCATATGAAAACGTTTATAGTACCTATAGGCTATAATCACAGATATATATATATATATATATATCTGTGGCTATAATACGTACAGAACTATAGGCCACAGTGTAATATCTGTGACAGACATAGATAGCACAGATTAGATGAATATTCATCTAATCTGTGTAGATAGTACATAATGGATAGGCCATATCCGTTATCAGGCGTTCCCGAATCTTCTGTCTCACTCATAGCGTTTTCCACATGACTGTCCTATTGCACCTAGAGCGGGCAAATGATATCACTCGAAAACTTGCCCAGTGCTGTCCAGTTCAGTATCATATGGAACACGATTTTTCGTTATGAAAATGTTATCAATTATTTTATCTTTGATAACGATTGTGTATACCGTTACCACAAAATTCTGTGCTATATTCCGTATTCCATGTGTGCTCTACTCGTTAACTCTTTTTAAAAATCGTTTTTATTAACAAAAATTTTTAACGAAAATGATGGTTGGCACTGTTATCAATAAAAGATAAGGCGCACCTTCTCGAGGAGCTCGTGCAATTATCACTGCACTCAGTGCAAAAAACTGACAGAGTGCATACATGTGAAACATAAAAACTCGCACTAGTTGTGAACTAATATTCCATATGGAACATAAAATAATTGCACCAGTGCAATAGTGCAGCCATGTGGAAAACGCTATCAGCAAATATTTAGATTACCGATACGTTGATAACAGAATACCACTGTTTTTCAATTATTATTCCATGAAACAAATTATTATTTCATGGAACAAAATATAATTTCTGCTGAGTAGTATAGAAGATTTGGTTTTAATATTGCTATCTCTCTTCTTTATTCAGGAACGCTGCCCGCTACATATATTGTATACACATGGTCTATCTTTGTCTATGGCCTATCCATTGTGTATTATCTATGATTATACCACAGAAGAACAGTATAAAAACGAGCGGATCAAAACCACCCGATCGGTGCACATTCCTTCGTGCGCGCGCATCACTATATTATCACTTATCAATAATCACCTCTGTAATCACTATACTCGTATTATTTTATAGTAATAGACATGTATACAATTGTTTAGTGTTTATATGTCTTTGACCTTAATAATCAATGGATATGACAATTTAAGATTGTCTTAGAACGTGATAGCCATGCATTTAAGTTGATAAACACAATTTAAGCAATTCTTTTAAATTTGACATTTGTAATATACTGGTTCCTTAAGACACCGAAAAACATCTTTCACAGGCGTGTTACGTTTATAAAATATATAGGTAAACACATGACAAAATAACTTTAAATTACTATATGATTAGTAAACATATTTTTAATTAGCGAATGTCACTACAAAAATTATACAAATTATTACTATTATCTAAGTTTTAGTGAATATATTCATGTATTTTGTAATATAGGTGAATTAAAAGTAAAAACAGATATAACTGTAAAGTACAAAGTTCTTATCATTTTGACATTGGTCAATAAATAATGTAATATAACATTGTGAACATAACTTACGTTAACTTGTATAATAAAGGATTTTAATAAAATAAATGTGGTTTATAAATCAATCAATGTCATAATACTTGATGAAAATGTTGAAATTGAATCATTTGTTTAACCTTTTTAAGAAGTGAGTTTCGAGTCATTTTTAAAAACTGTTATTGATTTTGAATTTCATAAATAATATGTTAGCTTTCATTGAAATAACTGCCTATAATTTAATTTCTGTTCCATTATATATTTATAATTCTTAACATCCTCTTATTTTATTTAAAATGTATATAGGATTGATCATACAATATATTTCTATTTCAGAACAAATAATTTAAATTTAAAAGAAAAATGAACACGAAATATTTTCAAAATTAAATTGTAATTCAAATGATATTCAAGATATTAATAATCTTAAACAAAATATTGTATGGTTTGATGGTGAAGTATGTATCATAAATATATTTTTAATTTCCTATTTCTTATATTATTATTATGTTTATATTTTTAGTTTTATCAGTATTTAAAATACTACAGAGTTAAATTAGTTTCAATTAAGTGTTATTTACAATTTTTAGATGACTGGATTAGATGCAGATAAACATACCTTAATCGAAGCGGCTATAATTGTAACTGATGGAAATTTAAAAATCATAGCTGAAAGTCCAAATATTGTTATATATCAATCAGATGAAGTCTTAGAAAACATGGAAGATTGGCCCAAAAAACAACACGCATTGGTCATTATTGAAACATTAAATTTTATGAATTTATCCTTATAATTGTTTATTTAAAATACATTTTTATCGTATCACATTACCAATATAGAATTTATGAGTTTTGTTAATTGACTAATTGTGATATGTTTTCACGTTTTTAGATTTTAATTTTAAAATTGGTTACAAGATTTTTCATATGTATATAATTTAACATATTTATATATTTAATATACATTTTTCAGTTCCTTTTTTTAACGGTTTTTATTTAATTTAGAACGTATATAATTAAATGAAAATAAACATTTTAATTCTATGTTACTGTTATTATAATTCATATTCAATTAATTTTATAATTCTATTTTGAGTAGCAGAAACTAATGTAGTCATTTTAGTTCTGCACAAGAAATACATATGATTTCATTTTTTCAATTTTAAAATAATATTAAACAACAATTTGTTTAAACAATGCACTCATATCCAGATTCAAAGTTTGTTATTCCTTTTATTTTTAAAATTATAATTGTAATTTATCTATATAAAACATAGTCTTCAACATTTTACTTGCATTTTAGGAACGAAAATGTTTCTTGAATGAATTTCATGTATTTAAATATGTAATTCTAATTATTCCTACTTTGCCTTTAGTCTAATATATTTTTATAAATGTTTATTTTATTTTTAGAGTGGCTTAACTGAAAGTGTCAAGAAAAGCAAAATATCAATTGATCAAGCAGATCAAATGTTATATGATTTTATCAAACCATTGACTGTGAAAGGTGACATTTTCAAAACTGAATGTTTAAATGAATTTTGTTAAAAAGAATAGTATATTGTAGAATATGAACTGTACAGTATATTCTTTTATAATAAATCAAATTACCTATGATATTTTTCTACTGTATTTTTTAAGAAACAATTATTAACAGAAATAAAGTATAAAAATAAATGGGGTATCAATTTTAAAACAATACTAATTTGCAATATTTATAAACATGGTTTACTTGTTAGACTTTTGTCTATGTTTTAATTATTAATAAATATTTATTTTCAATTTACTGTTAAAATCGATGTTTATTAAATATTAGTTATTGGCTTGATACATTTTACTGTTTCCACTTTATAATTCATTGACTATTATGTGTATTTTCATTAAAATATAATTATACTTTTAACTTGGATTAATAAATATATTATAAATATTTTTTTTCAGGAGTTTGTCCATTAGCAGGCAATTCTATTTATATGGATAGAACTTTCATTAGAAAATATATGCCAAAATTAGAAAGCCATTTAAATTATCGACTCATAGATGTGTCCACCATCAAGGAGTTATTTAAGTATGGTTTAAATTAAATTATAAAAATAATTATATCAAATTATCAAATACCATACATATCAGAAATGATATATCAAGTACAATGAACATTGCATGTAGTTTTAAATACGTAAATTTGTTTTAGACGTTGGAAACCTGAAGAAGTAAAGGATATACCAAAGAAAATGTTTACACATAGAGCACTTGATGACATTAAAGAAAGCGTAAAAGAACTCCAATTTTACAAAAATAATTTTATGTTATAATTTAATAGAATTGTTTTTACTTAAATTCACTGAACCTAGAAAACAAATATATAATATAAAACTGATCCTTAACTTTATTATCGATTTGCAACAATGATTTTATATAACAATTATATTAGTTATATAATATTTATTTAGTTATATATATAAAAAAACAAATATTTTTTAGTAAACAATATATTTTGGATTTCCATGTATTTTATCCAGATTATTGAAAAAAGTAAATTTAATTTAATTTAATGCAATGAGTATTACAACATAATACGTAAAAGGATGGTTGACATTTATACTTATTCCATTCTACTTAAGGAGCAATCTCTTGGCTATTATGAACAGGACCCGACGCCTAGTTTGGTTTTAAATCCACCACTGATAGTTGGTGCACAACATAGTTAATATTTTATATTTATGGTCACATAATTTTTAGTTTTATAGTAATATACATAAATAATACTGATTTTCACTACTTTATTTAAATATGAAAAACTAATAAATGTATTATTCTTAAACTGGCATCATTGATTATAGAATATAATATATAATATTATATTCTATAATATATAATATAATATTCTATAATCAATGCTGGCATAAAACAATTTTTTTTTTTTGTTCTTTGTTTTCAAAATTTTATTATTTGAAAAACAGTTTTTATTGACATTATTTCGAATAAGTACAAACAGCTTTTAACTACAATTTGGAAATAGTGTATATTATTAAAAATTATAATAAAAACCAATACAAATTCATCGAAATTATTAACATTTTAAATTTATATATTGTAGTTTAATTTTAAGTACTGTAGGCTAGAGATAACACTGTCAGAAGTATACTACCAGCAATCACACCATAACCAGTTGTATACACCTGTTTAATGGTCAAGCATTTACCAGCATCCCATACCTAAATTAAACACACATTCAAACATGTATTATTAAAATAACTTTAATTTTTAAATATAAATTAGTATAACTGAAATTAACATACCAAATGTCTAATACCATTACAGAAGTGATAGAAGAACGGATAAGCAACTAATGCTTTAGCAGATATTAAACAAGCAGTTGGAACACTTAAGCTGTTTATAAATTCTACCACTGTTGGTACATCAGTGAAAAGAAATACTGTAATAAATTCAATATATTAATGATCCACTAATATATAAATATAATATATTATTTTTTATATGCAGAAAGAGATTTTTATTTTGTTAAGGCATTAATAGTAAATTTATAATTAAATAAAATGAGTTTTTTGAATTATAGAATTGTTTTATATTAAACTGTAAAAGTTAAATAAGTATATACTTAATGATTGTTAACTATATTAAATAAGACACAAACACAAACTTACATGCTCCTAATCCAGCAGTAATGCCACTTAATGCAACTCCAGTTCCACGGTGTGTAATAGATAACATGGAAGTTAACTGAAATTTATAAATAGTCAAGTGAGGTGACATAGGTCTATTAAGACGGTCGTTTTTCGCATCATGAGTCTCTCCTTCCTTGTATGCAACTTCTTGAGCACGTTTTACTTGCATAGTAATCATACGATGTCTAAATTAAAAAAAAACCATTAAAATTGATTTATTTGAAACTGAAATGGTTGTATTATAACTTTACAAGTGCGCACTTAAAAATTATTCAATTACATTAGATACTTATAATTTATGTTAACTTTAAAATACAGTTATATGGATTTGTTTTAGAAGTCACCGGAAAATCTAAATGAGTCAGGATATATACCTTAAGGTTAGCGAGTAATATTATATTATTAAATATTGGTAATCAACTTTCATAAAAAAGTAATCCACACACAATCAATATCATAAAGTTATTAGTACATATATTAGAAACATTATTATAAACTAGACACCAAACTTCTATGTTTTAAATATTAAACTTTAAGCTTCCTGTATTATTATTTTTGTATTATAAGAATTAATCGTACATACTTTATAAAAATAAAATTCAAATTTTATAGTTACAATTTAAGACTATAGTGTAATGTTTAGGTTTATTTTATTTTACATTATACACATATATCATTAAATAATTTTGATCAAACTATAGATATTTTTAAATTGTTATTATGGTTAATTTAATTTGAATCTTCAAAAGTAATTTTATTTTAAAACAAAATTATATTTTACTTACGTTACTGGAGTTTTGAAAAACATTGCTTGTCTAGCAATGCATAACCCATGTACACTAAAATATTTCATAAAAACAAGTAATAAGAATTATAACAATTTCAGAATTTTATTTACAAAACAACATTCATAAAAAGAAATTATAACATAATAATAAAAATAATTATATTTTAAAATTTTTATTTTATTTTAAAACTAAAAATAATATTCTTAGGAAAAAAAATGTGTATAGTTAATAGATACAATAAGAAAGCACAACATATTATAAATTTAGTAATACATGTGGATAAGATAAATATTATATAATTGCTACAGGTTATTTATGTTTGTTTCTTTTAAGAATAAATGAAATCTGAAATGGATATTCTCGATCATTCATTGACTGTCTAAATATTTGGGAGTGCTGCCAAGCCATTTCACCAGATCCTCCAAGTAAACAAGCACTTAATGTAACAATATTACTACCATCCATTTGATCCACAATGATTTCTTTTTTATTTTCAATGATGGGCAAATTCATGGCAAGATCTTTACCAACTAATTTCCATTCGACTTTACCGTTATTAAACAAAGCTGTTGTATAAAATAATATAATGCTCTGTACAACTAAATCAGTTGATGAGAAATTAAACTGCCATTCTATAGTTGATTTTTCACAGTTTTCTTCTCTACATAAATAGACCATTTTCCAATCAAGTTCTTCCTTACGAAATATTGAACTACTATTATACACACCATTTTCCCAACCTTCAACAATGATTTCATCATGTATATATATGTCTGAAATGGCACAATATTTCAATTCAAATTTTTTATTAGCTATTTCAGTTTGAGTTGGAGTCCAAACAAATTGTTTATATTTTTGCAATTCATTTCGAGCCAATCTCCAATCAAGAGATCCGGATATTCTGCTACCATATTTTTCGCCATCAGTACTTTTAGGCTGAAATAACAATTCAATACATTCTCTAAAACGCCTTTTTGCAAGATATTTCTTCCTTGATAATGGTAAATCTTTTTGTCTCTGCTCTGATAGACTTAAAATAGTATTTAATAATTCATTTTCTGTACAAAGAGTCCTTCTTTTTAAAACAACATTAGTGTTTTCAGTATAACGCCAAGTAACATCTTGAACTTCTTCACAAGAATAAGCTAAAACATATGACAATTTTTTCCCCCATCCTTTTTCATAAAGCAATGGTTTATCCAAAGCAGTTTCACATGGGTCACAATGAATCCATCGTTTTTGTTGAATTGACCAAACCTCAGTCCATACATGATCAGTTTTATCAATTACCAATCTTGCTTCCCAGCCAAATGCTCGACAAAAAAGTGTAAAACAGTGAGCCCATTCACCACACCTACCCCTACGAGCGGTCAAAAGTTGTTCACAAATACTATATCTTTTGAACTCTGTATTTAAATGACAATTTTCACATTCAAAGATTTCAAGGTATCTAACATTTGTTTCAATTGTATCATGACTTATTCTTTTAAACACAGTGGGACTAGAACAAAACTGACAAGTAGGTGAATCAAACCACTTGAAAAATGATTTTTTGAACCATTTCATCAGTTTCAACATTAAATTTTCATGGTGAAATAAATCATTATTGGTTTCATCTACATTTGAAAACAATCTGATATCTTCAAAAGATAAATTTTCTAAAGCTTTACTTTGCAAAACTTTATCTTCATACTTCAGTACAATTAATGATGACAAATTAATTTCTTCTAAGAAATTATTTTTATTAATAGTTGTTAAACTTGGATTTTTATACTTTGAAATGATGTTTAAAAGTTCTTGTTTATAGCTATTCAATATATCTGGAGTTACTACATGTGGTAATACTAATGAATTTCCATCGTCAATAAATCCAATTTCAAAAAGGAATTCCATCGCACCAGCAAATGGCAAAAGTTTATCTTGAATAATATCACTGTCCAAATGAATTCTCCTGAATTCTGATTGATGTGGATGGTTTATTATATCATTAATAAAATTTAATAAAACATTTACAACTTGAAGAAGTATATCTATACTATTACTTTTTATATCTTTTAAACTTTGTAGCATTTTGAAATATTAATAATATCAAGTCAAAATGTACAACAACAGATAAATTAAAAAAAAAACATTACCTTCTTAAATACAGAGCCATTATGTAAGTATAAATATACGATATATTCCGCAAAATTCAATAGATTTATTTATGCAAAAACGCAATACAAAATTTTTCAGTGATATTGATATACTGATATCTACGCGAGAAAAGATTGCTTTGTCCTCATAGATATTATGTCTATGGATTGACCTTGGCCAATATTAATCTAGTCCAATCACAGATTAGATGATAATATTCATCTAATCTGTGATGATAGTAAGAGTACCATATTATGTTTTAATAGCACAAAATATTATTATTATTCTGTGGTAATATTCTATGGTAATAATAGAAAACATTGCAATAATTTGGCAATATTTTATATCAGCTGATTATAATTTTAAAAACATTTATGCCCCTATGGTTGATGTAGAAATAATCCATAAACTTGGTATACTTTGTGTACTTTATGGTATAAATGACTGAACTATGGTATAAATTATAGTGTAAACCTAGATAACTATTATCAATACATTTCAACAATATTTTGATTAAATAACATAGACCTTGTGCTAACTACTAAGGTATAAGGTCTATGTTAAATAAATGAATTTTGAAGTGATGTGGATTACTTTGACAGTTAGACCACAGAATATATATGAAAATTGAGAGCTATTGTGTATTTCTGTGCTTTGACTACAATCTATCTAGATTGAGTTTCAATTAAGTTTTTTCTAATGAAAATTTTAAATTTTACAATTTAATAATTCTGTTTAGGTATTTAAGGGAATAATATTAAATTTTACCTAAAAACAATATAAAATGCATAGACATATAGTATTATGCTCCGTGATATATAATCAACGTTATCACAGATATATAAAATACTAAAATAGTCATATACTATGACTTCGTGTTACATCCTATTTGGAAATAACTAAATATTAAATATTATGTTTAATTTTCGTTATTATTTTCTTAATGAATACAAAACTATCTAAATAGATAATATTATATAATATCTATACCTTAACTATAACTATTTGTGTTTTATATAATTTATTATTATAATTTTTATAATACAATGTCTTAATTTTTTGAGTGAATATTATTATTATTGTAGCATATTATGGAATGTATAATTGCTGTTCACGCAGGTAAATAAAAAAAAAATTAATGTGTTTTTATTTTGATAAGTGAAATATGTACTTACTGTTTTCATTATATTATATATTTCTCTTAGGTGCTGGCTATCAAAAAGCAACTAAAGAGGCAAATTATAAACAAATATGCATGAAAGCATGTAAAAAAGTTGGTTTCTATTAATATATCATTAAAATTAGTTTATAAAAAGTTACATTTTGTTTAGGGATTAGAAGTTTTAAAGAATAATGGTTCAGCAATAGATGCTGTTACTGTGGCCACTATGGTTTTGGAAGACTCACCACTAACTAATGCTGGCTATGGATCTAATTTGACATGGAATGGTTCTGTTGAATGTGATGCTAGTATTATGGATGGATCAAATATGCACTATGGTGGTGTTGGTGCGGTTTCTGGTATAAAAAATCCAATCACTCTTGCTAAGCTCATTTGTGAAAAACAAAATTTTAAAATGTCATTTGGAAGAATTCCTCCGTGGTATAAAATTATAATTAAAATATTTAAAAATTATTTGAAATACTTTTTAACTTTGATTTATATATTATAATTATTATTATTATTATTGAATTTTAAAATTATATTACACAGGAAATATGTGATATATACGAACCGTGTTAGTTTTCATTAAAGTGCACTGTGCACTAAATATAATATTCTTTGGTTTAAGTATAACATTTTATAATATAGATAATTAATATTTTTTATTAATAATTTTTACTCGTTTTAGTTTACTGGTTGGTGAAGGAGCTCATAAATTTGCGATATTGAATAATATTATAGCTGTTGATCCATTACATTTAGTTTCAGGTATAGTCATTATGATTCTTAAAAATATGATCTCTGTGTTATAATTAATATTTTTTCAGATAAAGCAAAAAAAGACTTTGTTTGCAATAAATATAAAGTTATGAATCAAAAGTACAATAATTCTCAAGTAAACTTTAAATGTTTACATTGATTTATTATGGTACGTATAATAATATATATATATATTTTTTTTAGCCTGCAAAATCTAGATTAGATACTGTAGGATGCATTGGTATGGATAAGTTTGGAAAAGTAGCTGCATCATCTTCTAGTGGAGGAATTCTATTAAAACAAGATGGTCGTGTTGGACAAGTAAACATTTAATCAATTAAACAAATAATTATTTATTTATTAATAGGCATATTCTATGTGTGTAATAATTTTAGAATATTTGATTAGTATAATATAAATATCTGAGTACTATTTAGAAGTATAGAAAACATAATTATTATTTAATATAGGTAGTAAAAACAAAAACAAAAAATTAAATAAATCGAAGAATAAAAAGTATATATGAAAAAAAATAGAAATAAATATAAAAAACTATAAATTCATACTCATAAATAATAAATTTGTTTACATAAATTATATAAATATATATGAACGACGGACTAATTTGGAGCTTAAGGAAATGTTCAGTGAAACAGATTTAATAGCAGTGATAAAAACCAAGCGTTTTAGCTGGGCAGGACATATTTATATGGAAAGCATGAGTACAAACAATTAGAGAGGTAACAGAATGGATCCCCAATAGAAAGAAGCTACCAATAAAAGACCAATATTGGTAGATAGAATTAGGAGTAATCTGCAAATGCTAGGAGTAATAAAAGACAAATGAATTACCTATATAATGACAGAGAAGCATGGAGAGTCATTGTGGTTATGGCGAAAGTAACAGGAATGTTAAGAATATTAAGACATGGAAAGAAAGAGAAGAAAAATATATATATATAAATATTAAATACATGTATATGTGATTATACAATTAAGTCAATAAGAGTAGTATAAAAATAAAGAAATATGTAGGAGTTATTGTACTAATAATTAATTTGTTTATATACTACCAGTTTCGAAAGTCATCAGGTTTTGAGCGAAAAGAAAAATACAACAGAATAAAAATAAAAACGAATAAATTACGTTAACTTTATAAATATTAAAATAAAAAATAAAAATAGCAAAGAAATTATGTATGTAGTGAATGAATTGTTTTACCAATATAACATTTATTACAACTACAATTAAATTTGTAAATGAACAAAATATAATACAATTAATTTTTTGTTTTATCATAATACTCTTCGGTTTTCATTGTGTATTCATATAAATTTATTGTTATTTCAATTTGTTATAAAGTCAATACACAAACTGTTGACAAATAATAATGAAACTTCCTTCTCATTATACAATTATTTATTTTAATTTATAAAAATAATATTAAATTTTGGTAATTTATAATCAAATAGTTTATTTTGTTTATTATGTAAAATATTTTTTTAGGCTGCATTGTTGGGATCGGGCTGTTGGGCTCAAATGTCTGATGACATTGCAATGGCTGTGACAACGTCTGGTTGTGGTGAATATCTGATGAAGACAAACTTAGCTAGAGAAATGTCAAGACAACTTTATAATTCTTCTTGTCCAATAACTGCAATTAATAAATGTTTCAATGAAGATTTTATACGTTAGTATTCTACCTGTTTATTTAATTTAATATTATTTCATCTTAAAAAATCAAATGACTTCATTTTTAGAGTCACCACTATTGAGGGACTGCAAAGAAAAACTTGCTGGTACACTTGTATTATACAAAAATAAAGACTGTTGTGAAATTTTAAGTGCTCATACAACAAAATCAATGTGCATTGCTTATGCTACTGAACATGACAAGAAAGTGTGCATTTGTTAAAAATACCTAATTATAACAGTTGTTATAATTATTTAAAATATTTTATAAATTATGTTATAATACAAATATTCAATATATGGTAATACAATACTTTTTCTTTTAATGAACTGCATTTTTTTTTTTTTTTTAGAGTTTTGTAAGTCGTTTAACAACAAATTCGTCTAAAGAAACGAGTGTGATGGTACAAGGCTATCCTTTATGAAGACTTAGAAATGAAATTCGATTTTTATTTTTTGTTAAACAATAAAAATTTGTTAAATAATAAAAAATTAAAATATTGGTTTTTTTTCTTTTTTTTTTTAATTATCAGTGATTATAATTGAATATTTTTACTCGCATGACAGGTGTAACAAAATATATGAACAGTGTCGGCCTGGCACAACAAAGGCCCCTGGATCTTTTTATTCTAGGGCCCCCTGCTCCTTGGTTTAATATGAAGTTAAAAAATACATATCAGTAAAAAACAATTCATTATATAGAATGTCCCAGATCCAAGGGAGGAGTGACTATAAAATTCTTACCGGGCAAATAAGATTTTTCCGGGCCACTTATAAAAAAAATTGATTTTTTTTTTTAGACTAGCGCCTTCTGTTTCCATATAGAGTTAATACAGGTTAATAAAAGAATCTATGGTGAAGTTAAAATTTGGTGGTCGGATTTAATTTTTAAGTTATAGCAATTTGAAATTTGACAATTTTACCGTGTTTCTTTAATAGGTTTATTTTTTCCCCTGTTCAGCTCGTACTATAATAGTCCAATGGATAAATACCACGATTTGACGTATACGATTCCTCTGCTCTCAAATCAATTTTTGCATTATTTTTATACATTATAATAATACAAGGCAAAGATTTCAAAATTGGTGGAGACATAGCGTTCAAAAATATTGGTATAAAAAAAAAAAAAAAGATGGGGCCCCAGCCGCATTCGCCGACCCTGTATATGAACATTTAATATTAATTGTATGTAAATACAAGTTAATATTTTTTTGTAATTACCTCTGTCGACTATATTAAGAGCAGAATATAGTACAATTATTTTTTTTTGATACTGATTATTTAGCCATGAAATGCCGGCACAATACGATATATTTTCAGGGTGGCTATTTACAGGTCAAAACAACAATACTCTGTGGTGTTTAACATGATGATAATTTTGCTCTTATAAAAAAATATATATATATCATTCCACTTATTACATAAATATAGGTATATTTCATATTATTAAAAATACAAGGCGTACATGTTTTTATATTTAAAATAAAATATAATATTAATTATTGTTTTTTGATTTTATTAAAGAATTTCCTAACCACCAAATGTGTATACAAATATCACAATGTTTAATTCGTTTTTTCTGTTTAATAGATGATCGCTTTGGAAGCAAATGTTGGCAAGAAAAGGTTACTTAATATTTTATATACCACTTGGTTGTGATATGTTATTTATCAATATCTCACTAAATTTTAGTTTAAAATTGTAAATTATAAACATTAACATATTTAATTAGTATTTATCCTAATAAAAAAAAACATCAAATAAAAACTGGATGTTTAAAATTAATGTAAATAAAAATTATTAACAAAATACATATATTTAAAAAGAAATTCTTAGATGTTTACATTAAAAGAAAAAGTGTGCCATTATATAAAAAAACAGGAACAAACAGTTAAAAAATTTAAACACAAAACTTTTAACTGTGAAGAAAATACACATAGGAAAATAAGTTGTATTAAACACATCCATATTCATACCAATTTGAATCTTCTTTTGTTAGTTGTGTTTGTGAATTATTGGACCGCAATGTTGAATTGCTTCTATTATCTTTAATATCATCATTAGAGGTTTTAGGTAATCTAGAAATAGTAATGTACAAGTCTTGTAAAATAAAACAAATACTTTATAACTTGTTAAAAAATGTTTTACTTGTGTTCACTGCGATATGATAAGGCGAGTGGTGAATTTGATAATGAGTGACTGGCTATAACAGACCCTTCATCAACATCCTGAAGTACAATAAAAAAAAAAACAAATATATATTTAATATGAATTGAAAACTTTTAAAATAGATAGTATGGTACTTGAAATTTAGCAATAATTACAAAACTTAAAAAATGTATTTTAATTGTCAACAATTTTAGTATAAAATGCACTTAAAATTGTTTTTAAATACAATGAAAATTTGTATTTTATATTCATATTACAAACACAAAAATTTAATTTTTGATTTAATTTGAATTCAAATTTGTAAGTTAATTAATTCTCTCATCTAATAATAATAATAATAATAACTACTCCACTAATTGCCTTATCTTATCAAATCCTGACCAAACGCTGTAATTACACCCTTATACAGCTTGTGTAAAATATTATTTTATAAAATATACATTTTTCGTATATACAGCATGTGCAAAATAAAGAATATGTGTGTAAAGATGTTAATTGGCAGAATTCAATAAAAAATACTGAAAAATGCATTAAAAAAGGAAAATATGACCCAAAAAATGCAAAATAAAAGTTTCGTAAATGAATTTGTTCACACATAATTCAAATTTTGTGCTTAGAAAGCTATAAGAGCATAGCTATAGGAAGCACTTCACAATGAGCTAAAAAAAATTCACTTTCCCACAAATTCATAGCCCTAGTTATAACATTAATTATTACATATACATATGTATATATATATATATATATATATATATATATATATATATATATTACATATATTATATATACATTTCTATTCATTCATGATGATAACACACAATATATATATATAGAAATATTTATGAGCATAGGACAGATTATTATATTATTTATTATTATTACTAATTTGAATATAATTTTGAGAAATTAATCTATTATGAACAAAACCTAAATTTTCTAAATATAATTCCTGTATGATTAATGCACATGTATAATAATTTATTAAACTTACATTTTCTTCTCCAGAAAGATACAGAGTTTGACGAGTTCCTGGTGTTCCTAAACTACTCAGATTATCAGAAAATTCTAAAATTGAATACATTTGTATTTGATAAAAAATTATATAATATAAAAATGCAATATATGAAATTTACCTTGATGATTTGTTTGATAGTCATCCAAATCTAAACTTGTATCTGAATCTACTCCTCTTCTAAGCATATCTTCATGCCAAGACATTCGACTCTAAATACATTGGTAATAAGACAATTATTAAATATTAAATAAAATGTCATTACATAATTATTACGACTATATATTCATATTGTATATACCAGTTTAGAAAAATATATTTTATTTACCTTATTCATTAATTCAGAACCAGCTTTTTTTACTTTTCTTATCCACGTAGAACCAAACGTTTTTCTTAAAAAATTATATTTATATATATTAAACTAGTATTCATAATATAAAATATATTAGTTACAGATTGTATAAAATATATATGTTACTTTTTTGTAATACTGCAACTGTTTAGTTTTTTATAATGATCCATTATTTTTTCCTCAAGTTTCTCTTTTTGACGAGATAAATGATTCAATTTATCACTAAAAATTTAGTTATATGTAATAATAATAATAATAATAAAATAATTATAAACGTTAAAATGTTTGAACATACGCATTATTTTTTTCTTCTAGATGATATTGCTCTTTATCTTCTAATGATTGGGTTAAAAGCTCGTGATATTGTGTAATTAGCATTGTAACATGATCCATCAATGATCTTCTATCTTCTACAAATGTACTAGTCATTTGTTGTAGTACCTAAGTTTATAATAGATTTCAAATTAATAATTATCTTACTAATGAAGAAGGAGAGTCAAAATAAAAAATAATTAACTCTAAGGCCACCAGTGCAAAAAAAAAATATAATTATAATACAATAATACTAATAAATCATTATTAAATTTTAACCCATCAATTAAAATGTCTTACTTATATTTTTCAACAATAATCTGCAACATTTAATTACAATAAAATAACTTAAGATAAAAATATAAATGTCTAATATAATAAATATAAATATTGTAATTGTAATAAAACCATTATTCATAAAACTGCCTTGAATCAAATTTATGGCATATGACAGTCAATTCAAATATATTCTGTATATTATATTAGGAAGTAATATACAAATATATAGAATTTTTTACAAAATGCATTAATTGAATAACATTTTCACACACTATATAAAAAAAAATTGATTTAAATCCATCTCAATCTATTTTATTATGGAAAATTGAAATTATAACTAGTCTTACTAAATGTATAAAGTCAATAAAGCCAGATTAAAATTTTACTTTAGCCTTATGCAATAGACATAAAATTCCAAAGAATTAAATCGGTCCATATTAAAACTATAATACTAAATTATCTAGTCACTCCAATTTAATTAGACATATTTTTATGGAGACCAAATCTACCCTAACTAAATAATTATAATTTAAACAAGATGCGATATGAGTATAAACACTATAAATTTAGTCAGATAAATTATTATTTATATATAAATAATAATTGTTATATACCATGTAACGGGCATTTGAATCAGTTAATTTAGATTTAATAGATTCCATCTCTTTCTCATGAGCTTCAATTAATTCTTTAGCATCCAATCCATTTCTAAGATCATTTTTCAGTTTTTCATTTGCTGTAAATAATGCTCTAAAATCATCCTAAAAAATATATATATATATATATATGTATCTTGTAATTTTTAAGGAAGGTGAAAATGCTTACTTTTAATTTAGAATGCTCAGCTGGTAAATGTTTAACTGTAATCAATTCTGCTTTTAATTGTTCATTTTCTCGTTTAAGCTTTGATTCGACACTTTTCAATTGTGTCAATTTTTCTTTCAAAGAAAATTTGGCATCTTTGAAATCATTTTTTAAAGAGTCTTTTTGCTTTAGCTGTTCTTCATATTCAACTGTTAGTTGATTGTGCAGTTTTTGTAGTTTAGAAAAAGCTAAATTTGTTGAATTCAATTCTTTGAGAGTCTAAAAAAAAATCCAATCACATTACTTAGACATAAACATTTTTATAAATAAATACTTTTTTATTACTTCTTCCTTTTCTGCAGCTAACTGAGTGTTTGCTAATTGCAATGCAGTATGTTGACTGTTAAGAGAATGTACTTTGGATTTTAAAGTTGTTAAATCAACTTCCATTTGAGCAACATTAATTGTTTTTATTTCATGACACATATTAGTATCTTTAGTGATTTTTTCTCTTACAGCTTTTACTACTTCGGGGCTTGAAACAATTCTATAAAATACAATTTTGATAGAAAACAGCATTTGTTTTTCAAAAAATAATCAAAAATAACTCAAAAATGCAATCGTGCAATACCTAATCATTCATTAAAATGTAAAAAACTAAAGAATGGAGTACATAAATATAAACATTTAATACGTCAGTATAGGTTTTCAGTTTCCTTAACTTATTAACTCACAAATAGCCAATGCTAAAATATTAACTCTTTTTTTTTTTAAAGTATAATCAATAAATATACATAAAAGTATATAATATAAAATTATTATTTTAATAGTTACATAATAGTTATTTTATAAAACGGTTATATATTTTTCAACAAAAGAATATAAAAGAAACAATTTGAGGTTTATTTTGTTAATGCAAGAATATGTAAATTTAAGTAATAGAATATGAATGATATATTTAACAATTTGTCATACTTTGTTATATAGTATACATTATTTTAAAATATTTAATAGTTTAAAATATAGTTAATAGTTATAATAATAAAATATATTCTTCTTACTGATCTAATACATTTTCTGGTTCAGCTGATTGGTCCAATGCTAATCCCAATTTATCTAAATTTTCCATTATTTGTTGGGATTTATGTTTTTCTGATACCAAATCTACTTGAATCGCTTTAGCAGCTGCTACTTCAATAGTATATTTACTTTTTAAATCATGAAATTCATTTTCAATAGTTCGTAAACGACATAATTGTTTCTCATTTTCTTCTAAATTTTTAACTAATACTTCTTTTTCTTTTTTTAAAATATCCATTTCACTTGTTAAATTATCAATTTCTTCTAGTTTATACTAAAAAAAAAAATAATAAAAATAATCATAATTTAAGATTTATATTATAAAGTTTTAATAAAACGAATTAGAATTAATGAATCCTATAAGTTATTTGAATTCTTTGTTTATTGTTTATTGTTTAATAGTATATATACTTAAGTTATACATATAATATTAAGAATAGTATTTTAATTAAAATGAAAATGTATATTAATAAATTAGAAAGAACGTTTAAATTTTGATAAAATGTGATATAAAAATGTAATGATACTTACATTTAAGGTTCCTTTTAATTTTGTTATATCCTTTTCTAAATTATTATTTTTAACTCCAAGCCTTCAACAAGATCAGATTTTTCATTGCTATGAAGTGAATCATTTTCTTTAATTTCTTTTTGTAATTTTTATTTTCTCTTTTGATACTTTCCAATTCTTCACTTTTAATCTAATAACATCACTTATAAATTAATATATATATATATATATATATATATATATTTATACACCTACTTCAATTTTTATCTTTAATAATTCATTGGTATCGATTGATTTTTATACTCGTGTTTTATATTAGACAATTCATTTTCTATTAAAGTATAATTCTGTTGTATTCTATTTTATTATTTACTAATTCTTCAAGCTGTAAAGAATAAGAAACATTACTGTTATAAGAAAATATTTGAATATTACGCATATAAATTTATAAGCATGAGTTATCTTATTCTCTAAAATATTATTACTATCGCTTTTATTGTCTAAAGATTAGAAACATTAAAAAAATATATATATATAATAAATTTTTTTAAATCGCAGTATTATAAATAATAATAATAATAATAGATATCTATAAATATTATATTTATTCTTTAAGAAATTTTCGGACTTATCCATGTCATCGAAAAGAAGAAGTCCAAAAATTTCTTAAAGAATAAATCAACAATCCATGAAAGCTTTAACACATTCATATTATATTTATTCTATTTAAATTACCTGTATTGAAAGCAACTTTTTTTCCTTTTCCAATTCTAATATTATTTCATTATTTTGATGTCTTATATTTTCCTGCAGGCACTCTATTGTTGATGTAAGTTTTTTATTTTCCAATTCGAGCCTTAATGCATGTGACTGAGCACTAGTACTCAGTTGTTCACTTAGACTATTATCTTTTGAACCTATAGATATTAATGAATTATTATACATTTTATTGTAATGTGAAAAGCAAAAAATTCCACCTGTCTGTATATATGGTCAATTTAATAGAATAAAATAATTATCATAAAACTTGCCTATATGATCTAAAAATGTATCATTGTCATTTTCTTTGTTAAAGCTTTCATTACATTGAATTGATTTATTAAGAAGATCGAGTTGTGCGTTTTCATGTATAAGTTCATCAATTTTTCTTAAATGTGCATCTTTTTCTAATGTCATTGTATTAATCGTTTGTTTAAAGTGTAATAATTGGGATTCCATATCTTGTACTTGGGAAGCTCTTCTTCTAAACTTAATTAATTGCTCCTCAAGAGTTTCTCTTGTTTCTTGTAGAAGTAAATTATTTTGGGTGAGCTCTTCTTCTCTTGATTTATAATAATCTAAATCTCCTAATTTTTCTTTGTACTTTTTTATTTCTGTTTCAAGATGTTCATAGTTGGATGCTTTTTCTCTTAATGCGTCCACTTCATCTCTATATGCTTTGGCTGATCTAGCATCTACTTTGATTTGTTGAACCTTAAAGAGTAATAAACACAATAATGAAATGCAAATATAATTAATATTACTACTATTTTATAAAATCAGTAACTCACTTCTTCTTTTAATTTAACTACCGTTTGGTTGGTTTGTTCAAGTTCATCTTTTGCTTCATTTAATGCTTCAGTTTTTTCTTCCCTGTAGTAGTTAAATTATACATTAATTTTGAGTAAAAATGTTTTTTAAGAATTTATAAAATATTTACAATTCATGTCTAAGTTTTCGAAGTTTTGCTTTCCAATCAGCAAGTTCAATGGCATAATTCTGATTATCACAGACAGAATGAGCAGATGTGGTTAAAACAGTTTCTAGATGCTTGGAATTAGAAAAACGTTTTTCTTCCAACTCTGTCCACATCTAAAAACATAATTCTTTTCTTAGATAAATCACATATAATATTATACTTGCTTTATTTTAACTAAAATACGTTTTATAAAGGAATAGGGGAAAAACATAGTTTAAAAGCATGTAAATTCAATTAAATTACAAATAAACATATAACAAAAAGTATTATTATATTACCTAAATACTAAAATAAAATAAAATGAAATTTATTTTAATAATTTGGCTTATTGAGTAATTTCAGAGAAAAAAGAATTAATTTTGATAAAATCAATATTTATTATTATTTACTTTTTTTAAAGACAATAAAATTAATACAATTTTTAATAATAATAATAATAATAATAATAATAATAATAATAATAATAATAATATATGGAATATTACTTGGTGATATTGATCTCTTTCTTTAACCAACTGACGGATATGAGATATCATGAGATCAGTTGTTAATTGTTCTGCATTTTCCTGAGTAATTACAATTTGTTGACTCTCTGTGATCTATATAATAAATACATAATAACAAATTTATTTTATAAATTAAAAAAATAAAAAACAATATATAATACTTGTTTAATATAATGAACAAGTGCATGTTGGGATTCAATCGGCAATGTTTTTATACGTTCAATAAATGATTCTTTATTTGGACACTGAACTGCACAACCTAGTAATAATAATAATAATAATTTCATATCTTCAAAACTACTTTTTGAACAGGGTTCTCGTCCCAAACGTAAGCAATCAGGCATCGTCAATATAACCTGACCCAATTCTTCCTATAAAAATATAATATAATAAATTATAAATATCAATTAATGTATTTTAATGACGACAAAATAAAATAAATAATTACTTCATACAACATTTTAATATTTTTCAAAATACAATTAATATTTTGAATTCTAATTAAAGGATCATTTTGACCAGGAACAATTGCATGATATAATGGTTCAGGATCTCTTAAAAATCATAACAATTGACAACATAAGTATTGATAATTTAAATAGATTTACAAATATATATATATATATATATATATATATATATATATATATATATATATATATATATACCTATATGGATTTCCATACTTACATCAAAAGTAATACTTCATATAACAATGTACCATCAATTAAATCTTCATATACATTTAATTTGTTTGGTTGATTTAAGCAGGATTGTAACTGTAAATGAAAATATTTTTAAATACCATTTTTTATCATTTATATTTTGTTTAAATCTACTACTATAGAAATGCATATACAATCAGATATGAAAATGATGAATGGTGTAAATAAAGAAAAAGAAATTATGTACCCAAACTACTAAATGCTCTTGCATGAATTCTTCTTTTTCTGACAAAATTAATTCCATGGTAAAACATCAAAGTGTACAAATCTACTATTATTATACAATAAACAAAATACTAAACTAATATTTAATAAACTGAACTTTAACGCTATTTGTTAAACTACATTGTTTATATTGCAACAAGAAAATTTTATTGAAAATTGAAATGGTTAACACTAGTAACACTTAACTAAAAAGTAAAAGGTATTTAATAGTATTAATCAATTTATACAAATTGATAATAATACTACAATAATAAACAAAAATAGAATCATACTCTTTATCACATTTTTATGTTCTTTTTCCAATAATCAAGGAGGATTTAAAAATTAATATATAAATGCTCCTTGACAAAATCCATATTGGTTATCTATAGGTTTTTGTCACGGAATTTAAGTCATAGTACCAACTACCAATATTTATTTTAGGTTTTTCAAATTCAAATATTATATTATATTAGTCTTAAAACTATTGTAAAAAATCACTTGCATTCATTTCTATTTAAATAATTCAATTTTTTTTTGTTTTTTTTCTACAGAACCTTAGGTGATAACCAAGAAACACTAAAAAGTAAGAAGTATAAATGCAGTGCTATACTAGAAACTAGTAACAGTATAGTAACTAAATTGTTGGAAAACATTTCGTTGATCGGAAGTACGATTTATGTTTTATAGTTGGAAGTGTGGAAATCTTGAGATTCACGACGTTATTATTTTATTATTACATTATTATTATTAGATATCTAAAGCTGTGGTCAGACTTTATGATTCAAAATTCTAAGATCGCGTTATGACAAATTGACAACGCGTACGATTCACAGCTGTAGTCTGTGGTTCTAGTTCTATGGACAGTGTCTAACTACAACCTGATACTGGAATCTGTAATCGGATGTAAGGTATTTTATTGGCAGTAATTGTCATTAGAATACCTGTTCTCGTATTAACACAGATAACATGAAAACATGTTATCTGTGGTATTAATAATAAAAATAGTAAAATACAGATAAGAATTGCGTCTTATTTGACATTTGTTATTATAGTAAATTTTCTAGTCTTACTATTCTAAGTTCTTGTATGAATTAAAGGTTTTTATTATATTTTTTTCGGTATAATTATTATTATTAAAAGTTGTATGAAAATAATAATAAAATGTCATTAACATCATCTTTCGTATCAAATGAAATGATGAAAGCGTTAGAAGTAGTCGGTGAAATTTTTCAAGAAGAAAATATCAAAATTTGTGTTAAAGAATCTGTTAAAGGTGGACTTATTACAGGAATTTCTACGCTCGTTGGTGGTATACTCGGCGGAAAAACAGGACTTTTAGCTGGTATGTAGCAATCACAAAATATTATTATTGATTTAATACTATGCTTTTGCGTGAGTATAATTTTATTTCTTTGACTCCAAAATGTTCTTCATAAATAGTAGGTACCTATATGGAAATGTATTGAATTTGTTCATAAATATAAATCAAAATGTAATTGGAATCCCAGTTTCTATTCTCTAGTAGATGGTATGGTTAGTGCATTAGTTCTCAATTGGTGTACAATTAATAAAATTCGAAACCTATATTCGTTTGAAAGTTTTTGAAAAAAATTATTTATATTTCGATGTTATAATAAAAGAAAACTTATTTTTATTAATTGGTATATTATTTTGTTTTTTGGAGGTGGAAATTATAACCCTATTAGATTTTGCCTATCAAAATGTTTTTAAATGTATATTCACAACTAATAATTTCATAATTAATTTAAAATTTACCCATATTATTGTAAATTCGTCAGCCAATAGTTTTTAATTTTCATTATTATTTATGATTTTAGGTGGATTAGTTGGTACAATTGCTGCTTGTAACATGACACAAAATTACACTTCCCTTTTACAAATTATTCACGAAATGGAATATGAAAAACAGAAGAAAATGTTTGATGCTATACAAAAAGTAGTGTCAACTGTTGATATAACTGATGTTGTTAAATTTACAATTTTATTAACAACTAGTCAGTCAATTAAAAGTGCAGTGATACACGAGGCCATCAATTTTGTACGCAATGAACTAAGTTTGCAGATTAGTCAAAGTTAATTTTTTCTAATTCATGAAAAATTGTGAACTATGTAAAATTTTCAAATAACTTTTATGGAAATATAAAATAAATTATACAATTATTATTATAGAGTAAACATACTCAAAAGTGTAACCACTGTTGATAAAAAAAAATTAACAGTACAAAAATAATTAAAAATTATTCAGAATAAATTTGTTTTTCTTTTTTAAACAGTCATTCAGACATAGGTTCCTCGACATCTTCTCTTCTCGTTAATATATCAAGATCTTCGTCGTCAAATGTTTCATATGACATATCTTCACTCAATGAACATTCATCTAAACTATCAGTAAGATCATTCAATGCAGACATAAGTACATGCAACTGTTTTCGTCTTTTATCTAATTTTTGATTTATTTCATTTTTAGTCATCTGAAATTATATACATGTAAACATAGGTAGTTAATATAAACTATATTTATATATAATATAAATTTCTTAAATGAGTTTACTTTTAATGCTTGGAGCTCATCTTTTAAATCATCAAGACGTTTGGTAGTATCATTTCTAGGTGGATGTTGAATAATAAGTTTGGCTAGCACATCATACTCCATTCGGTTTCGTCTTACTGTTTTAGCCTTCTTTAATTCATCTTTAGCACGATCAATTTCGGTTTTTGTATTTTTTATATTGTAATCAATTTCTTCAGACATATTATCGTATATTGACATTTCTTCAACATTCATAAGAGAAACTGCTTGAGATTTTTTCATTGCATGCTCACATAAATTGAGATGAACTAGCATTTTTTCCATAACTTTTTGACTAAAACGTGTTTTCATAAAATACATAATATTTAATTATTTTTCTTAATTTTAGGTAATAAATAAATTAATATATAATATTAGACCTTTCAATAGGATCAGAGTATTTTGTGTTGCACCATTTCAAATATGATTTTAACAAAATATTTAATCGTCTATCATCACCAATTCCATCACCATCAATAAGAAGTTTACGCCAAATTACTTCTTCTGTAAAAATATTAGTATAAATAATAGTTTTATTATAGGTTGTACTAGGAGAATGTTTTTAAAAATATAAATATGATTATTGATTATAAATTATAATGTAAAAATAATTATAAATACTTAATTCTATAATAATAAGTTGCAAAATGAAAATTCAGATTAATTTAAGTTTCCACCAGTGACAGGTTTCCCTATATGCTAAATACACCTGTAAGTACTGCAGCAAAATTTAAGAGATGGGGACAATATTTTTCGACACTGAAAGCATCAAAACTTATTTAAGAAATAACATAATATCATGAAGTTTGAATGTTTAAATGCATTGGCTGCATTACCAATGGACGCAAAGCTCGTAGTGGATATAGATTTCATAGTAGTATTATAAAAACATTTGCTATCACTGATTACATTTTTATTTCAGTATCGCATTTTTGTATTTTGACGTTGCACTATTAATATAACACACAAAATATTCGAACATTTTGTACTTTGTACTGAAGAATACACTTTTAGAAAAAGTGATAAGTTATTTCAGTTCGTAAGGTGTCATATATTTAAATCCATCACTGGTCTCACAATTTTTTTTCAAAAGAAATTATATTATGAATAAAAACAGGAGAGAAGAAATTGAGAATAAAAAAGGATTCTGAAGAGAGAAGAAAAGTTGGAAACCAATAAACATACAGTTAGAATTAATCAATAGACAACCACTTGTATTGCAATACCTCACAATGAAAAATATAATAAAACTATTTTTGGTAAAAAAAAATTTGTATAGGTATTTTTATTTCTATTTCGAACTGAAAACATTTTAAAGAAGTATTTTGAAAAAACTGAGTAACATTTACTAGTGGTTTAGGTAAACCGATCAAGATTCAATTCTTTAATGTATTTATACTACTAATTACTATAACAGGTCAACAATTTCAATTAATTATATTAAATATAATATTTACCGTCGTTCATTTTTGATAACTTTTGGTATTCACTTTTAGATTTGAAATGTAATTAAATGCGAATATGATGTTAAAAAAATTACCGTTGTCACACATACAAATTACAAATAGAGATACAAAAAACAGAAACCAATTGATAACTTATATCACAGACTGTCTATTTTTTTATGGTCTTTCCGTTTGCATAATAACAGTGCCGACAATACAACAATATTTATTATAAGAAAAACATGTTTACCTCAGAAAATATAAAGTAGCTATCAATATAAATCATTTACTCTAGTGATTAATAATTGATTACTAAAATGTATACGTCTTATTATTTTTATGACAATATGTTTTAAGTTAGTCTTCAAGTTTTGTTTTGTATTTTGCTGCTTCAGTTGTATATTAAACTATTCAAGTTAATTGTGTGGTATCTCATTCTTAGTAAGTAATTCTGATATACGTTTAATAAAAGCATTAACTAATAACTCTTAAAAAATTGACATTAAAATAACAAATATTAATGAAACTAAATTTTGAATACAATTTTCAATTGCAGTATTTTACAAGTGTGTGTTATGCACGTCATTCTTTTTTAATATTACTGTTATGTAAAAATAATAAGCCCCTAAGGAAACTAATATTTATACTATTACTAAGAGTAAGGTTTAAATTTTTCAATACATATTTTAGTCTTTTAACCTATTCATTTTTATTCATTTTTTTTTTTACAGGTTAAAATGTCTGAAAGAAAAGTATTAAATAAGTATTACCCTCCAGATTTTGATCCTTCAAAAATCCCACGTATGAAACTTCCAAAAAATAGACAATATACAGTACGTCTTATGGCACCATTCAATATGAGATGTAAAACTTGTGGTGAATATATCTATAAAGGAAAAAAATTTAATGCTCGTAAAGAAGATGCAGAAAATGAAGATTACTTAGGAATACGTATTTATCGGTTTTATATTAAATGCACACGGTGCTTACAAGAAATTTCTTTTAAAACCGATCCTCGCAATACAGATTACGAAATAGAAGAAGGAGCTACTAGAAATTTCATGGCTTTAAAACTTGCACAAGAACAGGAAAAGAGAGAAGAAGATGCTGAAAAAGAAGAAGAAGCTACAAATCCAATGAAATTATTGGAAAATCGTACTCAGCAGTCTAAACAGGAAATTGAACTAATGGAATCCCTTGAAGAATTAAGAGACCTTAATAGACGACAAGGTAATGTGGATTATGATACAATGTTGTCTAAGTACGACCCCGCAGAGTTGAAGGAGAAAATTAAACTGATGCAAGAAGAAGAAGATGAGAAAATTGTACAAAACTTAATGGGTATTAAGCGTAACATTGAATGCGTAGATAAGAATCCATTGGACAATGTAGATGTGGTGATTGATAAAAAAAATAAAATATTCACACCATCAGTACAATCTGGTGTGAATAAAAAAGTTACTAAACTTAATCTTTCAAATTTAGTTAAAGTAAATAATATTACTACCAATAAGCTTAAAGAATCATGCAATTCTTTGTCATTAATTGGTAACTATTCTAGTAGTGATGACTCTAATTAATAGTTTTACATACAAAACATATAAATGTGTTATGTAAATAAAGTACACAATATTTTTAAATGTATTTTACTTACAAATATTTATAATGAATTTTATTTAAATTACATTGTAATGTTATTAAGTATTTTATTGGAATTATTTTTCATTTTTATTTTTCCATTCCTACACTATTTTTTTTTTTTTTATTCATTAATAAATACAAATTATTAATATTATATAAAATATATATTGTATAAGCCTATATACATTACAATAAATTTGTTGTCAAAGCGCTACCAATGGTTCAATATAATACAAAATGTTTTGCATTTTTAATGTAAAACAAAATGGAGACTAGACATGTCACAGGACCGCAGCCAGAAATTTGGGGGGGTTGAAAAAAGTTTGCAGTCGTGTCGTCTTTGTATTGAAGAATCAGTTTTTAGTTATTACACAAGACCGTTCATGTGCGTGTTTTTCGTATCGTTTATATATGAGTACATGGTGTATATATAAATCTATAGGAAAATTACAGAATTTGCAGAAAATATGTGGGTTCTCAGAATTTCGGGGCGGGGAAGGGCTCGGCTCTACGGATCCCATTGCTGGTTACGGCCCTAAGACATGACCTATATAAAGTAGGGTTTTGTATATAACAAGTTCTCTGCAAAATATATAATGTGGTGATAGCTATTCTGGAATGAATTGATAATAATGAAATAATAGACTAGCTATGGAAACTAATAATTAGGTTGTAAATACATATAATAACAAATTTTGCGCCATATCAAGTAGTTCATTCTCCAATTTTTCTTTAACATAAATCAGAAAAATGTACAGTATTCAATAATACACTGTATCTACTAAAATAATGTTAATTATAAGCATAGGTACTACTAGATTTAAAATTTTGGGGGTGCTAAAATCATAAAACTCATAGAACCATCACACACTAGGTACTGTATAATTTAACATTTAACTTCATATTTATTTCAAGCATAAAATATGAATCAATTTATTAATTAAAATGTATAATAAATAAATTTTTAAATAAAAAAAAATTATTAATTGTTGTGATTACAACAGGGAACAAACAAGATCATTAATTGCAACAATTTCCATTAAAAATAAAACATAATGTATCATTAGGACACTTTATATATTTTGTTTATATTAAAATAAAACTATATTATATTTATGGCATATTTTTGTTATGTAAAAAAGAAAAAAATCAAATTAGAAAATGTACATAAAATATACATATATACCTATATAATATATATATTTACATTCAACATTTTTTAGACTTTACTTAATCAAAAAAACACAAATCTCCAATCATTTAGAAAATTGTATAATTACATTTTCCTTTCGATACTGATAAGAAAAAAATGTTTTCATATTTTTATAAAATGGATTAGCACAAACCACAAAAAATATGAAAAAAATCAATCAAATAATTTGAGGGATGAGGGTGCTAAGCATTCCCTAGCCACCACCTAATTGCGCCTATGATTATAAGCTATAATAATGTGAAAAAATACACACTGTTAATATTTAATAGTAGTAAAAGAAATCATCTATATAGATAATCTTAATTACATATTACTTGTTGGGCCAGCCCATATATTTTGAAACTTTAATGTGTCAGTAAAAATTGAATACGTCCTCTTCGTTATATTGGCTTTCCATATAAAATTACCAAAATAAACGTATTTTTAAAATAATACAACACAATTTTAAAACCCAAGCAAAAAAGAACTGTAGTTTTCGATTATTTTGAGAATAATCGCTCGAACCACAGAATAAATGAATTTCATTTATTTTGTGCTCAACATTCTACTAAATCATGTGAAAATGTAGTAGAAAATAAAAATTCAAAATTTATATCAATTTATTTATTTATGTGAAGAACTAAACAATTTAAGAATTGGCATTTGGGCCTCTCCTACGTCCGAAAGTCTGAACAACATTAACAAAGCGTCTATTGTATTGAATTCGCCTCTTAGATCGTCCAGTCTTCTTCTTCTTTTTCTTTTCAACTTTTTCAACTTTAGGAGTTTGTCCCTTGACTTTACCAGCACGAGCTAAAGATCCGTGAACTTTACCTAATTTTTTTTTTGTTAATTATTAGTATACTAATTAAGATATATACATTTGAAATGGAATTAAAATAAATATCAATATGTGTTACCTCCAAGCAATGGAATAATGAAGTCAACATTGAAATTATTTAATTCTCCTACAACTTGGGTATCACTGAGTGGTTCACCTTGGCTATACAATGAAATCAAACCTTCTTCAACATCTTCCAAATCCGCCAGTTTGCTCTAATAAAAGAATAAATTAGATATTTAATTAAAAATGTGCCAATACATTTTTTTCAATTCATCATTTTTTTATATATAATTAACACGTTTACTGCTATATTGCAATACAATTATTTTAGTGCCAGAGAACTATCTCTTGAACAAATAGGGCTGAGAATACTGTTCAGAAACCCAAATATATTTTTTATGTGGTGATTAATACTATGAAATAATAACTGTTTTGCCGCCAGCAACATTGTGTACACAATTGTACATGTGATGATATCATTCAAAAATTTAATTATGATTTTGTAAATAAATTAATTTACTGATTTTTATATAAAAATAAAATAGGAAATATGGCAACCTGCAGTCCTATGGCCTTGTCAGAATAATATGTTGGGGTAGCCGGCAATAATAACTTTGTGCGAACGCCAACAACAGTATAGCAGTCAACGCATTAACACAGTAGATTGCAAAATTAATAAATTCCAATTACTTCTAAATGTGTAATAGCAATTGTTTAGGGACCTCCTATCGTTATTAAAATTATTCGATGCTTAATGCACCAATATTAATGGGAAATAGTCAAATAAGAAATAGAATACTTCTTTATATTATTTTAAGTCTTTTTAGTGTATCTGTGACATTCCAGAAACAACTGTGTATATTAGTGTATACAATTTTTCCTGTACTCAACTTCATGCAGTATACAATAAGTAATTTATTATAATTATTACATGACTAGAAGCAGCAATCGAGAAAAAGAAATCAACAAAACATTTACCTTGATTTGGGATATGTTCTCGAATCCCTGACATTCCAAAACACGGGCATTTTGACCACGTACGAACAAATGCATTGTACTTTGTAAGTTTCTAGAACGAAAAATCACAAGCAATATTCACCTTTAGAGGTTATAAATGACAGAGACGTGATGTAACAAAATAACATTTGTTACTTACTTTAATTATAAGTTGTCAAATTGAATAGACGACTATAAATTTCTGAACTCTGAAAACTGTGTTAAATAAGATGATGAATATGAAATATTAACTTCGAGAACGTCGATAAATAAATGAGAAAAACGAGACCATAAAACATGGACGATGAAAGCACACGATTTATTTTATACAGTATACACTATACACTATGGTAATTACCACTGTCGATAACCGCGTAAAGGAGTGTGACCACTTTGTAGAAAATGGTTCTTCTCAACCACGGTGTGACCAATAAATACATACATTCATGTAATCTGTGTAATTAGTGCGCGCTTTTGAAGTTTGAATTTTGTTTTGTTATAAATTATAACGTTTTTTTTATCGTTTATATGTTTATTGTTTAACAATATATACTTATGTACGCATTTTTGCAAAATGGTTTATCAACAAGTTGGCCAATTTAGAAAAACCGTGTGTAATTGTAATGGGCAATGCTTAAAAAAAACTAGTTTATATGTCTATGGGACAATGCTTCCTATCATTTTATGCTAGCCGAAGATTACACGAAAAAGGCAGATGTCCAAAAATTGCCTGAAAAAAATGTATACATTTTTATGAAATGAAACACTATGTGAACTACCGGAAAAAGTCAAATTGACAATGCTGAAGGAGAAAAAATATAAACTTCACGGAATCTTGTTACAAATGGATTATGAAATGGTAAGACTTCCACTTTTCTACCTTCGTACAACCCAATTCAATTCATTTTGGCGCAAGTCAAGGGGTAGTCTCCAAAAAGAAACCACACCTTATAAATGACAATTGTTGACGTACTGGTAAACAGTGCCTACGGAGCAACCACAAAAGTGGTTTGTACAAAAGATGGTGAACTTTGCAACAAAATCCAAGCTGAAGATTTGGTAAAAGAAATGAAATTTTAGAGCCCATCATTCTTACCATAAATCCCGATGACATTTCGACCTATGAAGACGATGATGATTTATTTTTAAACGATTTGTACATGTATGTACATATTTTTTGTTTTTATTATGTTTGTATATATATTGTAGTATTATTATTACAGCAATGGCCATTTGAAACTATTTGTACTTTATATTTATATATTATTATTATTGTTCAATATTCTTATTATAAATAATAAAACAATTTTAAATTAATTAATTAATTAAACTACTTTTCGTTGGCCATACTATAGTGCCACGACAAAATAATAAAAAGCTTAAGCACTATGCTCAATAAATGTAAATTTGTTAAATAAATAAAATTACAGGGATTTTTTTTATTTATTTTAATTTAGTTTTAAAAGTATAATATTTTTAAGATATTTACATACTTAACTTTTAGCAGTAAATTGGAAAATGTTGATGATAGTCTATAGTTTGTCCTTATGATAGTTGATTGTATTTGTTCTATTCTGTGATTATGCTCACTAATATAATTATTTGTGGTTGTACATCATCTAATGTTTAAAAAATTAACAACGGAAATAAATAATAAACGCATGAAAATGGTTATTAGGAAATAATTTGTTTAGTTACAATTACAGTCTCTAAAAAAGTACAATTTCATAAATAATAGATTAAAGTTACAGAGTTTTGGACAATTGTACATATTATATTCATAACTAAAATTAATGGAATACTTATGAGTCATGATAAGTTCATAAAAGAAATACAAATGTATTTACCTGTATTAATTATACACATTTTATTATTGTTATAGGTTTAAAAAGGTTTCATTTAACATTTTTCAATAATTTAGGAATATACCATTACAAAAAAAAAAAAAAATATATATATATATATACATTTGTACAAATTAAAATACAATATGTTTTAACTTATATTGATTTATAATTTATTGTGTACACTATACATAAGTTTTATTTTTGTATGATTTTTACCAACTTTCCATGAAAAAATGTAACAGATATGATATATATATATATAATGTACAGAACAATACAATTTTTTTCAAATAGTAACTTATATATAATAGTTTTAAATATATATATATATATATATATATATATATATATATATATATATATATATATATATATATAAAAATGAAAACAAGAAAAGTATATTTTGTAATATTGACTGTAATAAATTACAAAACAAGTTTTATATTACTTTTAATCAACGGCAGTCTGGACAATACCAATTACCTTTTGGAGCAACTGTAATACCTACACAATCAAAATGAAACCATTCCACACGGCAGTTCTTATTATCGCATGCAATCATTTCAGATACTTCATCATATGGGCACCTACAGTGACAATAGAGTCTCTCAGTGCTTTGTACTGTTTTCTGTTCTACAAATTTAGGAAGTTCAATAATCAAATTGCCTGAATCGCTGTCAGTATCATTAGCAACAGGAGGTACAACAGTTTTACTAATTCTAGCATCTACAATGGGCCTTGCTTGTTGAGATTGGATCAGTTGATTTGTAGTATGATGATGTTGAAGTTGAAGTGGCAATTGTGGTTTGGAATTTCGTTTTTGCTTTTTTTTTTTTGAAGATGGAGGATGAGAAGAAAGTTTCAGAATTAGAGATGTATCTCCATTTGGTATCTGTTCTTCATCACTACTTTCATAACCAAAAAATTTTCTCTTTTTGGGTTGTCGTTTTGATTGACGAGTGTCATTTGGTGATATTGTACTTTTATTTAAGTTTGTCGTACATACTGAATAATGAGAAGAATTTTCTAAATGAGAACTATATGTTACTTCTTTAGTATATTGAGGCACCTGTTTGGATGTCTTTAATTTTGATTTACGTTTATTTTGCCGTTTACCAAGTATTGGAGCTTTTAGACGTTTTTTTATACTTGGCTTTGTGTAATAACTATTATTAAATTCTTGATTGTGGCATATGGTCAAATTTAATTTATTTTTCTTACTATTTAAATTATTATTTCCATTGCAAAATTCAACAGAATTAGTATTTAAATTATTCCCAAAGCTTTCTTGACTTTCAACAAGTAACAAATTATTATATGATAAATTGTTTGTTGACGATGAATCATTATTTGTATGAACCTCAAACGCATCAGGTATTTTACATTCATTATGGAATACGTCAATTATTCCATTATTTCCCAATATTTGAGCATCACTGCTGGAATATTGATGAGGATTACTTAATGGACTGTCCAATCTTAAAGTGCCATTATTAGGTATGGAATTGAGAGGTATTAATGTGTTGTTTATTTCAAGTGAATTTGAGGTTTTTTGTGGAAAATTCTCTTGTTTGGATTCCTGAATATCTTTAGTTAAAGTATATTCAGGGTGTAAAGGCACTGGATTAATATCATAATATTCTTCAGTGTCTGTATCTAAAAATTCACTTTCTAAATCTGTTTCTAATGCATTTAAATTGAAATTTGCAATTTTTTTTGCACTTAATACTTTGATTTTTCTTTCTTTTTTCTTCTTTTTATGTTTTTTGGGGCTTTCGACTATTGGTTTTTTCTTTTCCACTGTATCAGAATCTGACGAAGAAGAATATGATGAAGAACATGAACAATTTGACCCACATGAACTAGACGAAGATGATGAATTACAATGTGACGAACAAGATGATCTTTGACACGATAAATTGTTTAAAGAATTATTTAACACTTTTTCACTACCATTAACAACAGTTGTGAATTCATCAGGATACAAAGGAGAATTTAATATATCAGGCTGTCTAGTAGATATAGTATAGTCATGATCAAGTAACGCAATATGGACTAATTCTTTTTTCTGTTTACTAACATAATCCCAATAATTATTACCACTTGGGCTTGGTGACTTCAAACATTTTTCAGGTCTATGACGTGGAGTTTTTTCTGTGTCACTATCAGAAGACAGATTTAGGGGAGGAAGATTATAATCATCTCCTTTCTTCTTCTTCTTCATCTTCTTCTTTTTTGTAGGAGATATCAATTCTTTGTGAATAATTTCATGTTTTTTAAGTAATTTTTTTGAAATAAATTTATTATGGCAGGTATTACATTCATAAGGAATATTACCAGAATGCCATCTTCCATGTACTCTTAGCAATAATGCATTAGAAAATGTTCTTTTACATTCATCACATGCAAATATTGCAGGTGGAACACAAAAATGATATGTGTAAGGCCATTTTTTTGTTAGACACAATTTACATTCTTTGCTATCTCTATTATGCTTCCAAAACATATGTTCAAAAATATCTTTTTTATTAAGATAAGTTATATTACATTTCAAACACATGTGTCTCATTTTATGTTTGTTAACATGTAATGCTAAACTTTGTTGATTGGGGAATGTTTCTAAACAATAATCACATGCGTTATGTGCTTTACGTAAATGAACCATGCATCGGAATGCAGATGGAATGTGACTCAGGCCACAGAATAGACATCTAAATGACAAATTTTGCCAAACTCCAAGATCTGCACCTGGACACAAATGACAATAAAGCTCACCATAATTAGAAAAAGTTATCTTACACATTATACAATCATATGTTTTTCTTGAATGAACACTACGTTTATGAGAATTTACTTCCTTCATTTGTTTTGATGTAAACTGACAGTTAAAGCAATAGAATGTATTATTAAATGAAGTATGACATAATTCATCATTAGAATCAAAATTTTCAGAATTTAAAAAAACATTTTCTAAAATATTCAAATTAGATTTCAATATATTAGCAACATCTTCAGAAGATTCGTTTTTTACAGTCATAAAACGATGTTTCTCTATCATATGTAATGCCAGCTGTTTACCATTCACAGCAATACATGTGGAATTGTGACAATAGACACAAGTTAGACATGATGTTCTAATGCATTCTTTTAATATTGTACTTAATTTCATATCTGTTAATTTATTATCAAGAGTTAAAGCCATAACGAGCAGATCATTATTTTCTGAGGAGTCATTATTATCTTGTAGTGTATCTGTTCCATTTATCCATGGATGATTTTCTGACAAAATAGTAGACATATTTTTAATCCCCAATTTAAATTCTTCTTCAACATTTTGTAATGCTTGTGAAGACTTGTGATCTGACAATTCATTAATTTCGGATAAAATTTTATTAGAGAATACTTTGTCATCATTGTCTGTAGATATATAATGTAAATGACAAGCATTATTTTCTGAAGTATCTGGTTTGTTTATGGTTTTGTTTTCAGACTCATCAATTATAGATAGATCAGAACAATTTAAGTCTTGCAACGTGCTTTCAAAGAGTTCTTCAGCATTTACATCATTAATAACATCTGTTATGATATCATTAATAATATTACTAATTTCTATTCCTTCTCTGCGTTCGTCATAAGTTTTAGTACCCAAAACCATATCTAACACATCTACATTATCTAAAAGTACTTCATCATCTTCAGAGCTACTATTTGAAAGTTGAGAATTTGTAGTAGGAGGAATTGGAAGTCGTGATACAATAAGAGGTTGTGCAATATACCTTTTATTTACACTATCACTAAATGCATCTTGAGCTTTATTAAGATTATCTGAAGCCACTAATTGATGAGTATCTTGTATGTGACATATTAAGTCTTTATGTATCTTAAATCTAGCTCTGCAAATCATACAGAAATATTGATGATGAGATCCCCTAATATGTTCAAACATCTTCATTATTTGATAATTTTTCCCACAAATCTCACATTTACTAATCCCACTAGGTAATGAAATATACTCGTATTTACCGTTCGGACGTTTTACTTGTTTAAAACTACTAGCATTAACGGTGTTATTTAAATTATTTCTCATGGCCATCTTCAAAAATCAACATTAAAAATCCCAATAGTTGACAATGAAGTAATAAATCTAAACAAAAACAATATTTATATAATAATTTTAATAATTAAATTAAGCAATTAAAAATATTACCTGTATAGTTTGTTAATAGAGGTATGCAAAATTTTCTTCTCCATTTAAAATCATCAGAAAGCTAAAAAAACAAACAAAAAATGAATATTGCTATAAACACATAATATACTTCATATTTTAATTCAAGTCAAAAAAATGTTGGCATTAACTTGTTTAAATAATATATATATATATATATATATATATATATATATGTATATATACAACACGCACCCATTAAAATAATTTATAATAATGAAACAATGAAAAGATACTGAATAAAATAATTAAATTTTCAAATTCATAACTCATAAAAATATTGTATTATATATTTTGAAAACATACCTATATTTTTTTAAATACATCTGAATTCTAATCTGTATAATTATTACTTAAGTTTACTAATTTCATATACATGCAAATTTGAACAAATTAATCATTTCTATAATAATTATCATAGTTATTTATTTTCTTTTTATTACATATATATTACCTAACAAACTAAAGGCAAAAATACATAAATTTAATACTATATATATTGTTTTTTTACAATACTCTTTGGTTTCATTGTATATTTACATTGTGATTTGAAAAATCCAATTAAGATAAATTAAAATATAATATTCAATTTAAGATTTTACATAAATCTGCCTATTCTAAACTGATTTTGTAATCCATCTGATATTAATAAATGAAACATTTAGAAGTGTTATGCAAATAATACATTAATTTGTAGTACATTTTAATTACATAATATTTATATTCATTACTCATTTCCAAAGGTGGTCGAGTTAATAGAAAAAAATAAATTTAAAAGACTAAATTCAGTTAACCCAAAAGCCTTCAGTGAAAATTTAACCAAAAATAAAGTTTACAGTTAACATATAAAAAATAAAAAATTAACTCAGTCAAAAAAAGTTTGTTTTTTTATTTTTTATTTAACATTAAGGATTCAAATCTCAAGATTTTTTAAAAAGTTATATAACAATAACATTTTTGACTATTACTTTTTTAATACATTTTTAGTATTAGGTAACATAAATATATATATATATATTTTTTTTTTACATTCGGTCTTTTCAGGGAAAATCAGAATTACTCAATTCACGATACACTAAAATTATAATTAAATAAATTGTTTGATAGCCAATATAATCACGAATCGCTAGATAAAATTATGAACAGCTAAAATGAGTCCTATATTTGTCGACCGTAACATTGAACTTATGAAGTTAATAATTACAATTTTTTTTTTATTTTTATAAAACTGGGTAAAAAATACAATGTAACTTGACAATATTATATTATAAAATTCAAGTTAGTTGGCATTTAAAGCCAAGTTAAGTCAATCACGATTTAAACTAGTTATGTCAAATGGTTAATGAACAAATTAACTAGTTAAGAAAAATTTTAATTTAACTTTTAACTTTTTGCTCATTTTAAATAGTATCAGTAACTTCTTGAAATTAAACACTGACATAAAATATTTGATCTCATTGCTACGCGTAGTTATATACAAAAACACTATATTTAATAGTATATTCATTGTTATATGTAATCGAACAACAAATTACTTTTTAATTTTTTCTTTATAGTAATTTTTGACTACCATAATTCATTAGTTGGAAATATGAGAATAAAATAAATCTAAATTATCTCTTTTTCTATCACTAAATGTGCATATTCACCTATGAATACATAAGTAGTGGTACTTTTAATAAATATTAAGTTATTCAACGATAATTGTAAAATAGAAATTTGGAGGGAAAGCTAAACAGAGACTATATTATCAATTTAATAAATGTTTAACACAAAATCTACATCATAATTAAAAATATAAATACAAAATAACAAGATTTAAATGATATTCAGTTTTTATTAACGATATAAAATAATAATAAATTTGCTGCAATCGAAAAACTGATTACAAAAATAATAGTTGTCAAATTTATTATAAAAACGAAATGCCTACAGATAATTGAAAACTAACAGATAGCTGATGTATATATGATGAAAAAAAAAGCCGTCAAGAAGCCAAATCAATAGAGATGTTATGTACGAAAAAGGCGTACCTGTGGATAAAACAAGAATCCAGGATATCATGAACAACAGTCAATAAACGAATAAATAAGGTAACAACACAGAACGAATGAACATTTCAGACACGAACTGAGTAACTTTGGGAAGAAAAGATTTTTGAGTATTCAAAACAACGAACCCGTTTTGTGTTTATGTGCAAGTAATAGATACCACTGGCATTCTCCGGGCGCGGAAAATGGCGTCGCCCAGCATTTGAGTAAGTACACGGCTTTCCTCTCAATTAATTTCTAATTTTCCAACGTACACGACATTCACTTTCCCGCAGAATGAACGATTCGTGCGTTCAATTGAAGTTAACGTGAAAATTAATGAAAATTATGACAAAAATTACAGTAAAAATGATATGTAATCCAACGTTAACAGTTTTAACAACACTACGTTCGACACTACCTCGTGTCTTTGCCTTTGTATTAGTACTAAAATTTTTATCATTTTAATGAGAAACGTTAAGGTCCTTTAGAGCGTGATAAAATTGTTTGGCATCACTTATTGTGATTTATCTATTTGGATTGCAGGTAAATTTGTCCAGTAATTAACAATTATAGTAAAAAAATGCCTTTTGTTCTTCAAATTACATAATTTGAGGTTATTAGTTTATAGTTTGATTAAGGAAATAAACCAAGCGTGTGGTTACAGTATGTTTTCGACCAGAATTTATACAATCTCCGAGGAAAACACGATATCATTTTTTTCTTTTTAACACCAATAAAAAATTAAAGATAAGATAAAACGTTATCAACAATCTAATTATCATAATTATAATAATTTATAATATGTAAAAACACATATAACAATCAAAAAGAGTTCAATCGTAGTGTTTCAACTCTTGTCTCTTACTATAGATGTCAGTGTATTATAATAGAATAGTATGATATACTTTTTTTTTGTATGCATTTTTTTATTGTGTCATTGAACGAATTATTTTGGTCATTTCATGTACTATAATTTAATTACAAACTTTATACGATTAATTAAATATATTACAGTATGAGTTAAATCTGCTCTTAACTATTGAAATGAAATAAACATAATACACTTACACTTTTATGTAAAAGTAATTGTGTACGTAATTCACACAGTTATTTTCTTTTCTCTTTCCTTTTATAATGTTCATATGAATAAACAATATTCAATAATGGATGTATTAGGTAATAGTCAAAGACAACCAGCATTTATACGTTTTAAAAATAACACACATTATGTCGTGGAAATAATTTGGATAAATGTTGATAATAAAGAAAAAACTTACAATTTTTTGGCCCCGAAGGAATTTTTAGATGTCAACACATATTCTACACATCCGTGGATCTTTAGGTTTGTATATTTCCCGAATACATATTTTTGTTTTTACCACTATTTGTACTTATTTATTATTTAAAGGGAATGCATATCAAAAAGTAATATGGTAGTGGGTGGCAAAGAAGTATTTATTGCAAAGCCTTGGATTGAAGAACACAGACGTCTTGAATTTAATCATCCAATTAATGTACCATTAAGAACCATGGTTTCAATTGAGATGCCATCGTTGGATTTAAGGCAACTATGCTTGTTAAAATTAGCGAAAACACTGAAATCCAAAGATGATGTAACAAGCTTAGAAATACCTGTTGTACTTCAAAAAGAATTAATACAAATGATTTTAAATAAAGAAATAAGTAAAATAAAATCACTTCATAAATAAATATAATTTTACATTCATTTTTTTATATATTTATATTGTATAAATTATGATAGAAATAAAAATTTTAAGTATGTAGTTTAATTTAAGGAATTATAAGAAATATGCTACCACATATTTTTTCTTTTCCATTTTCAATTAAAACGTGTTTTAGTATTATTACTGTATTTTTAAATACACTTTTTACTCGTTTGTAGAATCTTACTACAAATTTATTTGTTATGTAATTAATAATTATTATGAATGCAAATATAATATATGGTATGTTTTAATTAATTAATAATTTATTACACATTTTTTTTATAGTCACATTTTGTATCTTTTTTGTGTCTAAAATGTGTATCTACATAATTTCAGATGTACATTCATATTATTTATTTGATTAATTGGTTCTTGTGGGTATACACTATTGAACCTATTTCCTCAGCTTTAAAGGAGAAACAATAATTAAATATGTATAATATTTATAATTATATTCTGAAGACATTTAATCATTTGTTAAAATACAAAAAAACTTTGTAAATATTTGACAAAAAAAGTATTTACAATATGAGTAATTTTATTATTTTATATTTTGGTAGAAAACTTCATAAATTACATATTTAGTTTAAAAACACAAAAACTCGATTTTAAATTTTAAGATATTAATATGATTATTTTTGCAAAAAAAAACTTTGAACATACAAATTGAATTATAATATTTAATTCTTAAGCAATTAATGTATCATCCAATTCTTCTACTTTCGTGTCCATTTGAATTGAAACTTTACGTAAGACTTTATTTATAACATCATTTAATGCCTCGCGGGCACCTGTATCCAATAAATTCAAACATACCTGTAAAGAAATATATATATTATATATTACTTTTATAGACAAAATTTTATTTGTGATGTACAATCTTAACAGATAAAATAAAACTAATAAAATTAATTGAGGCCACTCTGCAAAATACGTAAATCAAGATAAAGGTAGCATCAGAAATATCAGAGCCAGTAACGGTAAGGACTGGCCTAAGACAAGGAGATGCACTAACACCAACATTGTTCAACCTAATATTAGAGAAGGTAATTAGAGAAATAAATTGTAACAACGGAATACTATTGGGTAACTCAAACATAAATATCTTGGCCTACGCGGAAGATATAGCGATATTAGGAGACACTGAAGAAATGGATAAACGAGTGTGCAGGGAACTCATTATGATGGCCAGTAAGGTTGGACTGGAGATAAATGACGAAAAAACAGAGTACATGATTTTAAGTCGCCAGGACAGAGAATAACAACGAGGACAGTTTATGAATGTTGAGGGGCATATATTTAAAATAGTCACGCATTTCAAGTACTTGGGGCACTTGCTAACACAAGATAATGACCTTAAGATGGAAATCAGTACTAGGATACAAAAAGGCAACAAAAGTTTTTTTGGTCTTGGAAAAGTATTGAGCTCAAGGACTTTGTCAACAAACCTGAAGATACAAATGTATATGACCCTAATACGACCCATAGTACTGTATGCCGCAAAAACATGGCCACTTAGAAAAACAGAAGAAACTAGACTACAAGTATTTGAAAGGAGAATCCTACGAAAAATCTACGGCCCATGCGTCGACACACACACAAGTCGTAATAAACGTCATAATAAAGAACTCGAGGAATTGTTCCAAACACCGAACATTGCGAATGAAATTAAGAAAAGGAGGTTGACGTGGGCAGGACATACATGGCGAAGAGTGGGATCTATAGTCAGAACAACAATTGAAGAGAACCCGGTCGGTAAGAGACCCCTAGGAAGACCACGCCTACGTTGGGAAGACTGCGTGAAAAGGGACGCAGGAAGCATCAAACCTGAGATACCATGGAGAATAGCGGCAGAAGGTAGAGATGGATGGAGAGAAATTTGTTTAGCGGTATGGTCTCAATGACCGAAAACCAAAAAAAAAAAAAATTATCAAATTTAAAGATGAGCACATTATCTATTATCTGTCGTCTTTTTTTATTAGATATTTTTACTTTTAAGAAAGATATGATTATAAAGTATATTTAAACTACAAAAATGTACGTACATGAACTTAAAATTTACAATATTGAAAAAATAAAAACTAACAGATAATGTTATATTAAAATTCAATAAGTCAATTTATTCTAAAATTAAAAATTTTACAAATATACGGATTACGCAAATTGTATATTTTCATACACATTGCACATTTACATATGTCAAATATAAATAACAAATGTCCTCTCAAGTGTTTAATAATATTATTACTATTAATTATTTTACCTCCATTTCAGGTCCAGGCTGCATATTAAAAGCATATTATCATATTTAATTTTTTTCTAGTTTTATAGTAATAATTTAGCGTAAACAATGTGCTTAATTAAATTCAGAACATTTTTAATTAAGGAAATTTAATTTAAACCAAATACATAGGTTATTCTATAACAATAATGCTTAATTTACCTGTAATGTAGTATCACCCTGTTGCAATTTTAGAACAGCAACTAGAGCAATTTCACTATTTGATTTTACATAACAATTTTTTTCTTTCGTTCCATTTACTAACATTGGAATGGCAGACTTGAGAAATTCTGGTGATAAAATAACACCAGACTTTCCTAAATATGAACAGATATGTGCCACTAATTGTTTCACTTCATTACTTGACTGGTTCATCAACTATAATTTAAATTTAATAATGTAAAATATAATATGCAAACATTAACGTAAGAAACTAATGATTTACATACTCTGACAAATGGACTTAAAAGTTGAGATGGAATTGTTAAACCATTATTCATCAAGTGTAAAAATAAATAACCACAACTTCGAACACCATTCATTACAACAGAAACCTGAACATTATTTAATTGATTTAATTTATTATTTAATTTAATTTAATTGATTTTTTTTATAAATATATTAAATATATTTAGTTCATTTAAATATTTAATCAGTAAAGATATCTGTTACCTTATCAGCTTGTAAGTGACATAAAATTGTTTTGATTACTTTATCACTATATGATGAACTAAAAACTGTATCAGGGGATTCTTTGAGAGCAACAAACAAGGCTGAGCTTCTACCATGTCTTAATACTGCATCCAACGAAATGTCATCAACTATTTAAAAATATATTTAAATTAAATTTAACATCAAATAATTAATAACTTTATTTATTTATTTAGATATATTTACTTAATATATGATCATTCAAAGCAACATTTAATTGTTCTGGAGATAACCATTTACATAATGCACCAAGACAGCCAGCAGTACCACTTCTAATTGTATCTTCTGGGTTTCCAAGTCCTTCTCTTAATGTCATGAATACAGTTCTTCGAACTTGATCCGACATTTTATCACCAGCAGGGGAAATAACACCACGCAAAGCTTGAAGCATTGTTTCTCTAAATAAAATAAATTATGAGTATAAAATAAATGTGTTTTTAATTTAATTACACTTATAAATACTTGATAGTTATATCTTCTGAATTTTTTACTCCAGAATGAAGGTCAACAAAAATAGTTTCTGTTCGAGAATGTACAACAATAAGATGGCTTAGAGCATTAGCCGCTTTAAGCCTAACTTGTCTATTTGGGTCTTGTAAAGATTTCAAAAATGTTGTTTGCAGCTGAGGTAAAAATTGTTTTAAATTACTACCAGCCTTGGCTAATAGCAATGCAACAGTTTCTAGAATTGCAGATTTAATATTCCATGTATAGCGTTCATTTAAAATACGAATGAGTGGTCCAGTCATATTTAATACAGGAGATGTTAATCCTTCCTTTGCAGCTACTTTAACAACTTCTCCCCAACCTTGTGCTGCTTGCTCTTTAATTTCTGGACTACCATTGAGAATTGCTTCTCTAAAGATAGGAACAAATGGATCAGCTCCCTAAAATAAATGATATAATTAATTAAAAATACAGTAAATATTTGTTGACTCATTTTACATTAAAAATTAAGTTTGGATAGTTTTTAAATTTCTGAATGATTAACTATTACTTATCCGAGTACAAGAAACATTTAGAAACGTTTAATATGACAAACTTTAATAATATATCAAAACACTACAATAATGCCATATAATAATATAACAAATTATAACACCACAATAAATATAATTATTTACAGATAATAATCTTTATTATTATTTAATTTACTTTTGGTATGCAAAATCCTGGAAGATATTCTAAATGCTTGAAATCACTCATTACAAATTTTATAGCTTGACGTATTTCAAATATTAAATGATTACTTTGCTTTGTGTCAACAGACTAAAAAGATACAAATTTATAAGACACAGAATTTAAAGTTATATCACCAATTAAAATACTTTGCAAACAGCATTCAAAGCTTCCCAAGCCAATTGTAAATTCTTCTCATCTTGATCTTTAAATTGATATATTATTCCATGTAAAAGTTTTGGTACATACGAACTGTAATCAGACTTTGTATGAGTGCAAAATGCAGCTAACAATTGTAATGCAGATTGTTTTTGAGAAACATTTTCTGCTTGAGTAGCATCTAATAGTAAATCAACCATAGTTCCAGCATCATCACAAACTGCTAGTACTACAGCCTGGCAGTACTCTAATTCCTATTATTATATACATTATTTATTTAGTTATAAGTGCTAAAATAAAAAATAAAATTAACATTACTTCAGGCCCTGACTCGGTTTTTGATAGAGCTGTTAATAAGGCAGGTAATATTTTATGTAAATATTTATTAAGAGCTTCACCAGCAACAGAAGCTAAAATTGATAAAGCTTTTGTATTAATAGGTGGTTGGGTCAATTGAGGTATTAAATATGGTAATACTACTCTAGATTTTACTGCCATTACTTGGCGTAATCCATCTAAAGTTCTTTCAGCAATTTCTACATCGGAGTTATTCTATAAAAAAAAAAAAAAAGTTCCATAAAAATAAAACATATTGCTTCTTTTTCATACCAAATTATTCAACATAGATGGTAAAATATCATCTAATGCTCGATGTCCAACAGTTGAATGAAGGCTATCAAATGTTTTAGCAGCAGCTTGTCTAACAGATGGTAAAGGATCAGCTAATGCTCGACTAAAGAATTAAATGACTGTCATTACATTACTCAAAATAAGACAATTAAATTATTTTTATATATAAATTACCTGACAGTAGGCACTAAACTATCTACAAATGTTAATACCATATCTCTGCTAGTAGATGCCATGATTTCTGATAAACCAATACAAACTCCTTGTCGCTGATCAGCTTGTTCAGACTCTAGACCTTTTTCTAAAATTGGAATTATATCTGGTAGCACTCTTTCTCCAAGTTTTCTTACTAAATCTCCTAAAGTTCTTGCAGCAACTTGTCTTTTATCAAAACTAGTACTAGCCAAGCATCCCAATAGTAGTGTAAATAATGTTGGCAATATTTCTCTTAAAGTACGTGGAGTATTAGTGACAACTACTTTCCATACATGTAATGCCGCTTGACGTACCATTAACGCAACATCAGAACGACCCATATATAAACCAGCTAATACTCGGTTACGTCTTTCTGCTCCCAATGTACCAATAATAGCCTTAAAAATATCAAGTTAATTCTTATTAGTTAGTTGAACATTATTCTTTTAGTATGTGAAATGTAAATGTATAAACCTTATGAGAATGTTCTGTACCAAAATTGTCGTCATCACTAGCAGTTTCAGTACTCATTTTACCTGATACACCAGATATACGATATAATAAATCACCAAGTAATTGAACAGAACTGTAAAATAAATAATATATTTAATTTAAATAAAAATTATTTTTTATTTTTATTTTTTTTTTAATTATCATTTTTACCTAAATCTAATACGCCAATTGTCATCAAACAAACCATGTTCAAGTTCAGGTAAAAGTAGTTGTATAGCAGATTCAGCATACATATTTACTATTCGTTGTCCTGCTTTTAAAGCTGTTTCACGAACAAATTCATTTTCATCTGCTAGAGCCTGAAATCATTTTTAAAATGTTTAACAAATATAAATAAGAGGCATTTAAGGTAAATTAAAGAACATTCTAACTATATATTTTTATTTTTATATAAATAATACATAAAATTAAAAAATAATATATCAAAATTATTTTCACAAGTAAAATTTAACTTATATTAAAGTATGCAATTTATTTTATATTATATATATATATATATATATATATATATATATACACACACACACACACACAGACCCGCCAGAAAATTTTAACTTCTCAACAATTTAAGAAAAAAATTGAATTTATAAATAAATAAATTTATCTATATTATATGATTATTAGTAATATGAAATTATTGAAAATTTCTAAATGTAATCGAATATAAAATATTATAAACTAAAATATGGCTATTTAACTCACTTTTAAAATAGGTGTAATAATTTGATTTATATAAGGAATAAAGTCATCATTAAATACACCAGGCATATATATGAACATCATAATATAACCATCTTTTACTTGAGGAGCTATATCTGTACGTTCTGCAGTTGCAATAATTTCTATAACAAAAATAAATATATATTCATATATTTTTTGACTAGTAGTACTTTTAAACTTGTGTTTTCAAAATACAAATTCAATTCAAGAGTATACAAGCCAGCTAGCGCATGTCAACTATACTGTGGCTAAGTAACATGGGACACACAGTAGCTGCAGTAGATACGCAAATATGAAACACTTTCACTATTATCTAATAATCTCTTAAACTGAATAGAGTATAGTTTATATACTACATAAATACCTACATAAGTTTATATACTATTACATACCTGGCATCAAACTGTGTAATTTACAAACACCAAGCCCACCAACAACTTCACTTAGACCTTGTGCAGCACCTGACCTATCAACTGAACTAGCTTCAGATGTAAGAGTTTGCATTAACCATGGCAATAAATCCTGGAAACTAGTTTCACCCATTCCTCGAACCATAGCTCCAAGAGCACGAGCAGATACCGTTCGTACTTCTGGAACTGGATCTAATAATGAATTTTTCAGTCCTGGTATAATATTTGGCAAATACGGAGTTAAATCTTTTTGATCAGTCAATGAATACATATTTCCAATAATTTGAGCTGCCATTTTTCTTGTTTCCGTTGAGCGATCTATAAATGCTCGTTGTACTACTGGCATAATTAAAGCGAGTGATGGAGCATCAATGAAATGAACAAATTTAGTGTTTAACAAAATTTGTAAACAAGGAGCAGTCTTATTTGATGGATTTTGAAGGGCTTCCAGTAGAACAGGTACAATAGCTAGAAATAGTGTAAAGTAAATTCATAAATTATTAATTCAAAATTTGAAAGTATGGGACAATTTTTTTTCCAATTACCTTGAATTTCTGGATTTCGTATAACTGAACCAATAACTTTTAAAGCTTGGGTCCCAGCTTCTTGAACATTAATATGAGAATCACTTAAAACCTCTATTAATTTAGGTACAATACTTGGCAAACATGATGATAACTGTTTAGGTGCACAATACGCCATTGCTCCTAACAGCTCAACTGAACCTAAAAATTATAATAATAATAAATTATAAGGGTTACATTTGTTATATTACATTAAAAAAATAGCTTACCAGTTTTTGTTCTCCAAGAATCTCCTTCCAATGCATTTAATAATGATGGTAAAATTAGTTTCACACCATGAGCTGACAACTTGCTCATTATTGCTTTTGAACAATCATATGTGGCTGTTCTTACGTATTCGCTATTGTCACCAAAGCATGATAATAAATGTGGCAAAACATGAACAATATATGGCTCAAATAAACGTCCAAGTGTTGAACACAACATTTCAAATGCAAATAACGCACCTTCGCGTTTTTTATAATTTTTTTTATCTTGAATAGCTTCAGTTAAAGTACTCATAATGTCATACTGTTTCAAACTTAAAATACCTAGACCTTTAATGACACCAGCAATTCCATGAGCAGCACCCTTGCGTTCTCCAAAAGACGCAGAGTTGAAAAGACGGTTTATAAGTTTTTTTAATATGGATGAAGCATCATCTTTGACTAATGGCATAAGAGGTGATAAACAATTTGCTACTGCTTCTTGCACTTCTTGAGATGGCGTAGATAATGCTTCAAGTAATCTATTAGTAATAGGTTTTAATTTGGGGTCATCTACCTCCAAATGTATTGCTAAATTTCCCATACATACAACAACACCCAACCGAACATTATCAAAACTTTCAGAAGAAGTTGCTTTTTTTAGAAATTTCTCAAATATGTTCATTAATCTATCAACATTATTTTTTCCGTGTGTAGTCACAACAGCTACTGCTGCTTTGAGCATATACTCTCGTACAACATTGTTTCTATCATTCAAACTTGTCGAAACAAAAAAATTTACTAACTGAATCACCATATCATCACTTAGTAATATTGACAATTCTTCTAATGCCATTGCTACACCAACACGACCTTGCCAATCATCCAGTTCTATATTATCTTCTGGTTTCTAAATCACAAATTATCAAAATTTAATTTTAATTTTAATTACACAAAATAATATATTAATATATATTTCACAATATTTAACTTCATAAAATATTATATTATCAATAGGTAATTAGACAGAATTCCAAATGTGTAGTATATTATGTTATTTGTTACACTTTAAAGTTTCAATTTTACTATACACTAATCAGATATTAAAGAAAACAATCTGTTGATATATACAGCTCCTAACTCAAAGAAATAGACAAATACGTAACAAAAGAGGTCATCAAAACAAACAAATATATATATATATTGGTCTACACCAACGTAAGTGAAACTCAATAATAAATAATTGAAAATTCTTTTTGTTACAATTTTAATATCATTTAAATTAATTTTATTTGCAATAGAATACATAAGAATTTGGTAATGTTAAGGTGTAATCTCTTTTAACTATTCTAAAATAACTACTTAATATATACTAAGATCTTTATTTCTTTTGAAAATATCATTTTATCAGAGCAAAATGAAAATTAAGATCTAAAAATCAAAACAATTTTGTAATGGAATAGAGATAATATATACATAATCAATGATAATATCAGTAACAATAACTATTATACAAAAGAACTGTATTACTTACCAATATTTTGCTATTATACATGGTAAGTAATTTTTTTAATGCAATATTTGTGGCATTTATAGGCGAATCTTTTAGAAGTGTAAATAAGGCAAGAGATACAGCTTTTTGTACATCAACAACTGGATGAACAACATCTTCCAATAAATTTTCTAAAAGACCATTAATTTTAATTTCCAATTTTGATGATTCCCACAACTGACTTGCTAACTTTCTAAAAACAACATATAACTTTACTTACAAGCAGGAAAGATTATTATATATTTTTATTAACTAACCTGTTTTCATCATAAACATCAAATTTAGTAATCCATATTCTTTTAGTAATTTTTAATATGATTTGGTTATCTTTTTTTGATGTTGGAAATGCTTCAGCAACTTTTTGTAAAGCTTTAATAGTTGTATATCTTACGTTTCGGGATGGATTTTGAAGTGCTGATAGTAAACATAAAATTTCATCTCGACTAGCTGGATCACATTTATCATCAGTAGAACAACTATCAGCAACAGCTAAAAATGCTGAAACAGCTTTTTCCTGAAGACTGCCTGATGTACGACTAATAATTTCAGATAAAAGTTGAAACATTTCGATACGTGGAAGAAATTTAGGTCGTTGAAGATCTGAATTGCTTTTTGCTTTTGAAGTTGCTTTAGGGCGAACATTTGCTTGACTTTTAATTAATAACAAGCAATCATAAACCAATTGATGGTCAAATGGTAAATCCAACATAACAGCTCTGATTAACGTGAAGCAATAACAAAATGATGGTGATGTAAATTCTAGACCATCTCTTTTAGTTAAATCACAAAACAAATTTAGTAGTTTTATTGTTGCATTATCTGATTAAAATTACATGGAATAATGTTATATTATTATAGAAATTAAATTAAAATTAGTTATAATATTATTAAACATACCAATATCTTCTTTTAACCAAGCATCATCTAATACACATTTCGGCTTTAACTTTCTAAGGGTATAATACGCTATAGCCTTAATATAAGAATTTGATAGCTTTATACGCCCACTATTCACTTTAGATAAATTTTTTGTCCTCTTTATTTCATCAACATTAAATGCACAAAATGCTAAGTCTATAAACACATCTTTTAGATGTGAAGCAGCTATTAAAGACTGTAAATTAGAGATAATTCCAGGTAGCAAATATCTTAGTGATTGAGAAACCAAGAGAGGATTCCCAGCAATGATTCCTTTCATCATAGATACCAAAGTCAATATTTCATCATTCATCTACAATAATAAAAAAGTACCAATATTTATATTAATTATGAAAAACATAAGATTTAATTAACAGAACATAATTTAAATAATAATATGTAAATACAAATAAAATAGACCTTTTGATAAAATAATTACTATAGAGATTAAACCTAAAATGTCACAGTCAATCTCAAATTTATATTCATAATTTCAGAATTATTAATGTATTACAAGGTCATTTGGTATGATGAAGAAAAATGTTCATCTTTTCACATACAATTACAGTACTTTTCACATAAAAACTTTGCACAGCTGATAAAATTAATATACATAACTTTCAATCATAGACAGTAGAATTGTAAATAATAAAAAACTTTAATATATAATGATAACTTTTATGTCATAGCCACATTAATAGTAAGAATCAAAATGTACATTAATATTGATTAATAGTACTTACAATAAATGAGATCTCTACTAACCGGCTCATCAAAATTGTAATTAACCTCTCTCATGTATAGTTTGTCGGCATTAACAACCTTTTCTCTTCATAAGAATTTATTTATGTATTAATTAATTTTAGTTTTATATAAGAACAAATAATCACAATATACAATAAAAACTCATATACGAATTAAAATAAAACTTAAAAACAATCAAATTCTCAATCAACTCATAATCTTATATTGTATAATCACACAAAAACTAAATAAATTATTTATGTTAAATAATCTATTAAAGGACTTCAGGGCAAATATAAGAAAACAAACATATGACCAGTATACTTCAAATTCTTTACTTTAAAGTATATTAACTGAAAATACTTACAATTTTCAATTTATTTCTAATATTTGACTCTTTTTCTAACTCTATAACCACAGCTTCTTTTTGTTTAAGTGAAAGTTCAGGTTTCTTAAGTTTTCCTTCTTTAATTTTTTTTGCTTCAATTTCTTTTCTCAGTAATATTTCTTCTTGTTGTTCTTTATATGAATAGGCTTTACTTTCACGTTTCATATTTTTAATATTTATCGTATTTTCATTTTCTTTACTATAATAAAACAAATAAAATGATATTTAATCACTTTATACTATACAATTAATGTTTTAATATTACTCTGCTAAAATTGATTTGTTGAACAATTCTCCTTCTGGATATAAATAAATTTCATAATCCAGTTCAGGTACATGAATATATCTATCATTTTCATTCAGCTGTTGTCTAATTTTGTCAATAACTGCTGCTATAATTGTATCTCCATTCATACTTGTGACAGTACTTAAAACATTCTCCATACACTGGAAACACAATATGTTACTATATATTACTATTAGTACTAAATAAAATTAAAAATTAAATAGAAACAGTTTTTTCTTTCAAAGCTTGTTATACAAATTTAAAAATAGCTTACACGAGTAGGCATGTAATCATCAACTAAAAGTTTTAAAAGCTTTTTTTCATAAGATCTGATAAAAACTGATGGTTTTAGTTGAAAACGATTAAGTATTGTATGCCATAGATTTGGAGCATAATATTCTAAAAAAAAATATATATATGAGTATATAAACACAAAAAAAGAAATAAAAATAATGGCATATAATATTTAATTACTACTAAATCAATTCTAAAAAAATGTAAATCTTTACCAATTAAAGGATGATGAGAAGGTTTCAATGACTCAAAAGCCAATATTTTTTGTTCATCTTCTCCAATATTATTGTTTTGACATAACACTGTAACTGTCTCCACTAAGTGTTTTGGATTTATTTCTAAATCATTCTATTATAAATATAAATTAATTTAAATTATTTATTAATTCAAATTAATAATATATCAAATATAGATTATTTTTATTATACATTGCATTCCAGAAAAAGTGTAGTTTCGTTCAATAACAAGGCAGCTAATTTTGACCCATCGCTTAATGATACAGCTTTTAAAACATTTGTTTTACATTCTTTACGGATTGATGACTTAATTGACAAAAGACTCACAATTATTGATCTTAAATATGGTCTCATAGGACCAATGATTTGACCAGATTTCATGTTTAATACAAGTAAACTAAACATGCATATTTTGTTCAACACTAAAATTATATCAATAATAATATTTAAAAAGTTATATATTAATAAATTGCATATTATTTTTTAATTACAATAATACCATCATCTGTTAGCTGAAATAAAAATTTTTCATTCAAAAATATAGCTTTATTTGAATTAAGGACGAAATTCCAAAATTGTGTAATCCCAGTTTCATCAATTAATTTAGGGTTTTCATTAATAATTTGTAATAATAAATATGCAGCATATACAGATTCAGTTATAATCGGAACCTAAAAGACAATATAATACAGTTAATAATTTAAATATTTTTATACAAAAAAAAAAATACATTTTAATAACAAATTTTTCTGTGTTCATAAATAATAAGTTATTCTTAATCATAATGTAAAATATTACATACTTGTGATGATTGAGAACATTTTTCAACGCACTTTAATAACAGTGGTATGACATCAACTGCATACTTTGTATATTCATTTTTGAAGATATGTGTCATACAATCCATGTAAGACAGTTTTACAGATAAAGCAGATGACTTTTTATCATATCCTTTCTGAAAAATTGAATAATGTATTAAATATTTAGTTCTCAATTCTAAAATTAGTTTTTTGAAAATAATTTTGAATTATTGAACTTTTACATGCCACTGCACAAATATCAAATTATAATAAGCAATGTGCATCAAATAAAACGTGATATTAGGTTAACATATATAGGACGACAATTAGGTTGTTTTAGTATGAGCAGGACGCTAACTGACGTCCATGACTAGTCAACACGTTACATGATAAAACATGTACTTACAACAAACCAGGCAAGTAATGCTTGGGGTACACATTTTTTAAAACATGAGCTCCACAAAGACAACATTTGGATTGCATGTACTAATGTCTTCTCATGCATTTCACAATCTAAAACTTTGATTAATTGATCTACTACTAACTCGGCTATTTTTTGAGAATTATTATCACCAGTCACCGAGTTGAAACTGAAATTTCCTATAGCCTGAAAAGTTATATATACTAATTATTCACAAATAAAAATAACTAAATCATTCAATAGTTTTTATAACTAATGAATTGTGCAATATAAAATATATATAAATGTTTTTATTTTACTTGTAAAATATTGATTTTTTGTTCTGATATACTCAATTTTCCTTCAGAGCCATGATAAATATTGAAGAGAAGGTTCAATATATTAGAAACCACAGTTGCATCACTACATTTAAAAGCCAAATGCTTACATAAATCAGCTGATTCATTTCTAGCCCTTTCATTTTGTGAATAAAGATTGGCTAAATATTTAAAAAAAAAAAAATATATATATATATATATATGTACAAAACATTTATTTATATATATTAAAATATAAAATAAATAAATCATACCAGAAAATCCTTTAGTTATTTCAAGAGCATCAGCACTTATATCTATTGATAAATTAGATATTACTGTTGCAATACATTCCAATATCACTTCAGGATTACGAAGCATAGATTTTAAAATAGGAGGCAATAATTTTGATTTAAATACATCATAAGTAACCAATTTTACAATAAATGAACATTGTCTAATAAATTCCTGCTCTGGTCGTATTTTACAAGCTATGCCTTCTTTAATAAATAGTTCCAAAAAATGATCCTTAAAATTTTAATTTAATAACGTACAATCCAATATTACAAACGATTATATTAAATAATTCATTATTATAAATAATACCTTATACTTGTTGGCTAGATTTATTTTAATGGATGCCATTGACTTCAATAAATATGATTCTATCACCAATAAGTAAGATTTTGAACTATGCTCTTTTAAAAATTCTCCATAATATTCTAATGCACTATTCTCATTTGTCCAAATATCATTCATTATATTAAATGACTTTTTACATAAACTTAAAAAAATATATATTAAATACATTTTCAAACAATTAAACAAAATAAATTATAAATTTTACTTACTGTTTGTTTTTGGATATTGCTATTGCATTTATAAGTATGGCTTGCAATTCAATAAGCTGTTTCAATTCAGTTTGATGGGAGATGTTATAATTTTTGAATGATACTTTTAAAATAATGCTTATAATTTGTAATATAAAAAAAGCTGATTTTGCTAAATTATTCCTGTAAAACAAAACATTTTTAAATAATAAATTAATAAAAACAATAAAATATTTACTTTTAATTTGTATGTTAAATAAGCACAGCATCAATAAATTTAATACAATGTATATATCATACAATTTGGATATTTCAATTGGCAACTTATAAAAATAAAATAAATTTATAAAGCAATACTAACGAAATATTTAAATGTGGAAATTGATTCACGTATTCAACTAATATAGGAGTCAAATTAATTAGGCATACATCGGGTTTTGAAACCATTAGTACTTTAACAAAATCTTTAACATACGACTGTGATTTTAGGTCTTGATAACGACTTAAAACTATTGGCAAAGTCTCAATAATACTACTCCATACATCATTTGAAATATCTAAAATTTTAAATATACAACATATAATGTTAGACAATTATAATACACTTATAGGTTACCACTTACTAGGTGATTTAACAACATTTATAGCATTTTTAAATACAAGTTTTCGTTCTTTAATGCTGGATGGAAGTGTTTTCAAATAAAAATCCGAAAATTGTTTAGAATTCTATAAAACAAATAATTTACATAAACAATAAATATTTCAATAACTCTGAAAATTTAAACTTACTCCCTTAACGTCAGACATGGCGTATATCTCTAAACTTGAAAATCAAATTTAAAAAAACATATTCCACAATACTTTCAATTGACATGTACCGAATGGAGAACATATATTGTGGACTGTACGTATACGAAATATGAATATGAACTTAGGGGTGAAAACTAAAATGATAAAAGAGTAAAACACCGATTGTTATGAACATAGTAACGGCTTTACTTGTTTAATTTCCACCATAGAGCTCAATAATCATTTTCTTCCAAGGTCTATGTTTTTCACGGTTTTTCACAACGTTTATAGATAGTAGTATCTATAAATCTTATAAATTTCCATAGATAAGAAATATATGAATAGTCCACTCCTATATTGAATGTGCATCGGGCATAGACAGGCCCGTATTGGCCCACCGGGCTACCGGGCAGATGTACGATGCGCCCTTTAAAATTACGAGGTACAACGCTCCTATTAAATTTAAAGAAATTACGTCTATTAAATAGATTTTGGAGAAATATTGACTTCGATAATTTCCCAATTAAAACTGGATAAAATTCAGTGATATAATATTATTAAAAAAAATGTTTTTTTTTTTCATGTACACCGTTTACAGTCGCATAGACATTTTAGTGCCGTCATTGCCATTTTGTTTTCATGCGGTTTGTTGGTGTTTGGTTTGTTGTTCTAAACCAATTAAGATTCTTAACCTGTAATATTTAGACCTCTAATGAAAAAAAAAATTGTTTAGGCGCCCTTATAGGATTCAGCAACCGCCCCATAAGAGCAGCCAGTACGGGCCTGGGCATAGACATAATATATATACATATATGATATATATATATTATAACATAATTATGTATATATATACATTGTATGTCTATGGCATGGGGTAGCGGTATTATCTATGGTAGCGGTCTATTTCAAAAGAGAGAGAAGTCACTATATATGCTGTTTTATATGTCTATGCTATTAGAATGGTTCTCTTTCTTGCATGGGGTTTATTTACTCACGTTTCTATGGGTTTATTCTAATAAAATGATTACATTTATTATCTTTGGAAATTATACGTGGTGATAACAGTTATTTTCAAATTTTGATATTACATATATTTATATATGTAAATATGTAACATTGCCGAAGTTTTCCCTGATGACTGGAATACCTGACTCGACTACTTATATACTTTATACTTGATAATTAGATCAATCCCGCCCATAGGGCTTATTTGCCATTTTTATTTATTATCATAGGTTATTATCACTACAGATCCCATAAAATGTCATGTTATCTGTGTTATCACATTGTGGCAATTTAGGCATGGGAGAAAGAGTAACATGGTAATGGAAGAAAGAATAAGCTACCCCATATAATTCTTATAAAATAGCCGCAATATAAGACGTAATTATCCATGACGAATAAAGGTAGATTAAAATTTTTATTTTTTAATAGCAAATTCAACAATCTGTACAGAATTTAGTACAATAAGCCGAAGTAGGAATTTGAGGTGTTTAGGCAGACATATAGGCTTGATTGAAGGGACCGTCCAATGACGGCACTTCGTAAGTGGTTTATTATTTATATAAAATAATTAGGAAGTAGGTACTATGTAAATTTAAAAAATCTTGAGGCCATTGACACTTAAGTCTTCTTATTTTATTTACTGTGTGAAATAACCTTTTTGAAATTGGCGCCGAATTTCAAACAACATTACATTGCAGAAACGCATTTTATTCATAAATTCATTTTTTACAATATCTATATTAGATTAATAAAATTAGTTTTCGCAATGTAATTGCTTTGCAATTCGGCGCCGATTTCAAAAAGGTTATTTCATACTTTTTAGTGCATTTTTTTTAAGTCTGTTTCTTTTTTCTTCTAAAAAATATTTTTATTTAATTTGTTTTCGTGAAAGGAAATCACCATGTAAATTAATGTCAGTTGGCCATTTAGTCGATAGACTTTTTAGGTTTGTCGGGAAAATACACAAAAAGTCTATAACCTTTTTTTTGTCATATTATTTTTTTGGGGGAGAATTTCCCTTCATAAATCTGCCCCTGCACTATGTTTTGTCTATTAAGATAAAAATTTGATTTTGAAAACTTTTTTATTGGCCCCCTTTGAAAAATCCTGGCTACGACACTGATTGAGATAATACTAACTTAATTCATGCAGTTCATCCACCAACTTGTATATTAATATAAAAGTTTGCGAGTCCATTGCATAGAATATGTAATGTGGTTCATCAAAAGCACAGACTAAAAGATATTTTAATCCATCGCTCAACCATCATATATCCACCACAAAATGTATTTATTTTTCACACGATTATAATAATATATTCATGAAAGTAGGGTGTAGGTCAGTTATATTTGGAATTTAGATTATCATATTATTTATTTATTTGTTCATGTTGAATACATTTGTAGTAAACCGCGTGTAGTATAAATATAATAAACTATATGTAACTTATCCGCCTTTGATGAAGTAAACCTTTGTAATAGCAAAACAACCAATCTATGGTAGTAAACCAACAGTAGAGTATTATTATTTCTCTGAGCAGTAGAGCAAGTTACGAGTTGTAACAAAGACATCGATTGAAAGTTTTCAATTCCTCTTTCTTCTTTCCATTAAGTGTGAATTAATAAAAATATTTTTTTAATTTTTGAAATTATGAATTAAATACTTAAATCTTTACAAAACTTTTTACGTGATTAAAATATTTGTATTTGTACAAGGTACTTCACATTAAAATGTAATTATATATAATACTATGAATTCTAAATTTCTTTTAAATAAAAAACATATATAATATCTCTTATTGATAATAAATAGTAATTGACAATAGTACAGTAGTTACTCAATTTTTATAAGTAATTTCATTGACAATGTTGTCTGGCCATGATCAAGACTGTGTATACAGTTTTTTCTTTTGTTTTTGTTATAATATATCTATTTACAACTTACAACTTATAAGCTTCACAAAGAGAAAATATTATTTGAAAAATGTTATTCTGTCATGTATTGTTTTTTTTTTTCATATATATAATAAAAAAGTACCTACATTTTTTAGTAAAGTTTGTTATTTTTGTTTGCCTATTAATTTTTTTTTTTACAATTATTATTGAGATTTGTTTTACCTATTTTAAAAATGATTTGTAAAGTTAAAAATTAAGTAATTTCTAAGGTGTGACCAATCAAGAGTTCAAACATCCTACAAATAAACATAATATACAAATATTTTGCAATTTAAAAATAAAATAAATTATAAGTTATAATACAACAAATAAAATAAACTAATTAATAATAAGAATAATCATATTTATAATAATAATAATAAAACATTTAGAATAAAACAAAACAATAATCAATTAAATTACTCTATTTGACCAAATTTAAATGAATCCATTCACCTACATATATTCAAAATTGATTTCTGAACTACAAATAAAATATAACTTATACATTTATAACAATTTATTATTTACTAATTAGTGTAACCTTCTGGATTATACAATATTCTGTGATTTTACTATAAAAGTAGCAATTTTTTTTCACAATTTCGACCCAAAAGTTGCTTTTATTAAAATTATATAGTTAAAATAAATTTTTTTTATACATATGTATAAAATAATCAGTTAAATAATTACACTAAGAATTTAAATGTTTGACTTAGATTAAGGTTTACCTTTCCATAACACTTCCAGGTTGCTTATCCTATATAATATGGATTTTTAAAGAAGATATTGATCAAGAATGGCAATTAATATTTTGCTTTTGTTTTTTTAATGCTTTTAATAAATTACTCAATTGTTCTTTACGATTTAATATGTCTCGTGAATATGACTTATTCAAATAATTCTTATTAAATTCATCATTCTGCTGTCATATGATTTTTCTTTTATGTGCAATACTATAAAACATAAAACATCAAACGTTATTACTACTATAATTATTATTTATATTATAAAATATGAACATATATTTTACATATGAATCATGACTTAATTATACTTAAATAATTTTAATTTTAATATTACAATAAATACAATTAAACTATAGATGTGTTTATTTAATGCATCCACTTATAATTTTTAATATTTTATGTAATATAATAATGTGTACAATAATAATAATAATAATAATAATGTTGAAAAATATGTACACAATACAAGCACAGAGAAACTATTGCATAATAATAAACAGTGGCGTCATTTCAATTTTTTTTTTTTTTGCAGGCCACAACCCAGTGTGAAATTTTCAATACAGGAAAAATAAATAAATAACTCGTTCGTTTCTGATATTAACAGTGCCCAGTGACTTATCGTGTTTTAGATGGTAAAAAAAAAAAAAAATTCAGTAGCCACTACGGGCCAACCGATTTAAAAAGGGGGCCAAATTACAAGAATATTTAATTTTAATTACGCAAATGTAGAACTTGCACTACGAAAATGACGCCACTGATAATAAATATAATAATATTGTTATAATTTATAGGGTTAGACATGATACCTACTTATTTTATAAAAAATATTGTATGATGGATATGTACAGCGTTTTTACAACTTCTCATTTAAAAAAAAATATATATATATATATATAATTATCTTACTTGCTTCCTTGACAATTTTTCAAAAGATATAAATAAAAGCAAGATAACACAACCCCAACAACCTGAAATAGTTTATTATTCAATTATCTTTATGTATAAATGTTTAATTTAAAATAATGTTTATTTAAAAATAAAATTACCTACTGCATGAAATTAATGAATTTTATCTTACTATAATTATTTAATGTAAGTATGTTTAACTTGAGATATAACTGAGAATTTACCTGCAGAAGACCAAATGCCAGTGCAATATACATTATAACAGTTAATCTACTTTTGACTTGTATGTTTAATTTGTTATAGCATCCTTTTTGATATATTATTCTTTCATCAAATAAATTTCTGCATAATGCTCCCGATTCAACAGGTAAATTTTGGCAACACGATACAGGAACTTGGTTTTCTGGGAATATAATTGACCAATCTCTAGGTGTATCTACTCCACAACATTCTAACTAAATTTTGAAGAAATAGTTAATGAAAAGTATAAATTTCCGTTATAAATGTATTAGCATACTTTTCGTTGAATTGTAGTCCATGACTGACGATCATTTTCATCAAATAGATATTTTCCTATTGAGGTTTTTAAAGAAAATCTCAAATTATCATTTGAATTTTCTTTTGATATTGATGATAAAATAGCTAAAAATACTTCCATTACCAGAATCGACAGTAAAAGTATCGTAAACTACAAAATAAATAAGTCATATTATAATTATAATATGCTAATTGGTAACTGAATACCAGAAAAATTCATAATGAAACAATATACCACTATTAAAAAGTAGACATTTTGTTTTTCAATAGAATAAAATCCAAATATACTCGTGGCTATAATAAATATACCCAAAATAATAAAAAATATTGGCGAAGCTGTAATTGAACCATTTAAAAAAATCGAAAAACGTCCCAAGTCTACAATAATTATGATGCCAATTACAATTAAAGCTACACCTGTAATCTAAAAATTAACATATTTTTATAATTAATACTATAATTTATCTAGTATTTTTAATTATTACCCCTAATATCACATTAAAAATGTATAATAAATATTTTACAACATCTATACTTCCAGATTCCATTCTAGCACTGAACAAATTATACCTAATTACATAGGTGCCTAATATTTTAACAAATTGAATACATATGTCTCTGAAATTAATACATATTATTAATGTTTTTCATTTATGTAAAAAAAGTAATACATGTTTTGATCGAGTGTGTAATGTGTATTTTAATAATGTGCAGGTACAATCTAATTACTAATGTATATAGTCGAAAAATGTAAATACCTATAAAATACAGTGTAGTTTACCTTTAATTATATACCTACATTAATTATACACATTTATTTTAAACACAAAAATATGATTTTTTTTTATTAAACTTTTATTTCTTCTTTTACTTTCTTGTATTTGAAATTAAATTTATCATTATAAATACATGTAGTTCGTTCAATGCAATTTGAACAGTGTCCTGACAAAAATCGGTACAATAAAGGAAAATATAGTATATAAAAAGTATAGTTTGTGGGTAGGTTAAGGTGATTGACACATTTTTTTGATGGGTTAATGTATGTATAACATACAAGCTTATACTAACTATACACAACATTTATTATTCTTTTTAACAACAGTTGTCTTGGTGATAGTAACTATAAACACGTGTAAAATACAAATACATTAAAAGTAAAAAAGATGTCAATAATAGAATTAAGTTAAGTCATTTTTATATCGTAAAAAGGCAAGGTCAATACTCTTAAATTATTTTTTCTAAAGTGTTATACAAATTAATTAAATATAATGCTGGTTACTTGTAATTTAATTTTAGTAATAGAGATTATATGATATTTACCAATTACTTAATATAAAGCAAATAGGGATATTGTTGTCCACTGATTTTTTTTATAAATGCACGTGAATAAACATAAAATTAGTAAACGCAAGCAACATAAATATATATCATCTATATAGCGACCTGGTATAATTTTCTCCATTACTTTTACTTTTATATATATATATATAGTAGAAATCGGTTATAATGAGTTTCAAGGGCTAGCCAATTTTTCTCATTGTAACCTTTAGTTTGCTATAAATGGATAGAACGAGCGTTCGTTATAACCGATTAAAACCTTTAGAAGTGAGAATTACGAAAATTAAACAGATGATTTTATTTTACTTATATACTATCAATATTAATACTATATTTATACAAATTACTTATTATAATTGAAGACGTATTACTGTGTTTATGTATGTTAATTACTTTAACATAATTAATGAAAATGATAATTTTTAATACATTTTGAAGTACTTGAATTTAATTTCTTAAAATAATCCTTGATTGAACTTTGCTTTATGGAATATTTAGTATCAATCAGTTTCTAAGAAACACAACGCTTTTCATAGAAATTATATTTATAGTAATTATAATAATTCAAAAATACAAAACATGTATAGGTACATAATTGTAATAGTTAATCCATATTTACATAACCAAATATAATAGGCAAAATAAAAGCACTTTAACGAGCAAGTCGACCTAAATAATCTCTAAAAGATACCGACTTACTCCTAGTATCCAGAATGTATTTAGTTTATTTAATTTATTTAGTTTTTTTGCTTGTTGTAGCTGATATCTCATTCTAACCATACTTGCTATAAACATATTTTAATGTACAATCGTATGGGCTCGTGCTGGGATTTAGCATTTTGCTCATTCAAAACAGTATCTCGTTTTAACTGATGTTTGTTGTAGTAATTTCTACTGTATTTATAAAATCAAAATTAAGTATATAAAATAGTATATTTAGATAAAAATATATTATAAAAATTATAAATAATAATGCAAAAATAATAGAGTATAAACTTAAATAAAAGTATATGAATTAAAGATATTAATTATTACTGCTTAATAGCCTTAATATAGCCTTATAGCCTTAATACAATATATAAGTATTATATAATGATCCTTCCGATTATAAAATGTATAAAGAACTTATTTTAAATACAAATATATCTTTAAAATATTGTACAAATACTATATAGTATATAATATAATTAAGATAGTATCATTATGTCTTGTGTATTTTTATATTTACACGACTATCTGGAACTGTGATCAAATCCAGTGCTATTTTTACTGGATTCATTGTTTCTATCTCATATCTTTTAATGCACTACAACAATAAATTCATAATATATGATAGATTAAATCACTTTTTATATGAGTAAATACAATATATTGGTAATATTACCAAATTGAAGCATAGTTAGTAGTAGTAGAAGCATAGAAAATTTTTACTCACTAACCTATGTTTCAAATTTTTTTGAGTTATATTGTACAGCTTTATCGATATACTGCAGTGGTAGTATATTTGACAATATGCACATACGTACGTAGGTCGATAATATTACGATTTACGACTATTGAAATTGGTTTAATATTGTTTAATATTATCAAACCGAAAAAAAAAAAAAAAAAAAACGAGATTTCCGTGTTTGATTATATGGAGCGATACCTACTGTTATAAAAATATATTGTTTTTTAAATTTGTAATATTTGAATTTTATTGTTTTTATTATCAAGTTGTAATAAACTTACTAAAATTGTAAAAAAATGGAATAAACAGAATAATTGTAAAAAAGCACTTACATATGAAAAAGCAAAAAAAACGCAAAATAATTTTGATTTAATAAGAATCAAAAGTACATGAAACAAATTTATGTTTCCATCACCAATAGAAAAAAAAAAGAAGCATTTACTACACAATTCAAGTCCTAATAATTACACTATAATATTTTACTATTACTTTAGTTGTAACTTGTATTATTAATTTATTATACCTCTGCTATTGTTAAACACATCTGAGTATGTGCCATTTTTTGTCCAATACATGATCTTGCACCAAATCCATAAGGAAGGGTTGCAAATGGTTCAATTACACCATTGTATTTGTTATTTTTTAAACGATTCCAACGATCTGGTTTAAATTCATTGGGATTAATAAAATATTTTCCATTTCTACTACTTGTGAACATTGACATTACAATTAAGCTCTAAAATAAATAAAAATATATCAAAAATAAATATAAACGTTAATAAAGTAGAGGAATTATTTCATATAACATACATTTGCAGGTATTATGTGACTTGTTAAATATGTATCACAAGGTGATATTCTTACAAGAAAAGGTGCTAAAGGATACATTCTTAGAACTTCTTTTAAAGTATTATTTAACAAGTCAACTTTTAAGATATTGGTTTCTAATAAGGAATTTCTCACATTGTTTTGGATATCCTTATGCAATCCTAGAGTATACAAAGCCCACTGAGTTGAATAAGCAGTCTTTAAAAATACAAAAATTGATTATTAAAATAATATTGGTTTAAAATACATTTTTGTAAACCTTACAGTATCTCCAGCTGCAATTATGAAGTCAATTATTAACCTCTTAAGTGTATTAATAGGTACATCATGAATATTTGACATAACATTTAATAAACCATCACCATTATAGCTCAATAATTTTGACACTAATATATTTGCTATAGAAAAAAAATATCAGTAAATAAAATAATTTTAAAAAGGTAGCGAGACACGGAATGTTGTGGATATCGCTTAAGTGAATTACTTGGATAAAGATTTGACAGTTTTGTTTTTATTATAAATTTGAAAGCAATGATAATTGCATTCGATAAAACGATTCTGAGCGGAGCTTCGGTGTAATACACTGTCTATTTTTTGTACAAAATTAAAGTAATATATGTCTAACGTTGTGTCCAAATTTCAAGTCAAAAAATTCAAAATTAACTGTTTTATGAATAAAAAACTTCAAAATCTAAAAATAGCTATAAATACTCTAAAATTGCCTTAAAATAGCCTTAAAGTTGTATAGTACAAAGGTACAATGTTGTTGAAAATTTCAAGACAATAGAATGATTATTTTCGAAATTATAACGAAAAAGAAATATATATATAATTATTATTTTTTGGGTGGTTTTTGACCGAAGAAATCGGAGCATTCCTTCTGGTAGAATTTTTGGGTACAGTCATAAAAAAAATTTTTTCAGTAGTTTTTGAATTATAATGTTAAGTGCTTTTGAGAAAATTGAAAAATGACCTCACTAAAGTAGGTACCAACTAGATGCGATTTGCTGCCAGAAACAAACTGTGACCGAAGAGATCGGAGTATTCCTTCTAGTAGAATTTTTGGGTACAGACATGAAAAAAAAAATACATCATTGTAAAAACAATAGATTCATCGCTCCACTCAGAATCTAAAATAAAATCACTCAATTTTCAAGTAAACTAATGTAAAATGAAAAACGATCTTACCACTTTCAATTGAACTTTCAACAGCGCGAACAAAATCATTCCAAATATTTAATTTTAATAATTTAGCAGTTTTAGCTGGGATAACAGTAAACTTAACAGTACATTGAAAAACTGTTTGAATACTTTGTGCTAAACAGTCAACATCTTTTGACACATGATTTTTACACTCATTATAAACTCCTCCAACTAAATGTGCCACCATAACTATGAACCATTAGGCAAATTAGATAGGTAAAATTAATTAAACAAAAACTGGTATTTTGAATTTATCTTAAAATAACAAACATAAAAAAATAATACCTAATTAATATTATAAACCTGTTCACTATGTAACATAATACATAAAATGTAAGGATTGTTCTTCAATTTTACATGTTATATACAGAAATTTTAAATAAAAATATGTGAACTGTGATGATTACAAGAATATTTTCTATTCTAAAAATAATCTATACACTATTATTTCTTTAATAGTTAAATACAAAATCAATATAACATATGTATTTTAAAATTCTACAACATTCACTAAAATCCATGTTATTTTGAAGTTCCTATGTAATATTTTTAAATTTATTTAATTTAATTATATTATTAAATGTAATGCAACACATACAGTAAGTCCTTGTTTAACGTTATAGAATTTTATATCTTTGTTTTCTGATTGTATAATAATTTTTTTAAATAATTGTGTAGGTCTTATTAATTGACAAAAACGCATATAGTACACGGAAAAAATGTTTCACTTAACACAGTGTTTCCTAGAAACATAACCTCACGTTAAATGAGGGCTTACTGCAACAACTAAAAACTTACATGAAATCGACATTTTGTATAAATCTGTTATGAGATTTGGAATCATTTGACCATTGTTACTTTCCCATTCTGATAATAAATCATTTATTACGACATTATAAGATTTGATGAAATTAACATTCAAATCTTTTAACATAATTTTATTTAATACTTGTCTATACTTCCACCATTCTTTTCCATCCCTAAAAAAATATAACATACTCGTAATATTAGAAGTTGATAATAGATACAAACAAAATATATCACACTCAGATAATTATTTTTAGTTTTAAAACAATTTATTACTTTCGATATTAAATATTGTTAATTACTCATTGTTTACTTGATATAATCTTAATATTCAATTTTTTTTAAATAAATTATTTTTATAGAAAATCTATTGAAATGTAGCTGATTTAATGTGTTCTATTAAATACTCATAAGAATTATTAGTTACTAACATTTTATAAGAATAATTGTAGCAATATCAGTTAAGTAAGTTATAAGTACTATTTATTCATAATTTAACTTGATAAAATTGTATAATGATATTAATTCAATAATTTTACATTAAACAAATAATAAATTTATATTTATTCAATATTATAATAAATTACATGAAATAGAGTCCACGTTGTTGGCCATAGGTATCATTGTAAAGTACCCAAGCTTCTGGCAACATATGTTGGGGAAATTGTCCTTCTTGTGCAAATAATAATTTCATATCCAAAGGATCGCTAATCCATACAGCATCAACAGAACCAAGTTTTTCTCTAAATACTGAACCATATTGTTCATGACGCTTATCAATGTATTCATGTAATTTTCGACCACCACCAGCAGCCAAAATTGAGAATATTGTACCTACTATAGGTAAACCCTTAACAATAGGTATATCTTTTTTCAATTTGAGTATTTCAATATTTTTAATATTTGATGTAGACATGAATTTTTTTTTAGTAGTATTTACTAAAAATAATGAACGTTTGTTGACCATTGTACAAACACTTATTAAAGTTGTCATTCTATTAAATAAAAAATAAATAAATTAGATAATTTTTAATTAAAAAAAAAAAAGGAATAATAATAATAATTAATGAATTCAAAGCTTAGATTTTTACTACAACCAAATTAACCATATAACACAATAAATTAAATTACCATATAACACAATAATTTACAAATAACTAGGGTATCATATGTCAAAGTACAAAATAGTAGATTATCTACTAATAATTAGTAAGAAATACCTATAACAGCATATTTTAGTATTAATATTTCATCAAATTTTAAGTACCTCATTATATCCATACAATATATTATTTATTATTCAAATTATACTACAAAGTATAAACCTAATAAGATATATCTAAAGCTACAGCCACACGTGCGTGTTTTGACGCGCGAGTGCCGCGGGCAAACTCGCCAGTGAAGCAGAATAGTTTGCATCTTCAGTCTCCCGCTCGTGAAACGCGCCGCCGGGGTCCATTCCAAAGCTGTTTTTCACGCTCCATTGATTGCGTACACACGTGCGGGGAAAAGCGCAGCTTATAATAATATTTGATAACCATTTCTACATTATACCATTTATTAAATATACCTACTCAATATATTTAATTAATAATAATACACATCACAGTTTACAGTAGTTTTTTTTAATTTAATTTTATAATTTTAAAATATTAAATTACATTCTGTAATATTCGAAAAACTTTACAGTATATTATGTAGGAGCACAAACTTTCCTTTTGATAACCTGTTACTCAGTATAGGATGGACCCAAATATTTTCTCTGACGTCGACGTCGACGAACAATTAATGCAGCACATAAAGCGACAGCTGCAGTTCTGTTCATGATGTTCAAAAACTACACGGATCGTTATTGCCAATATTAAATAGTAATAAAATTAGTATTAATTATTATCCAAAACATCATCCATAACTTTATAGTCCACGTTTTTTTTTCATTAGCGTGAAAACGCGTGTGTGGCAATGGGTAGTAAGTTTTCAAGCTGCGTTGACAGCGTTTAAAACACACACGTGTGGCTGTAGCCTAAGGCCCGCGCCACACTACAGCGGTTGCACCACGCGGTGCTACCGCTAAACGTAAACACATATATATTAACAAAACGTGTCACACTAAGCGTTTCCACTGCGTTCTGCCGCTTACTACCTCTCGGTACCGCAATGTCACGCGGTTTGAAGGTAGCGCCGCGCGGTCATTTTTTACCGTTCGGAACGAAAACAAATGGTTTACAATCAAACATGACACACTACAGGGGTATCAACGCGCGTTTTTGATGATCGTTTATTATTTAATCTTATATTATAACATAATTAATAATCATATAGTAATTGTAATCCATTCTACAAAACATTTTTATGTAATTATATACCTACCAATACTTTTTTCCTAATGTACTTTTTTTTAAAAAGTGTTATGAGAATCATACTTACTTATAATATTTAAAAAATATCTTATATATAAATATAATATTATATATATAAAATAACTTGTCCTGTCTGACTGATTGATCAACGCACAGCCTAAACCGCTGGGTCTAGACACTTGAAATTTTGCACATAATACATACATACATATACATCGTAAGCGAGCACTAAGAAAGGATTTTTCAAAATTCCACCCCTAAAGGGGTGAAAAAGGAGTTAAAAGTTTGATATATCAATTAACGCACAACCTAAACTACTAGGTCGAGATTATTTTTCAATTACAATACAATACAAATTATTAAAATAGTTTAACCCTTATTTTGGGTGATTATTCTTAAAAATGCATTGTTTCCACAGCAAGTTACACCCAAAAGGAGTTGAACACACAATTATAGCAACGCCGGGTAATTCAGCTTTTTAATAGAAATAATAATACGAAATAGTGGTAATACAAGTAAATAATATATGCACAACACACGTGAAAAATGTGCAAATTAATGCGTTTAAACCGCTTGTAGTGTGACACTAACTTACCGCGCGGTATATTTAACGCGGTAGCTACCGCGCAGCGCAACCGCTGTAGTGTGGCGTGGGTCTAAGGCCCGGGTCACACTACGGCGCTAGCGCCGCCGTCCAAATGAGAACGTATTTGTTATAATGAAACGGGACATACTACGGCCATCGACCGCGCGGCGTAGTATAGAACCGCAACGTGTCGCGGTTTGGCGGCGACCGCGTAGGTCTGAAGCCTGGTCCACACTGAGGCAACATACAGCAACATTCTATGTCGCAGTATGTTGACACAACAAAAGTTGGTATATGTTTCTAAATGTTCCATCAATATTTTGTAGCAACAAGCAACAAGCGACAAAAGTTTATCATTGTTTCGTGTTTCGATAATTAGCGAAACATGTTTCTACAAAACAATGTAAAAATTATAACTGTATATACAAAACTGGTAAACAATCGGCAACATGTGACTACAAGTTTATGCAGTGTGGACACTTAGGTGTCGCACGTGTTTATCAACAGTATCGATATGATAACTTGCTAACTGTAGTCTGTAATTTACACAAACTTCGAACTACTATTCCAATATAATTTCGATTACCTACTTTTTTGATTTTTTTCATTATTTAGGTACCTATTTGTAATTAAATTAATTTGTTATTTTCCCATCCCAGTCCCACATTTTATATATTGTTTTCAGTTTTTTTTTAAGTGCAAATTGTTTTAATGTTATTTTATAAATGTAGGACTTATAAACTTTAAAAACATTTAGTCACGCGATAATTTATGTTGCTTATATGTGGACAAATAAGTTACAAAAACGTTTTCGGCAACATTTTGTGAAAATGTTGATGTTTTTATTTCCTTTAGTGTGTACGCTATGTTTCCAATGTCGCAATTCGTTTTCATGTTTACGGAACTGCAGGAAACATGTGTCAACCTACGTGTTGCTATATGTTGCCTCGGTGTGGACCAGGCTTGAGACACACCAACGCAGTGCGGCGGCAGTTTTCCCACGAGTACCGCGGGAATAACCGCGGAAATGTAGACCATATTGGCTACGGTTACACGCGCGTTTTAAATGCTGTCAACGCAGCTTGAAAACTTACTACCCATTGCCACACACGCGTTTTCATGCTATTGAAAAAAAACGTGGCCTACAAAGTTATGGATGAGGGGTTTTGGATGATAATTAATAATAATTTTATTACTATTAAATTATAAAATATTGTCAATAACAATCCTTGTAGTTTTTAAACATTTTCTGAACATCATGAACAGAACTGCAGCTGTCGCTTTATGTGCTGCATATTAATTGTTCATCGACGTCGACGTAAGAGAAAATATTGGGTCCATCCTATATTGAGTAATGAGTTATCAAAAGGAAAGTTTGTGCTTCTACGCATAATATATTGAAAGAAAATCCCAAAAACTTTTTCGAATATTACAGAATGTTATCTAATTTTAAAATTATAAAACTAACTGTAAACTGGGTTGTGTGTATTATTATTAATTAAATATATTAAGTACATTTATTAAATGGTATTATGTATAGAAATGGTTATCAAATATTATAAGCTGCGTGTTTTCCCGCACGTGTGTTCAATCAATGGAGCGTGAAAAATAGCTTTGGAATGGACCCTGGCGCGTTTCACTAGAGGGAGACATTGAAGACGCAAACTATTCTGCTTCACTGTCGGGAAATCACGCCGCGTGTGGCCGGCCCGGTTACATTTATTTAGGTCTATATTTTTAGCGGGTTTTCCCGAGGCACTCGCGCGTCAAAACAGTTTTATTTTAATAACGTGGCCACATTCACATGACTTTAAATTTATTTATTAGAACTCGCAAAATTAAAAAAAATATATTACAAGTATATTTTTGTTTATTTAAATAGTATAATTTTACGAATAAAGTATTAGCAATAGTATTAGTATTTTAATATACATTTTAAAAAATAGTTTTTCTTTTAATCTGAAAAAAAATTATTTTTTTACATTTCAACTATTGTCCGATAATGTAATACGAATTACGAGTACCTACTTTATAATTTGTTATACTTTTATAAAAATCATGTTTGTGTGTAAAAATCATAAAATAAAATTTTAAATTCAAATTTTATATTCAAAAACTCCAAAAATGGCATAAAAAATTAAGAAAATAACCTAAAATCTAAAAATTGTCAAAAAATGCAAAATAAATTTTCTCATTCAAAAGTACGTGTAACGGATTTGCGACTATACATGCATTGCACAGCAACTTTTGGCAAAAATGCAAAGTGCATTGAAATCCCAGCCCTTGTAATTATAGTAATTAAGAATTAGTATAAATACCTATATAACATACTAATATACTAATATAGCCTATAGGTATACTAAATATTAATATTAATAATTACAATTTTTTACTATTGACCTGAATACGCCGAGTAGCTTAAAACTAACTACTAGAAATACTTTAATTAGAACTACTAACTACTTTAACTACTAGAAGACTAATCTAAAAACGAATTAAATTGAGAGCGTCGCGGAGGTGTGGCCGATACAAATCTTGCGGCAATAAGAACGCGGGAGCCCGCCGCGCGGCGCTACCGCCATGGTGTGACCCGGGCGGCATCGTATATGCGGCTGGTTTTACCCATAATACAATGGTTATTATGACGCATGGTGACGGAATGCGTGTGTATCGGGCCATTAGTTTATGGGTAAAACCAACCGCAATTATGATAACGCAGCGGTGCCGCACATCAAAAAGTCACACGTGTGTACCAGGCCTAAGACACTATTTATTATCATAAGGGTAATCGCTCTTGTGCTTAAATATTATACATGAGTTTATATATCTAATTATATATATGGAAAATAATTTTAAACCATTTTATGAGCAATTATCAAATAAAATAGCACAAATGTATTTATGTACTAGTAATATATATAATCAATGTTAATATGAATGTACTTAACAGTACTCAATTAATAAAATTTGTTAAGAAAATCAACAATTCAATATTTTCAAAATAAATATTTTTTCATGTAAGTTGATTTAGTTAAATTGATTAATGACCCAAATATAAATGTAAAACATGAAACTTCACAATCTATGTAACAACAATTAATGAGTATTAAGCTTTTAGTTCTTACTTGACGACAAATTTAGAATTACAAAATCAGATTTCAGAAATTGTCAGTAGCAACTTCAAAGTTGTTTAGCATGAACGTTGAAGTTCCATCTTATTAACCATGTCATGATATTAATAACTACCAAATTACAGGTTTTAGTCAAAAATATTTAATTTAGTTTATGAAAATTAATTAACTTTATGAAAATAAATTGAAATTATACAAAAAACTACTGTTGTTATCTTTTATCACAGACTTCTATAGAACAGGCCGGTGATAGGAAGGGAACGGCCTTATCTTCTAAGGCCGTTGGAAGGGGTAATGGGTGGTCTATTATTTTCTATGGGTAGTACCATGGCTAAATATCTAGGTACGACAACGGATTGTCCAAATTGCGATTGGGTCTACGCATCCATAGAAAAAACAATATTATCGTACTTTTTTCCATGGAATTAGAACCCGGAATATTATTTTGCCATTAGTGTAGATATCGAAGGCCATGTGTGTACAATCAGGCCATGGACACTCCCCCCACTATTTCGATTTTTTTCATTTCGGAGCGGAATGATTGATGTTAGCGACACAGCGGAAGAACATGATGTTAGGAACAAACCTGCGCATGCGCATTGTCAACGCAGCCGGTTTCGCGCGCATTCCAACGCGCTACAACACGTCTCTACCATAATCTTTTTTTTCCGTTTCGTCCGCCGATCGTACCATATAAATATACATGCATAGATAATAAAGAATGGATAGGCCATGCATCCTTATCAAACGTTCCTGAAGATTTTCATCACAAGGTGCTTATTTCTTTTATTCCATGAAAATACTTTTACTTCTAAGACGAACTAACTTACAAATGGAATGACAGAGTTGCGTCTCCCGTTTTCGGATTGTCGTGTGCTTTACATATAATACACCGATGAGCCATGATCGATGGGCACCTTACAGTAATTATATATGAATGTCCTATCCATTCTTTATTATCTATGGGTGCATGCCATAGTGGCAGCGGCGGCGATGTGTGTACGAACGACGCAACGTTCTTATTTTTCGAACAAATCGAGCGAATTTTGTGTGTTATCCGGGGAATAAAATTTTATTCCAACATATTTGGCTAGATAAAATTAATCTCCGGATAACACTATTCCTGGAATTAGTTGTTACTGTAGAACCCACTTCTCGAACTTATACTTCGAATTGCACTATCTGACGAATAAATATGCATTATTGCATTGTAAAACCGGCCCTAAGAGGAATCTCGTTGTAATGATTGGGATACCCTCTCCAAATGTGGCTATCAAATGTGGTTCACACTTTCATACATAGATAATTATCTATGCTTTCATTGCATTTCTTCTATAAATAAAACCGTCTGCCCATGTTTATGATTTCTTATCTATGTGATAAGTGACATGATATAGTCATGTAGGGGAGGAATCGTTAATAGGAGGGGATACAATCAGCACCGGTATTAGTAACCACATCGACGATCCGGTCAAGAAAAATGTAACTGGTATGACTAATGTAAATTATGAAAACGGTTACTTTTACGAATTTTCGTAGGGAAATTCACACCGGTTTGAACTCTATATTATAAGGTCTATACAATAGACATATAAACTTTAGCTATATAGTTTATATGTCTATGGTCTATACTCTATATGGTCGCGGTGTGTTTCGGCCGTGCAGGTGCTCGCCGCACCGGTTATCATAAATGTATAAAAATAACCACGAACGATACATAATCCAAATACAGAGAACCCCTGGTTTTCCTTTATCGCGCCGCCGCCGCCGTGCCAATTTATCTCACTTTTCTATGATACCAAGTTTTGTATTTAATAAAATAATTTTAAAAACAATTTAAACACGTTCACGAATAATTGAATCATAGAAAAGTAAATAAATTTAACTTCAACGAAGTGATAATATCATAACTAATTCTAACTCCATCAAAAAATTCACAGAAACATATTGAATATTATGGAACCCAAAAATTCTTTTTAATAATTTTAGATAAAATGTGTGTTGGTATCACAGATATATTATATATCTGTGGTTGGTATTAATGATAAGTCAGTCTGATAAACCCTATTCCCCTTCCATTTTGTAGGACAAAACGGGTATCCTCCTTATCGGACTAACGGGGTAGTATCACCATAGAACAATATCACGGAATACATAAAATCATGTGATTATAAAGTTCATTTAGATTCATTATTTTGCGTCTTCTTCCTGTCTTAAATTGTAGTAAGTACTTTTATTGTAATAGGTCATTTATTTGTTCTACACTTCTACTTATATCTATTTTTTAATTTTACATATGTTTATTTAATTTGTTGTTGTTTTTTTTCTTACAGTAATAATTATGAATTCATGAGTTTGGCAATGATTAAAATTAATGGGAACTACTTAGCTTTAATTGGTGTAACTGGAGCTGGTTTGGCATTAGTAGCCTATGTATTGTTTGGTCCAGCGGATAAGACAAAATCTACAAAAAAACGTTAGTTAATCAATTTTCACTTAAATATTTTAGGAGTATGATAATATTATGGTTATTCGGTAATTTTTAAAAATTATTTATTTGTATTTTAAGTATGGAAACAATATCAAAAAATATCTACATTTATTGAGAAATTATTATTTGTAACTAAAAGCGTAACTTTATTTACATTTATTATTAAGGATCATTTTAATAAGATAAAGAAGATTAATAGTGTATTGTGTATGAGTTTGTATCAAAAGTAAAATCATTTTTAATTATTTTATTAAATACACAAATAATATTTACTGTAAGTTCAACCAAATTAAGAAGTATAAAGAGAAATTTGACAATGGTTTTATAAATTTGGAGTAAGTATATGATAAAAAGTATATGAAGAGAATGAAAAAGAACATTTGTATCAAAAATGTCAACAAAACATTTGTACATTGTATATTTCTCTGCTTGAATTAAATAGAAAAACAAATATTTCAGGAATTCAGGATAGTTTATTTTTTAATAATAAATTATAATAAATAATAAAATAATAATAAAAAATATAATTATGGAAATTAAAATGCTGTGTAATGTAATTAGTATTTGTTTTCTTTTAGGTGGTTTTTGTGGATTACAGAATTTAGGATCTACTTGTTATTTAAATACTTTACTACAGTCACTTGCATCTTGTCCTATCTTTATTCAGTGGCTTGACCAACAACCTAAGTCTTCAACTGTATCTTATACTTTAAGGAAAACACTTCAATGTAAGTTTTTAATATATTTTTTATTTTAATATTAATAGATTTTTTGTAGTTAATGACTGTTATTTGTTTGTAACAATATCAACTTCCTATATTTACATAACACAGTAGAATATAAAGAAATAATCTCTAATAGTAGTTACCTATATTTAAATATATGAATAATATAAAATATACAGTGTGATCATTTTTTCAGGTACCACCAAATATTTCGGCCGGATGACATTGCATTGAAATGAATTTTCGGTGATCCTATAGGGGTACTCAAATACACATTTTGTGAATTTTTCAAATTTTTAACCCTTTAGGCGCGCGCATGCGCAATACAAACTTACATTTTTTTAAATGGCAACACCTATTTTTAACACCAGATTTGGATGAATTGATTTTTTTTAAAGTCACTTTAAATAATCATTTCAACTATCAAAAAAAAAAAAAGGTAACAAGCCGCGGGGTGTTGTGGATATCGCTTAAGTGAATTACATGGATAAAGATTTTAGAGTTTTGTTTTTATTTTAAATTTGAAAGCAATGATAAGTCATTGCATTCGATAAAACGATTCTGAGCAGAGCTTACTTTTCTCGTAAATATAGTCTAAAGTTACATATTTGGTGAAAATTGCAGTTTTCTATGACTATTAGTTTCAAAATTGCGAGGAAATAAACAACAATCAATTAAGAGGAAATTGCTTTTTTTTGCGTTTTTGAGTTATATTTTTAAGTGCTTTAGAGAAAATCGATAAATGACCTCTCTAAAGTACCAACTAGATGCGAATTGTTGCCGGAAACAAACTGTGACTGAAGAAATTGGAGCATTCCTTCTGGTCAAAAATCTGTACACAGGATAGAATAAAATAAAATAAATAAGTAAACATCATTGTAAAAACAATAGATTCATCGCTCTGCTTAGAATTTAAAATTTAATTTATGATATCATTTGTTTGTGTTTTTGAGTAGTTTTTTATATATATATATATATATTTATTACATTTTGACACAGAAGCCTTGACTTCCTTTGTAGTTTAGCAAAACACACTTTTTAATTTTTCCATTAATTTACAGATATCAAATTACAAGATGCATTGATTTATTTTCATAGGTACAAGTACAAATAACAATAACAATAAAAGTATTATAACAACTATAATAATTGTAATATAATAGTAGTAGTAATAGTAATAGTAATAATATTAACAGGTAATAATAATAATAGTAATTTTATATTAATATTGATACAGTTAATTTATAAAAATAATTTATTAATAATTTATACAAATGATTTATTAAACACAGTTATGTAATAAATTGTTTGAAGTTTTCCTCCGTTATGTTCTAAACATGATTCAATTTGCATCAAAAATGCATTGAAAGTTGCCGCTTAAAAGGTCTTGCGCTGCTTTTTTTTTTTTTTTTAAGCTTTGGATATTTACTGGCGGATCTGCGTAAACCACGGTTTAGGCAGAAATGTTAAAATATCAAAATGTTATACATTTATACAGAAAAAAATAAAACTACTCAAAAACAAACAAATGATATCATAAATTAAAAAAAAAAATTTTGGTATTTGAAATGATTGTTACTCAGTCAAATTTGAAGTTAGAACCTAATGTTAAGTGTTAAAATGACTTTAAAAAAAATCAGTTCATCTGAATCTGGTGTTAAAAATAGGTGTCGCCATTTAAAAAAATGTAAGTTGTATAGCGCAAAATTTGAAAAATTCACAAAATTTGTATTTGACTACACCATAGGCATTGCCAAAAACTCATTTCAATACAATGTCATCCAGCCAAAATATTTGCTGGTACTTGAGAAAATGATCACACTGTATATATATATATATATATATATATATATATATATCATGGCCATACAGACATTATGGTTCTTGCTGTAGCCGTGAAATTAGATGATATTGAAAATCATTTCTATTATTTTTATAGAAGGTTTTATGATAATTTTTAGGAACAAAGAATTCAATATTGTGGTATAAGTCTTAAGTTCTTAACGTATTTTACATTAACTTGATGTTATTGCTAATTTGTATTATAGACATACCTATTCATATATTTTAGAATTTATATTCATGTATTTCCGCTCAGAATCTATTGTTTTTACAATGATGTTTATTTATTTTATTTTTTTTCTATCCTGTATACAGATTTTTGATCAGAAGGAGTGCCCCGATCTCTTTTGTCACAGTTTGTTCCTGGCAGTAATTCGCATCTAGTTGGTACTTTAGAGAGGTCATTTTTCGATTTTCTCAAAAGCACCTAAAAATATAACTCAAGAACGCTAAAAATGCAATTTCGTCTTAATCGATTATTACTTCTTCGTAATTTTGAAACTAATAGTCATAGAAACCTGAAATTTTCACCAAATATGTAACTTTAAACTTTATTTACAAGAAAAATAAGCTCCGCTCAGAATCGTTTTATCGAATGCAATGACTTATCATTGCTTTAAAATTTAAAATAAAAACAAAACTCTAAAATTTTTATCCAAGTAATTCACTTAAGCGATATCCACAACACCCCGCGGCTCGTTATCTTTTTCATTTTAAATTTACATTTTTTTAGATTTTGATAAGTGTGGCACAACAATTATACATACTATACATAATAAAAAATTATATAATGTAATTACAATATAAGTATTAATAATAATACTTAATTACTAATTTTTTCTCAGTTTTAACAGGAGCCAGGTATAATGGTGATGGTATATTTTCTCCAATAGAATTAGTATCTATATTGACAAAGGTTGGATTTAATTTCAAACCACACCTTCAGGCTGATGTTCATGAATTATTTATTCATTTATTTTCTGTGATTGAAGATGAAGCTTATAAATCTAATTGTAGTGTAAGTTTTGTTTGACATGCAGTTGCCAAATTTTTTTACACAAAATGTTTATTATATTATATACATATAATCAGTGTATAAACTAATTTTTGTAGTTGGCTGATTGTTTGGAGACTAATGAAAATGAAAAAGGAAATACTCAAATACCATTTAAGATTAAAAACAATATCGAAGTTAATGTTTGTAATCAGTTTATAGCTGAAGGAGAAAATAATTTAAAATTAAAAAATTCTACACTATCTAATATAAATCTTAATACTTCTAGGTATTATAATAATTATTATTAACATCTTACTTAATATTTTATTTTAAATTTATTTAATTAATTAATTTGTAAACAATTATACAGAAACATTAAGTTACCAAGTGATAGAAAATCATTGGATAAAAATCAAAATGTTAAACCATCCCCCTTCTTAGGGTATTTATCAAATAATATAGAATGTTCTTTATGTCACCACAAAGTATGAATTTTAAATTAATTATTAAATATGGTAATTCGCCACCCAACAATGGTTTTTCTTTGTATTTATTTAAAAATAGATATTTACTGAATTTATACAAATATTTTAAGTTAAAGAAATTAAACAAAAATGTTTTTTTTATATTCGGTATTTAGTCCGTTTCTTACTGAATTTTGTGTCAAATAATTATTGTGGAAAATATCGTAATTGAATAATAAATTATTGGGTGGTAATATTCTTTTATAAATCGATAATAATACTAATAATTTTTTAAAAATGTATTTTTAGTCATCATTAAATTACGAAAAATTTTATGTTATATCATTAAATCTACCTGTACAATATCAACTGAAAATTGAATTAACAACAATTTTAGAACAGTATGTAAAAAAAGAGAAACTAGAAAATCTGCCGTGCACAAACTGTGATAAAAGTAATGTTGAAACCAATGGAAAATCATATATAAAGAGTGTCAAATTTGGAAAAGTATTTAATACATTTAAATTAGTTAATTAAATTGTTAAAAAATAATAAAACCCATTTTTTGCTATTTCAGTTACCTTCCTGTTTATGTATTCACTTAATAAGAACTCAGTATTCTAAAGAAAGACCATTGAAAAGAAAGGACTTTGTGGAATTCCCAGAATATTTACATATGGATAAATATACTAGTGTTTATGACCAACTTCACAAGCTC